>VXAA01003324.1:1659-146917 GCA_013399115.1 Anseranas semipalmata | reverse complement strand
TTCCATGATTCTGTGATTCTGTGCGGCTTGCTCTGGCAATGCGCTGTAATGCCATATGCACAGGAACCTCTTTCTGGTGTCTCAGTTTGCAGCCCCGTACTTACAGGATCTCCCGCAGTCCCTTGACCAAGTCCAAAAGAAAGCAGGAAGAAAAGTTCAAGGAAGAATGGAGGCAGTTTGGTCAGATAACCCATGCAGCCCTCTCTCAACTGGTTTGTTTTATGTCCTGTGCCTCAAAGGAAAGGAAACAGCCAGAGAAGTCATTCAGCGCCTCTGTGTTGGACAGTCTAAAAATACTTGGTGGTTCCTGTGATTAAAAAGCAATGCTTTGGGGCTGGAGGTTTGATTTGCCGAAATTGCTGGTTGTATAGGTAGTGATGGTGATCATAACTGTCCCTCCTCCACTTAAATGTCCTCCCAGCAGAGTGCCAGCATGGACATGAATCCTTTTGAAAATGGACAAGGGAAAATTGGGGGGACACGCACGAAAGAGAAGCAGCCTTATATTAAAATCCAGAAGGGGAGAATTTTTCTTCCCCGACATGAGTTTCTCATTAATAAGATTTGTTTCATTAAGAAGTGGCTCATTGAAAAAGGAAAACAAAACGAAAACCTTAAAGAAGCGTAGGTCCCTGTTAAATTGCAAATTCTATATTCCATGCTGGATTATTGTTTTATGAAACAAGTAATAGTTCTAGTGCACGTCTGCATATTTCATCAGAAAGCAAAAATTGTTTTTAAAGGGAAACTATTATACAGAAGAAATGCAATTAATTGTAAATGTCTTCTGTTACAGTGTGTAATACTTGTGTTCAAGTCCAATTCTGAAGTGAACAAAGTAATCTGAGCAGCCCCGAGCATCCCACTCTAAACTTTGTGGCTAGCTTTAACCCTTGCAATAGACTGAAGAAAAAAATCATGTAGTAACTTTGCTATTATTGCTGTAATGAGGTAAATCAGAAGTAATATTTATCTGAATGGTTCTATGCTTTGAGGACGCATAGACCACAAATTTCATCACTTAAATTCATCACTACCTGGGTGAGTGAAATGTATGACGATGGTGGTTGGTGTGGGGGACATGTTATGTGGTTTTTGTTCTTTTTTTTTTTTTTCTTTTAATTTCCCTTCTTGCAGTAAAGCTGTTTTTCCCCTGACTCTCTTTGATCCAGAGAGGCCATGTTTCTTGGTGCAGAACTGAAAGTTTGCCGGGTCCAGCTGTTGTTGAAATCGCCGGGATTTGTTCTGCAGACCTTATTGGCAGTTGCAAAGGCCACGCGTGTACCGAACCGAACTTCTTCGGCACAGAAGTGGAATGTGTTAAGTCACTTCTGTTGTGATCTGGAGTTGCAGTGAGCATGTTGTAGAGCTTTCTGGGCTGTTTGTTATCCAAGTAAGCCACTTCTGTCTGGGAGCATTGCATACCACGTGGTTTTTGACCTTTTTTCCTAGCATGGCATTTGGTTTCGGGTTTCAAGACAAACTGAAAATTAATTTCTGGATCAGTAGGGAGGCCTGCTAAGCTTAAGTTAGTCCAGCAAGAGCACAAACTTGAGCTGGTTTGCTGGCAAAAGGAAGGATGTTCTTGGAGGAAGAGCTTCTGTGATGCAGGTAGCAAGCAGTCCGTCGGGACATCAGTGCTTGGAGCCTGTCCCCGTCGTGAGCCTGTTCTGTGAGCCTGGCAAGGCCCTTCACCTCCACGCAGCTTCCCCCTGTAGGAATCGATCGGTGGGCTTTCCTCCTGCAGTGAGGATTTCCAAATTCACATTTGATGAAAGCTGGTAACACCTGCCACAGAAAAATCTAGGAGCGAATTGCCCACTGATTGTTATTTTTAAGCAAAAACCAAAGGAAAAATAAGCACACTGATTGTTTTGTAATCATGTTTTGAAGTTGACACTCACTAGGTAGAAATTAGTGGGAGCTGAATGTAAAGAAAAACCTTGGGCACATCATTTCGAGCGGGCACTACAGGGCTTTGCACTACTTTGCCAGAATTCATAGAAAAGTGAATTTTGGCAGATGTCTGGTTTCAGCTTCTTTGTGTGCTGTTATAGCCCTCTTTAGAGAGAACCAGCAAGCCTGGGAGAAATCACACACGTGAACTTGCTTAAATCTCATTTTCTTCCCCGAGCTTCTGAATGGGGGTTTCGGGCTCAGGCTGCTTCTCGTTGTTGTGGTCTGCCTCAGTCCTTGTTCCTTCTCTCTCGGAAGAGTGAGCAGAAGTGAAATCAGTGCTGTAATAAAAGGTGGCCCTATTTCATAAGGACTTTCAGAGCAGCTGTTGAGGACAAACATTAGCCTAAGAAGGTCTCCAGGGGTTGGCTTTGACGGAGGTAATCTTTCTTGTAATACTATTGCTAATGTGGATCTCTGTTAGCTATATGTAATAATTTCTTCCCCTGTATTTGTTCTAGTACATCTCTAGGGCTGCTTGTATGTGCTGTAGAATATTTACCGTATTTCTTCCTTTCTGTCTGTTTTGTGATGGTTTTCTAGTACGTGTCTATTGCAGACCGGCTCTCTTTTAAATGCGTGGTGTTCCTCCCCTATCCCTCAGCGCGGGTTTTTGTATGTCTTCAGATGTCCTTCTCTGAACACTGCATCACTGAGCTGAGGGTGCTTCAGATTGCAATTACAGTTCCCGCTCCAGGTATTTGCAGCATCGGGAGCAGAAGGAGAGGAGCGGCACAGCAAGGATTGCCTCGGTAACCTCTGAATCTCCCTGGTGGCTCCTGTTGAGATATTTGTTGTCCAACAGATACTTAGGAATTCGACTGCTCTAACTGCAGACCTGAGCGTGTTGCGTTTGGTCCTGGAGCGTCCTCTTCCCTCCTGGGGCCACCCCAGTGAATCCTTCCCATTTGCTTCGTTTCTGCTGTCCTGACACTGGCTGCTAGTAGTGGTGCCTTGCTGCTTTGAGATGTCTGGAGGTGCTTTAGGCATCTTGTCACTCCTACTTCTTTCTTTGCGTCTCATTTGCTATATACATGAAACCCAGAGGAGTGACACCTCGTGGAGGACACAGTTGGATTTTCTTTTGACTAATGCTGCCTGATCACATGGGTCATTGCTGTTTCCTGCGTACTTCTTCCATGCTTTGGATTTATGTAAAGATGTTGGACTTGATGATCTTGAAGGTCTTTTCCAACCTAAATGATTGGAAGAGGGAAAAGGTATGTTTGGGTCAAATACTGAGGCACCCTAAGCCACGGCAGATTTTTCTGCCACCCTCCCTTTAGAAGCAGCTCACGGCCGTGATTCCTGCAGCCGGAGGGACTCGGCAGGCGGGGGTCAGCAGGGCTGTCCGGGCTGTCACGGGAGGGCCCTGGAGGTCGCTGGGTGCCAGCCAGAGCCGGGCCTCCGCTGCCTCCCCAGAGACCCGGGGCCGCATCGCTGCAGGAGGAAGGGAAGAGATCCAGCTGACCAAACTCGATTACTTTGTCAATGAGGATAAATAAGGATCATAATCCAATTGTTATGGCAATTGAAATGCAGCAAACTCGAGGCACCTTTCCAAGGCTTCTATATTTAAACCTCGCTTGTTTAAAGCAAAAGGAGCAGAGCAGCTTTTCCTAGGCTTTCCCTGCATCCCGAACAAAGCACGCCGCAGGCTCAGACAAACCTGGAATAGCTGCCTGGCACCAGTGGGACCATCCTTCTTCTTGTGTCTTCCCGGTAGCTCCGCACCTAGCACCAGGCACTGAAGCCTGCAGGTGACTGAGCATGGATAATAAAAGCCTTCTCGGTGCTGTAGGTCCCAGCTGTACAGATGGATTTCAGCCTTTCGGGACAAGGCTTAAGACAGCAGCTACAGGTGGTGATCGCTTGTACCAAAAGCACGGGAGGTTAGAAGCCACGTGATGGTCAGTTTTGGGGTCCAGCATGGCGGTGGTGTGTTTGAGAAGGGAACAGCCAGGTCATCCGGCTGCGTTCAGGGTCTCGAGTCCTGCGTTCATCTGACATTGGAGGCAGCAGGTCTCCTTACCGACCTGCAGGCCTGGAGGCTGGGATTTTGGAGCTGTAGGGTCATCCCTGTGACTGCCTTGCTGTGGAAGCTTTAAAGCTTGTTTTCAAGGGATATTATCCTTGAAACTGCTTGTTTTCTGTAGGGATAGATGAATTCTTTCATTTGAAATCTAAGCTTATAGTCTTTTTAGCGTGCAGCATAACCTCTCCACATTTGTAGCACTTAAGATTATGGGTGGAGGAATTTTCTGAAAGTATACAAGCAAATCTGAACAAGATTATTTATTAATTGTCAGGTCCTTTCAGGTATTTATCTTGGACATTTTTTTTGTGTTCCAGTTGATAATAACAAGAAGATAATGAAGACAAAGCTTTCCATTGATGTAATTGCAAGCTCGATACAGGCTGTAGAGGAGGCAGCCAGGTCATACTTTGGGTAAATTATTAAAGATTGTTGTATCTAATTACTAGGACGGAACAAAGTTAAGTCAGCTGCATAGCACCTACGAGGTGGGATCTAATGTTACGTTAGACCTCTTTACTGGTAACTTGCGTGCAGCACGCTTGTTCTGATGCCTGGGTGGCTGGTGTAGACGAGGTGTGTGCCACGGCCACTTGTACAGTGGCACACCAGAAGCCCACGGACCTCCAAGGCTATTTCCCTGCTGCTGCCCCACCAGGCGCTGGAGCAGCGGTGGCTGGGCTGAGCGGGGAGCTCTGCAGATACGGGGGTGCCGAGTCTCGAGGACTGATCCCTCCCCGGTCTCCTACAGAGACCTGTGTTCCTGAGCTCGCTGCAAAGTCACAAAATCAATTACAAATTAAAGGCCAGATTCATGAGTTCACTTCAGCTGCTCTAGCAGTACAAAACAGCTGCAAATTCGGCTTTTATGTGTTAGTAGCTTTGCCTTTAAAAGCATTTTTAAATGGTTTGAGATTGATGCTTAACTTCAAAGTGCTAACAAATCTCACAATGCAAATTCCTCCTTGGGCTACTTGATTACTTTTTTTTTTAACAATTTTGAAAACAAAGGAAATTCCTTGGGGGAGGAAAACTGTGCTAAGGTGAATAATGTTTTGGAGCACGCATCAGTGAAATTTGAGCAGAAGCATTACTGTTCCAACATCAGGTTCTAAACCCAGAATTTACACAATTCTGAATGCACGCTGTGATGTATAGTTCTGTTAGGCTAAGGAGTTCTCAGAATAAAAACAAAAGAAATCTCAATTCTCTAACAGACTAGTACAATTTATCTACTTGTTAAATACATTGAATCATGTGAGTTTGTTGTTTTCTAAACTGGTTATTTCGTTATTATTCTTCATAACCAAAGTTCCTCCTCTGCCTTGTTCTTTTAACAGTATTAAGCAAAAACATAACAATCATGATTAAGATACTTTGGGTTCTTAAACCTTATTTTAAGTAACATATTTCAAAACCTAATACATTTTAAAAAGTCTCACATTACATGTCCACCACACAATTGAATTTTTGGATGGTTTCATTGTGCATTTCAACTTGTAGGTACTGCAGAAAATTCCTTTCCAGTTTAGTCTTAAAACATGAAACTTCCTGGCTTCATCATGTGTTTTTGCATGGTGCCTTTTAAATATTTCAAAGTTACTGATATGCCTGCTCTACTTTATAATGCTTTTATTTGGGACTAATGACAACTCCTTAGGACTTGTAGGTTGCTTTTAAATTTTTTTTAATGTTGAAATTGGTTAGTACTCTTCCCACTTAGCTCTGTCTTAAGATATATTTATTGTAACTGAAAGCTTCAGGAGGGCAAAACGCCCCCGCCACCTCCAAGCCTTAGGTTCCTAAAGGTCCTGAGAGAGCCTCTCCACGTATGCCTGCGTAGGTTGGGCTCTTACTGTACAATAAGGATGTGCAATATATATTTAAAGCCACTTAGCACAGAGCTAGCTGTCACCTGGCGTGGCTTGTTGGTTGGCCTCGCACCCGGCTCGGAGAGGGACCAGGGAAGAGCGATTGTATAATCCTCTTTACTGGAACAAGTGAAAGCTTGCTATTTTCCCCAAATAAGCAATATGCTCTGTCAGCACAACCATAAAATGTGCATATTCATCGCAACCTGTATACCATCCATACATTCGTGTAATTAGTCAGGATCTGGGGGAAACACGTTTGCATCTACGCAGATGGTCTTCCGCACATGAAGCAAGGAGAGGTTGTCCCAGGTAATCCCAACGCCTCTCTTTGCTCTGGGAGCTGCGGACCATTTGCGGGACGGGATGAGGCCGGGGGATTGGCTGCTAATTAATAAGTCCAACGAGCCGCGTGGGCCTGTGCTGGCCGAGGGCGACTGCGTGGGCTTGGAGGGGCGGAGATGCGGGCGTGCGGCGAGTGCCTCGTGCCGGTGCTTGCTGCTCTGCTCTGAGAGGTTCGCCTGTTGTTGGACCAGTGTCGGCGCGAGGCCGGGAGAAGCCCTACATCTTGTAGATGTATGAAGGTTGCCAGGCAGGTCTTGAACGCTTTCTCTAAGCTGCGTTTATCTGTGTTGTGGCTTCTTTTCGAAGGCCAGGTCCCCTCTATCTCCTTGGATAGCACCCTTGCTATTCACAGAATCCCTGCGTGGGTCTGGAGTTTGTCGAGTAATCTAATTCATTCAACATTTGGAATTACCATGCTAAAAAAGAAAAAAGTAATTTATTTTCTAATTATTCCCTGTCTTGCACAACCGTGCATCGCTGAAGTGTCGCTGTTTAAAATATTTATCTCTCTCCGCTGCGTGATCCGCTTGAAGGCCGTGGAGGGGCGATGAAATAAAAGCACTCGTTCCCGGTGCAGGCACATTACTTTGACTTGTCTTGGGCTGTTTTGACGTCTCCCTGTAAATACATTTATTTTTCATTAGGATGTTTCTGGGTTTGTGGCATCCAGGAAAGCCAGAGCCATTACGCTGCTCATCTGTTAGAGGCAAAATGAAGATAAACAAGTGTAATGAACTCCTGCCGAAGCCGTTTCTCTGTTGTCTTTTCCTTGCTGCAAGTGTGTGCGTGTGTGGGTACAGCCTCCTTCGTGCAGGCTGGGTTGGTGTGAAGCGCTGCTGGCGCTCGTGCCTGCGAGGAGGATTTCGGGCCCTGAGGTTTCGCTGTGGTGCTCGGAGAGCTCGGGCGTGGGGCTGGTGCCTGGCGCCCTCGGGGAGCCCTGGGTTTGCCTTGTGACCTTGCACCCACCCCCCTTTCTCCGCCACACGTACCCCTCCATGTCCATTCAGCCTTCTTTGCAATTTTTTTCCAGCTGGCCTGGATTTCTCAGGCACTCTTCAATTCAGGCTGTGTCTCCGCTTCTTATCTGTAAAAGCAGCTTCCTCCATCCCTCTCGCACGTGCTGCAAGGACAAGTGCACTGGGGACGGGCGCAGTCGGAGGCCGTGTCTGTAAGGCCCAAGCAGGTCCTGGTGTGGCTGGGGAGGCCGGGGGGACCTGCAGAAGACGATGTGCTCGTTGCTGGCATTTTGCAGGCCCCATGCCAGCGATGGGCTCAGGAAAACTACGTGGGAGCCCGTGGCACGGTAGCAAATCTTCAGTACGGTTTGGTCGGTGGGGAGGGAGTTAAACACAGCCGGAGGCAGGAATACTGTTTGGAGATCAGGGAGAGCTTGGAAAGGATGGAAAGTAAGCAGCAAAGAGGCATGAAGGGGAGAATAAAAATGAAAGCGAGTATTGAGGTTTCTGGGGTGGCAGATAGGCTCTTTCTTCTTCCCAGTCTTTCAATTATTTCTCATTTATTTGAGCCCTTCCTCCTGCACCCAACCCCACCCTCCCAAGCCGACTTGCTCATTGAGTCTGAGCAAGTTTATGCTAAATTTTAAAATAACTTCTTTTTCTCCGTCTCTAATCTGCTAATCTCCCAGGCTGAGGAATCCTGGGACAAAGAGGAGTCCGCAGAGTGGAACTCTGTAAAATTAGCTTTTGCAGTATTAGCGTTTGCACAGCTACAGCTTGAAGAGTCGCGTCCCGCCGCCCGGCTGGCAGCCTGCCTCCCTCCCTGGGGAGAGCCTTCCTCCTCCTCCTCCTCCTCCTCCTCCTCTTCTTCCTCCCTCGCAGCCATCCCACCAGCGCAAGGGCAGCGGAGGGGAGAGGTTCGCACCCGTTTAGGGAAGGGTTTAATTTGTGTCGTCGCTGGCTCATCTGCTGCTATTGGAACGTGTTCTCTTAAATGCAGCGTTCAGTCGAGGTCCTGGTGCCTGTGCTGAGTGGCAGGGATGATTAGCTGGGAAAAGAGGATGGGGGGGCACGTTTTGGGGTGAAGGCACTCGGCTGAGGCTTGGCACAAGCTGTGTATTGCCTTCATGGGCGCTGAGCCCCGTGCCTGACCCTGGGCAAGTGATTTAATGTGTGCTGTTATTGGGACCTCGGTGTGCAGGTTTTGGAGCGGAGGGGAGGAGCGGAGTGTTACGGGCTTGCGTAGCGCTGAGATGCTGCAGCAGGGAGAGATCTGTCCCCATCCTGAGAGAGAAGCAGAACGGCGTTGGGTGGCTGCAGGGCCGCTCGGCGCCCTCTGGGTGCCCGCGAGAGCCCCTTCTCCTTGCTGTCACATTCCTAGCCACGAGCCGCGCTGCCTCGTGCCCTAGAAACCCTTGAGTCCCTCTAAACACACAGCCCTGCGGGCTGCTGGGGCCTGATGAGCCTGCATTATGAGTTGGTTTTTTTTTCTTTTCATGCAAGCAATGGACGGTGCCCTGAAATCCAGCTTGGGGCTCCTTTTGATGACTTTGTGTGCTCTCCCGTGTCTGATTTTGGTGCAAGAACACTTCTCTTGAGCAACGTCCACCAGCGGTCCCTTTCTGCCACTCGCTCTCTGCGAATCACCTGTTCAAATCCTGTCTCCATTGCCCGCATTTCTTTATCCCTCAGTGCTTCTGCTGCTGTTTATTAGCTTGCTCTGTGTGGCACCTGGGGGATTTGTTCACTGCAAAAGCAGAATGAAGTTGCATTCCAGCGTAACGCATGCAGCCAGGTACTTGCAGCCTGCTGCGCCTGGAGCAGGATCCAGTGCTAACGCTGCAAACCTCCCCGCTTCCTCCCCCAGCCCAGCTCAGCTGATTGCCTTCTATTTTTCCTTGTGGTGTTGTTATTAATAATCATATACCAATCTCCTCTGACAATCACAATCATTTCCTGGGAGAGAGCGAATCCAAGCCGAGCGCATCCAGCCACCCAGCGAACCGGCGCTGTGCCTACCAGCCTGATGAGCGCCGCTGCTGCGCGGAGCGCTTGGTGGTGCTGGGAGCGGCGCTGGGGGTTTCAGCTCTGCGTTTCTCGAGGAAGCTGGCTGCAGGGAGGAGCCGTGGCTGTCGAGAATGAACGGGGACGGTGATTTTGGGGACTGGCTGCGAGAAATAACGTTTGGCTGGCTGTTCCCCTGGGTGCCCCTGCCTGCAGAGGTCGGGGCGGTGAGGGGCTGTGCAGGGAGCTGGCGGCCTCAGCGTGGGTCTGCAAAGTCCCTACCGCGAGCGCAGGGATCTGCGGGAGGTTTTTCAGGATCAGACAGCCCCGCAGACCCCGTGCTTCCCTCTCTCTGAGCTGCTTTGCTCCCCTGGGCTCCGTCCCCCCGTAAGCTGCATCCTGGGGAGCTCTGCTGCTGGAAGGGATGTCACGCGAGGAAATGGGGTGAAAGCTTGGCCCCAGAGCTCACCAGTTGCTCAGTTTTTACTCCCAGCTTGGCTCTGGGGGCCCACAGGCGACGTGTGCTGCCAGGGCTCTCCGCCGGAGCAATTTCCCCTGCCGCGGTTCCTGACAGCACCGCTTTCTCTCTGAGAAGCATTGGGCTGCTGAGTGTCTAGCAAGCCCGACTGGCCTGGATGGATGGGACGAGCCAGCTCGTCCTTCCCTAAAGCAGCCGCTGCCAAGGAAAGGTCGCTGCTGGTCAGGGCCGTGCGGGAGGTCGTTTCCTTCAACAGAACGAACGCTTTGGAGACCCAGGCTCTTGAGCAGAGGGGTGTCAGAAGCGTGGCTGGGGGGTGGACTAAGGCGTGCGGGAGCGTTAGCGGGGTTAGCGGGCTCGTGCCCACGCATGGGGGACGCGGTGCCCGGGGTCATGGAGCTGCGCGCGGAGGCTCAGCTGCTGTTGGAAACGGGGTCGAGAGACCCCCAGGAATTCCATGAACCACGGCTGACCAGGACGAGCTGGGGCATCGGCCGCGTGACTCTTTGGCTAGCATGAGTCTGGCCTGCTTGGTTGGCTCCAGGCTTGGTGTCTTCATTTTGCCCTCATTTCTCATTGTTTTGTTCTGGATTGGGAGCAGGAAGCCCAGACCCGAGCTCCCCTTGTGACCGAGCCGTCTCTCGGAGGCGAGGCAGCGAGCGGTGCCCAGGGCCGGGCTTTGGCAGCGTTTCCCGGGCCATCTGCTTCCCATCTCTCCCTCACGGTCTTGTTCTTCGCTCAAGCAAACTCTGACATGTATTTGTCTTTTCCGCATTTCCTTGTGGATCTCTCTATGAAATATTGTGAAGTGGATCCTGTTTTATGTTACAAGCTGTTCGTAATGAGATTGGGGAGAGAGATACAGCATTTGACTGCAGTGGCTGTTAATTTTAATATGCTGTGAATCTCAAGGTAGCTTTTTTTGTCCTACATTGAACTTGCACGCGGCTGCTGCTACAGCCTGCGTGGGGGGACGGGACAAGGCACCTGGACCAAGAAGGGTTAGTGAAGGGCAGAGGGAAGAGCTCCGTCACTGTTTTATAAAACACGAGTTTGATTTCTGAAATCACAATGCCCACATGTTCAGAGGTTTGTGATTTAGCAGCTCTTTTGCTTGTGTCCTAAACCAAAATACACTAAGAGCCCACGTGTGTCTAGAGAGCATCAGCTGCAGGGAAACCCCAAAGTGGTACCAAAAGGTTCACAGTGGGGATCTGAGCAAGCTCTCGGTGTTCTTGTTCTCAGGAGCGGCTTCTGGATTGAAGTTTACTGAGCTCTGGGAGCAACAAACAAGGTTTTTTTAGTTTCGGTGTTTTTTTCTTTTTTTTTCTTTTTTACAGCTCTTGAGCTGAATGACTGCTCTCAGGCTGCCTTTTAATTCAGGGAGCGAATGTGGCCATTTGTGTTCTGTTTGTCAGTTGTCTGTGAGCAGCAGACTGTAGATGCAACCGCATTTGATCATTTGTCAACTTTTCCTTTTGTGCTGAATATCTGATAGCGTTTGCTGAAAACTCGTACCGCTTATGCTAGTTCGACTAGCTGCGGCAACAATTGCAGGTGATGAAAGAAGAGAGGCTGGGACATGGCTACCGCACATCTGCAGCTGAATATTTGTCAACAATAAGGTACTTGCTCGGCTTGCTAATAACAGCCATCGGGAAAGAGGTGGTTCCAGTTTTCATATGCAATTACTAGTTCCCTGAATCTGTGGGCAGACTTGAAGCATATCGAATCGCCTGCACGGAGCAGCTCTCGGAGGTGTGCTTCCCATCAGCAGACCCAGCACAGGCCTACGTGTTTTCAGCGTGGGGGGGACCCGCAGCGCTGGGACCCGTGGGAGATGTGTGTGGCACCTGGCTCTGCTGCGACAGCCACCGTGGGTTTTCATGGAAGAGAGGTGGGAAGTGGCGGGTCTTCCCAGCGCGCACCCCCGGTGCCTTGGTGCACGTAAGGTTTGTCCCCGTGGGTGCTCCCCTGCCCTCCCCTGGTACAGAGCTTGTCCCACTCCTGTCCCCTCATCATCTCCCCAAAGCCCGAGGGG
Organism: Anseranas semipalmata; assembly: GCA_013399115.1. NCBI lineage: Eukaryota > Metazoa > Chordata > Aves > Anseriformes > Anseranatidae > Anseranas > Anseranas semipalmata. Next base: position 135,231 of record VXAA01003324.1, on the reverse strand, counting down.
AGCAGGGCCGTGCTTTGACCCGGTTCCTGCTGTCGAGTGCTGCTTCCATTGACTCGGCGAAAAAAATCTTCCTTGCTGGCTCCGGGAGCCGAATGCCCGCGGGGGCCCGTGTCTGTAACCGCGTCTTGCCCTGCGCAGGCGCCCACGCGGAGCTCCCCAGCCACATCGGGCTGCGCGAGCGGTGCCAAGGTGCTTGTTTGTAGGTTTGGGTTTTTTCGCTTTTATGTCTCATCAGGGCCTGTGTTGCACGCTCACACGTGGCATATCAGGTCTCTCGCAGCACACTTCATTTAAAAAGCTAATTTGTAATTGCAAAGCAATACACATGCTCCAGCAACCCCCTCCTCTCCAAAGCAAACAGAAACGCCACAGAGAAATAAAATCAAATGGGATGAGAATTATCCATGCTTGCTCTACTCCGCTTTTTGTCTACTGGGGGGAAAGAAGTGGTGACGTGAAGTTGCTAAAATAAATATAATAAAAAAGGAAAGTAGAAAAACTGCCTCTAGCGTACTCGGCGCTGCAGGCTGTGAGGCAGGGATTAGCCCTGCCTGTCTTCCCGTGCGCCGTGGCGGGGTCGAGCTTGCCTTCCCGTGCCACGGTGGGGTGGCAGCAGCCCCCCGCTATTTAACACGGCTGCGTTAACGAGCTGCCGCCCGCCTGCCTCCTTGCTGTGGTCCCTGCGCCCGGCGGGGTGCGGAGGGAAGGGGAAGGCCGGGCTTGGCGCTGCCGGCTCCGGTTTGGGTACCCCGGCCCTGCTGTGCATCTGGAGCTGGGGGCCGCGCGCTGGGGTCGCCAGCCTGGGTTGGAGGCAGCTGGGGAGGGAAGAGCTCCGGGGAGCGTTCGGGACGGGGGCTGGCGTGTGCCAGGATCCTGTCTGATGTCTTTCACTGCAGCTTTGTTTGCATCATCAGAAAAGTGGGGTGGAATTAGGCCGCGTAGCCTGTGGTACAAGCTCTGCTCGTTGGTATTGTTAATGGCTCTGCTCGGAATATGCTGACTTCCTGAGCAAAGGCTAAAGAGCCACCCTTACAAATTAATCACTGTTAATACTTTGCACTCGCTTAGCTGGGCGCGCAGCCGCCTGGGGTGGAAAATACCGATCCCCTCGCCTGACCGCTGCGGAGTAGAAGGGCCAGGGGGGAGATGTGGCGCTGGAGCTCCTGCACCGGGAGCCCCCGGGCTGGGGCCGTGGGGCGGCAGCCGTGGGGCAGCAGCAGGCCTCGCCTCTCCGCTCTGTCCTCCCGGCCAGGCTCTTCCCTCCCGGGGGCTCCTGTACAAGCGAGGGGAGCCGCATGAAGCCCGAAGGAGTTGCGCAGGGATCAAAGGGCTCCTTGCAGCCAGCTGGCCGGGCCCGGACACCTCGCCCGGCACCGCCAGGCCCCGGGGCGGAGCAGGGCTGGCACAGCAGGTGCTGATGGAGCATCGAGGCGCGCTGAGGCACAGGGCAGGTTGGGTCTGCTCCCGAAACCAGCGCCCAAGGCGCAACCCAAGGTGTTGCCAGAGGAGAGCTGCAGTGAGCTGGTGTCCCGTTCTGCGGGCGTGCGTGGCTACGCAGGGCCGTGAACTGGGAGCCAAGCACTCGCCTTTAACTTGTGAGTTGGGTCTCTCAGCCACCAAGCTCACCAGGCGTTTCAGAAATAAGTTCTCGGCCTTTCCATATTGTGACTTCTTCCACTCCAAGTACTACCCGTGTAATCTCCTGCACATTGCAAAGCTACTTGAAACAGCTTCTTGCTTTAATGCTTGCCAGATTCCCCCCAGCTGCCAGGAAGAGAGTAAGCAGCCGCTGCCTGTTCTACTTGAGAAATTCAGCTGCCAAGTGGTTATTTACAGCGGGCAGAGGAATGAAAATGTTAAATGAAATCAATTGCTGGCAATGTGAAAAAAGGAGGGGAAAAAAAAAAAACAAACAACCCTTACAAAATCAGGATTATGCTGGCTCCAAGATGCAGCCACCTTAAAAGGATTGCGGACAACAAACAGCAGAATGACAGCAGCAGAAAGCCGGGCCTGCATTAACCCAGCCTTGTGCTGACTTCGACTTTTGTTTCTATTTAATCTCCCTGTTCTTGTCCAGTTTGGTCCCTCTCCTAGGCAGCGGGTGGGGAGATGGAAGAGTTTTGTGGAGGAAGCTGGATTGTGTTAAAACAGTTGTTTCAATTCATTCCAACATCGGGCTCCCTGCCTGGATTTAACCTGTAGGTAAATTAAAAATTAAAAACTAAATGAGCCCTATCTCCCTGATGGATGTTGCATTTTGCCTGAAAAATGAGAGTTGTTATTGTTATTTCTGCTAGCTTTTGCAGGGTGGAGGTGGTGGGAGGGCTACCTGGCAAGGCTGCTGCCTGCCTTACTTTGGGCTGGATCACAAGTCAACTTATTTTGGTGTCAATCCCTTCCTTTACATGGAAGCCTCAGGCTTCTCTGCTAAATCTCTACAGAGACAAGTGAATCACAGCCTTGCATTGGGCAGTGTGGCAATTAATCAGCCATTTAGAAGGAAGACCTGCTGTCTTATAAAGCAATTAAAAGGGAACTGGTTGCTTGTGTAACTAATTTAGTGGGGTTACTAGTAAGTTAAAGATCCATTGTGGAGCGAGGAGCTGCTGGAGTAAGTCTCTATTACAGGGATTTAAAGAACATGTTGAAACCACGGGAGCACCAGGTCTTCCTCTAAAACGGGAATCTTTAATTTGCAGCCATACGTTGCAGTAAGCACTGTCCCCTCTGTTTGCTTTGCTAGAGCAGTTGTACTCTTGCTGATGAAGTGCTTTTAAAATTCCCTGTTCTCTTAAATCTTTGCTGGATTTCTGGAGACGAGGAGGAGGATGGTGCTGGTCGGTGCCTGGAGGCGGAGGGGTCCGAGCCTGGCCGCACAGAGCCACGCGGGGAGCCGACGGGGAGCTAACCCCGGCGCAGCATTCGGTGCCCTCTGTTAGTGCGGTGCCTTTGAGCCCGCTTTCACGACCTGTGCTGATCCTTCTGCCTGCGTGCTGGGGTCAGCGCAGCCCTGGGGGGTTGGCGTCTTTGGGTCTTTGGCTCTGAGACTTGCTTGGTGACTGTAGGAAAGACACGTAACTTCTCTGTGCCTCCATGTTCCTGGCTACCCTCATCTCACGACGTATTTTTTTTTTCTGCATTTTCTCAAGAGTGATATTTGCCTTATTTCACAGTTACGACGACTAGGACTGTGAGCCTGCCATGCCCACTGACGCTATCTTGTACCAATCTGAGAACGTGGTGGCAGCGCCGGCTGTGCCGGTGTTTCCTCAGTGTGGAACTGCTGCGCAGGTCGAATACCAGGCCATGACAAGGAGCTCCCTCTGCTTTCTGCCAAGGAGCTTTTGCTTTTTGGGGCAGCTTCTACAAGAGCTCCCATAGGGCTGTGCCGGCACAGCCGAGGCCGCGTGTGCTCCGGTTTCGGGTGCTCCAGGAGAGCGCTGTGCACACAGCTCCAGCCTTGCTGTAGCCGCGGGCCAATCCTGACCGTCCCAACAACAGCCCACGCACTTTGCTGCGGGGATGCTCCGAGTCTGGCCGAGCAGAGTGGCCTGTGCCGCCTCCTCTCCCTCTCCCCAAGCCGCTTGTCATGACCCAGCCCTCATTCGGTCAGGGACTTGTGAGCCCCGGTTCGACAAATCTCATCCTCGTTAAGCTGTAAGGTGGGCTTGCAGCCTGTGGGGCTGACGTGCGCTGCTGAGTCAGGCCTTTAATTGCAGCGGCCCCGTGCCCCGAGCGGGAGACGTGCTCCCGACCCCGCCAGCCCCCCGCTGCTGGCCGCTTGAGAGGCACCTCGGCTGCAGCCTGCTGGGCTGCTCCTCAAATTGAGTTTGAAGTCATTAAGTGGAAGAGAAAATTTTTGTGACAAGTGATTTCCCTGAGCAGGTGACAAACTGTAATGAAGCAGGGTGGTTTGGCTGGAAAGGTTTATGACAGCAGCTGTGTTCCCTTCCTCTCCTGCAAGCAATCTGGGCAGGAGAGGACTCGTGGCAAACTGTCCATGTAGCTGCAAGGTCTGTATGCTGGCCCTGGATTTGAACTTTCCCATCCTTTTCCCCAAATGGTTTCTGGTGACCCCGTGAGGACAAGGGCAGGATGGGTGACTGTGTGATTGCTGTTTAAGTTGTGCTCGTCCTCCCAGCAAAGCAGTTGGTTGTGTAAAGCTTGTGAGCAGATAGCACCCCAGGGAGCTAGCGTGACACGAGGACTCCAGTTATTTAGATGCCCTGTTGCTAGCATATCGGTATGATTTCTTCTGCCAGGATAGCTCGTGCAGCATGAGGCCAGGTTTGGGTAGAAGAGCACCGAGAGGCTCATTTGGAGAAGCTGAAGATGCGCGGTGTAAGAGCTCTGTTACTGACAGCAGGAAGCTGGAGCAGGGCGAGCCGTTGTTCACACTGATGTGCAGGTAACCAAGTGTGACAGCCCACAGCGGCAGCACCCGCGGGAGCGGTGCTCAGGGCGAGGAGAAGGCTGCCTTGCCCGAGTGTCCTGGCAAGGACAGTGCCTGGCCAGCTAATTCCACTTCTGTGCTGTGTAGGAACACAGGCGAAGAATTTTCTTGTCTTGGCGAGCTAGTGAGTAAGAATTAAACAGAGATCAAGGAAAAAAGGTAACGGTCCTTACGCAGGCAGTGCTCCTGGCACATGGCTAACCAAGAGGTTTCAGGGCGTCCCTCTGGGCTGGGGGTGCTTGTTGGAGGTGAGCCTTGGAGCGCTGCAGGCCAGCTGCTCCGGATTCTTTGTGCCTCCCGTGATTTTTTTCCTCCCATGATTGCTGGTTATGCAGCATGTGGGTGTTTTTTTTGTCTTTAGTACGATGTCAGCTGCTGGCTGAGCCGTGCTGTGATGTGTTTTGTTTCAGGGTTGTGTGCCCTGATGGGGCGATGCCGTTTCTGCCCGGGAGGACCGCGTGCGTTCCGGGGAGCAGTCACCTTGTGGGCACACTCTGCGTGGCAGGGCTCTGCTCTCTGAGCTGGCTGCTCTGGATGAACTGTTCATGACCAGCGCCTCGCCCTCTGGGCTTCCGCTGTTACCTGCTAATGGGATTTCTTCCACAAAAGGGTAGTGATGAATCACCCAGGCTAGACAGTGCTCTCTGAGGCCACCAGCTGCTGACCTTCAGGACAGTCAGATTTATACCTCGGAGCAGGCGTTGAATTCCTGATGCACGGGGCAGCGCTGAGCTGGGAGTTGCTCAGTCCCAGTTTGCTCTCCGTCCTACACCAGATTGAAATATCTGGTTGTCTCTGCCTGCACTGCTGCTTAACAGGCTGGGATCTCCTGCAGCAGCACACAAGGAGAGGAGGTGGTGGGTGGTGACCAGCTGCGAGGGCCCCAGTGCACTGATGGGCCTTAATTGCCCTAATGAGCCTCACCTGGGAGCCACGCCCTGCGTTGCCCGAGCCCCAGCCTCTTCATTTAAGCTCAGGTCCTGAGTCATGCTGTAGGTGTGTCTGTCTGCAGCCCTGGTCCCTGCTGTGCTGGCTCCTTGTGGGGACCCCAGACCCGTGTCCCACGTCCTGGCTGGGCCTTGGAGCTACGCTGCAGGTAGTCTCTACAGCTCTGTCTCGTCCTGGCCCTGACTTGTCACCCTGCCTTAGGCTGTTTGTGGGACCTGTCAGCACCCTGCCCTGCTTGGCCTTGGTGGGGCTGTGCTGCAGTCACCCACAGGTCCTGGCTCGTCCTCTACATAGAGCAGCCCCTCTCGTACTGCTGCCTGGCACCAGGCACGGGCCCGTGGGCGTAACATCATGCTCACGCCATGCTGCTCTTGAATCCTTAGCAGTTGGCGGGTCTGCTTTGCTTTTCTTCTGCCCTCTTCACCGCTCTCCCTTGTACCTGCCCGGAGCGGCTGGGCTGCTGGTTTTTGGGATGTGGTGTGAAAAAGCGGTCGTGTTCTGGTTGGAGGCCTCTCCCAGGCAGAGGAGAGGACGAGGACGCCGAGCCTTAACGCGGGTACGAGTGGAGCAGGAGCCGTTTCCTGGAGGCTGGAGGTGCGTGAGGGCACTGCAGTGCTGCCCTGTGCCCGAGGGCTGAACGTGGGCCGGGGGAGGGATCTGCTGGGGCAAGTGATGCCAGCTGGAGACACCAGAAGCTTTTTAAAAACAACTCGAAAGCAACACAAAACCCAGCGCGCTTGCATATTCCAGGCAACGCACGTAAGCAAGACTCACTTTTACATTTTTCAGAGCAGATTAGCGATTTTCTAATTAGGGAAAGAGCCGAATATTGAGCACTGAAATGGATAAGCGACTTAAAAAGAACACAGAAAATTGCAAAGTGAAATCACTTAAATCAGCCTTGTCTCCTCCCCCCTTCATGCTTGGTATGCTGTTTATCTTGGCAAATAGGGGGAAAATAAATTCCCTGGAGGTGGCATGTGCGCGTTGCTACCGGAATGCATCAGATATATCTGTGCAGAGAAGTAAAAGCCCCGAACTGCAGGTTTTGTGTCAGCCTTCTGGACCTGCAGGGTCTGTCTGAGCAGGGCTGGATCCTGGGCTGGCGCTTGGCCTGTACTGGGCAGCAGTGGTTTCCTAAACTCTGCTCCGAATCTCTCCGTTGGTTAAAGACACCGCAGTTGTTGAGTGTTTTGAAGCTGGGCAGCTGTGAAAGAGCAGAATGTTGCTTTGGGTTTGGTTCTGGTCGAGCTCTGGGGCAGCCTCTTCCTGCGTGCTGTCAGATGCAGGTCTAGAGACCCGAAGCGTTGTTGTCCTTGTGCTGCTGCAAGAAGTTGGGCTTTAAAGGCTAAGACAGCACAGGTCCTGTTTTGCTCATCAGGGCTGAACTCATTCCCATTTCTGCGCTTTGGATGCGCCTTCTGCAAAATGTGGCATAGGAGTTGCCAGAGCTGGGTTGCGCCAATCTGGGTTGGTGCCTGGGCTTTGCAAAGGGCCAACGCGAGGTGTGCTGGAGAGGCGCAGAAGGCAATTTACTCCTGGGAATCTCTTCTTATGCCCTTGTTATCCCAAGGTCAAAGATAAAGGTTAAGAAAATGTTACGAACAGTGAGCTCGCGGGACAGGGAGTGTCGCTGTGCCCCAGGCAGCACTTGCATGCCGCAGCCGCGGCTGGACCGCGAACAAATGTTAGTGGGCACTCTCTCCCAAAGCACTTATCGCTGCTCTCATCCATGTGGAAAGAGGAAAGTAAATAGATTCTTGGATTGTCTTAAAGGCACAGGGAATAGGATAGGATCAGTCTATTGGATTTGTTGAATAAACTACAAAACCCAGATATAATTCTCTGCAGACACAGGGTAATGGACTATGTTGTATTTTGCATTTCAAGCACCAGAGCATTCAAACTGAGCTGTCAAAACTGGTGGGCTTGTTTGAATTAACTATGGCTCGAACTGGGCACGATACTTTCATGACTTATTTATGCTCCACTAGGAGCTGTGCATGGCTGCAGCACACGCGGTGCTCTCTGCCTGCCCAGGGAGGCGTACGCTGCCCCGCAGTGCTTGCAGCAGGATTTATGTACCGTGGAGCCAAAAAGCTGCTCTGCGATTTGGCTGAAAAGCTGACTGTGCGTCTGGGGCTGCAGCAGCGGTGTCCCAGAGAAAGGAAGGTGGCTTGCTGGGTGGAAGCTCCTGGTGAAATCCAGCCGAGATCACTCCCGTATTTTTGATTTAAGACTTCCATCCAGAAGCCACGTGTCAGCATGGCTGGGTTTGCCGGCAGCTCTGCGGAGGCTGAGGACGCCCGCTCTGCTCCTTGGCTCTTGCCCCTCCTGTGGCCGAGATGCTCAGGTGGTAAAAGGTGTTGAGATGGGGAAAAAACCCACAGAAGCCATCTGCCCTGCAGCAGGCTCAGGCTTTAAGCCGTCTCAAAGAAGCATCGTTATATCCTGTCGATTGCATTCAAGTCGGAGAACCTTTGCTGCACCGCGACAGTTGCCTTGTGTGTGTGCGGAGCACATAGCTCTGACAATGTAGATGATATCTTCTGGCCACTTGTAAATTACAGGAGCCTCAGAATGGTGTAAATTCACTCCACTATTTGTTCCCGTTTCCTTCCCAAAAGATAGCTTGAGAATTGGAGACTTCAGCTGCATGGTTTGCTCTCGAGCATTAGGCTGTAATGAATACAGTTGTTACTGGGCAACTACTTCCACAGCAGGTTTTGTGGACAAGAGAGGATGTTTTTGTTGCAGTTGTTCTCCTTTGTCTTCGGGAAAGCAGACTTACAGTCTCTGGTGTGTGCTGGTGCTGGCACACAGCAAGCCGGGCGGTGCTTGCTGGCCTGAGCTGCTGAAGTCCACGTCTCGGGTGGCCCCAGGCCCGCTCCCGTCTGATTTCCGCTCAGGGTCGCTGCTGCTTGCTGGGCATCGCTGGTGCTGCTCTGGGGAAAGGTGAAGCTGTTTTGCAAGTTTTACCTCTGCCACCTTTGTTTTTCCTGGGGGGCAGATGGGGTGGCTGGGTGCATCTCCTTCGGGGGCCCTTTGGGGTTTCATTTGGGGCATCTCGTGCCGTTTGATGCATTTCTGCTAAGCACAGCCTGCTGCGGTGCATCAGATGTGATCTTGGTCGTGCAGACAGGCCCTCTGGCTTGGCCTCATCAGAGTCCGTGGACTAAAAGACATTTTCCTGTGTGTTAACCCTCACTTCCATGCACAGGGTGTATGCCGTGGGGTTTTGTCCCACAGGCAGCCAGCCAGAGGGGCTCAGCCGTCTTCCTGGGTGTCCCTTGCAGCTGCAACCGAATGCTGCGGCCCTTCACAACGCAGGTGGCAGTCGGCCACTGCTCCAGCCTGGGGACGGGGGCCTGGGGACGGGCCCTAGGCCGCCGCTGGTGCAGAGAAAGCCAGCAGGGCTGCAGCAGCGCCGAGTGGGGCAGGGCCCGCGTCTGCACGCCGGCAGAAGGTTCTCGCGGGGTGGGTGACGGGGGCTGCTCGAGGTGCCCCCCGGTACCCGCGGCGGGTGGCCGATGTAATTTTTCTGCCGTAGCAGCGATACCGGCTGGGGAGGATCAGGAGAAAGCCGGCACCTTGGGGTTGCGGCAAGGTCTCGCCACGTTGGTCAAGTAGCAGCCAGCTCGCCCCACTCGATGCCCAGGCGGGAAGTAAACTTCCAAAATGAGTGTATTTACTGCAAATGAATTTGTACCAAATCTTGTATGTGCAGCAAAATCCTCTTAGATGAGCGTCTGATAAAGGATTAAAACTATTAAGTGATTAAAAAATCCCCTCCGCCAAATGGTGAAATATGCAGATTATACGCGGCTTTGTTGGTTTGTTTTTCCCCTCGGCTTTGCTGTTCCTCGCCTTGTCGGGGCAGTGGGGAGCTCCTGCACCCCCAGGAGGAGGAGGGAGGTCCCCAGGCCTCCCCAGGGACCACGGGGGTTCTCTTTAGTATGGGCGGTTTTCTTCAGGGGGGAGACTGGGTGCGCTGGGAATCTCCTGGGCGTTCGTAGATGGAGGTAGCGTGGGAGCAAGGCCTCGGCCCTCGGGTACATTTTGGCTAACCCTTTATTCCCTCTCGCCAGCCTAACTCAATTTGAGGAGCTGTGGTAGCGTGGGAGAGAGCTGCGGTGTCGGAGGGCAGAATGGGCTGCAGAGGGTGCAACGAGAAGCCAGCCGGTGCCCTGTGGGCTCGAGCGGAGCCTGGCGTTCCCTCCAGCCGCCCGGGCCCTGTTCCGTGCTGCCGAGCCGAACACGCGGGCGAAGGGCGGCCACCAGCAGTACCTGTTTGCTGGCGTGCTCTGCTGAGGGTGCTGTGGGGTCAGGCTGGATGAGATAACCGCTTCATTAGTACAGCCCTGATTAGGCAGTCAGGGACCGTGTCCGAGTCCAAGTCATTAGGAGCTGTCAGCAGCCGAGCGTTCAAGTGGAAGGATGGGAGAGGAGGAAGGAAGAGCCACAGGGGCTGTGGCAGCGGTGGTGTCAGCTCAGTATTTATGAGGGGAATAAGCCTCTGGTGTTTTATGGCCCGTAAGATGCTGTTTTCTCTGGGTCTGTTTGATTAGATAGGATTATCTCAAGGGCTCGAATGGCACATCATTGATTTCTGCTCACTTTGATGGGGACATTCAGCAGCCCTAATCTGTACCCCTGTTTGTGAGACGCTAGGAGGTGACAGCCACTGCTGGGGGCCAGCCTGCCCCAGGAGGGGCTGTTTGAAAGCGTGCACCCCTTAGTCAGTCTGACTCGAACTCGCCTGCTTTCCTGCCCTGTGCCCTGGGTTTTGACTGCTTTTGGGCCATCACTCACTGTCTCCCAAAATCAGGATCTCTAGGATGATTCTGTCTCCTTGATGTTTCGGGGAGAGCTGGACACAGGCAAGGAAGGAAAGAGATGGAGAGGAATTTAGCAGCTCTGGGTGGTGGCTGGTAGGAATTTGTAGTGCCAGACGTACAAGAAGACCAACAATGGCCTTGTTTTCTAGCTGGTATAACACAGTGGGACTGCGTCATGGTCAAAGGCATGAGGTAGGGGCCAGATTTAGGGTTATCGGGCATGTGGTGGGTTTTGTAGCTGGCTGTGCCCGAGTCCTTATTTAGTATTCATCACCCACATGGAAACCTGGTAAAAATCCCATCCTGGAGTGGGTACCAAAGCCTCGGAAACCTCTTGTTGGGGGTGCAGGAGTGCTTTGGTGAGTGTGGTGTGGTGCTGGCAGCAGTGTTGGACACATGAGCTTGACCAAAGTGAGTCAAAGGAATTAAGGGCATTTATAGGCTGCAGCAGAGACCAGCCTCCCTCATTTCCCTGTTGTAGCTGCTGGCCAAATCCTGAAATGAAATGGTAAATTGCTTTCGTAGCTGTTGTCCGTGTAGGTTGGAGGCTGAGGGGCTACAGAGCAAATGTTTCCAGTAGGCTTACAGATTTCTGGCCGTGTGCAGCAGGGGGGTCTTTTGCTATGGAGGCAAAGAGCAGGGCAGGAGGAAAAAGGACAGGCTTTGCTTTATCCTGGCCCATCAGACTTGGGAGAAGCCAGTGCATCTTCAGCAGCACTGAAATCGGTTGCCGGGAGGAGGACTGCGGGCATTTTGTGGTGCTTAGTGCACGAGGGCGAAGGCAAGGACAGCGCAGAGATGCGGGCGCTGAAGGGACCGGAGCGGGTGTAGGCAGCGGTCTTGCTGGGCAGATCCTGGCTGGCGTTTCGGCTCCCGTTAGCCTGCAGGCGGTCGCTGGTGGCACTTGTGAGCAGAGGAGCATCCTGACCTGGCGGCCGCCGGCACCTGCAGCGGGGCTGCCTGCAGGAGAGGCTGGCCTGAGCTGCCGGGGCTGGCATCGCCCCCGGGCATCTCCAGTAAAGTTCAGTGACTCCGTTCCACTTGGCATCACAGAGCCGATGAACTCGACGAGCTGAGGGGGCACTGAAAGCGCTGTCCTTGTTCGCTGCTCCCCTGGAAGCAGGGCTGGGGGAGAGGAGCGCAGCGGGGCGGGCAGCACGTTGCCCTGAGGCCGCGGCACGAGGCACAGAGGAGAGGGTGGCAGGACTGCTCCTGCAGAGCCGGGCTGCTCGGGCCCTGGGGTTAAGTCCTGCTCTTGGAAACTGCATTCCCCTCAACCTGCTGCTGGCGGGCCGCTTCACGTGCGTGCCCGTGCCCTGCTGGCTCGCCTTCCCGCGCCTGTCGGGGCTAGCTCTGCCGCTGGAGTTGCTTTCGCCGCTGTTGCTGCAGCGGAGGCACGACACAAGCGAGGCCGGCTTCCCCTTCCCTCTGCGGGGCGCGAGGAGCCGGTTTCTTCCCCTGCTGACGCTCGTGATGCTGCCCGGGCGTTTCTGCTGCTGGTGTTCGGAAGGTGGGACTTGGATTAGACAGAGAAAAGAGTGGACAGATTGGGGGTTAGAGCCCTGCCAGTCTCATTTCAAGAAGGCCCTCGAGGAGCCGTTGGCAGTGTTCAGCCTGTCCTACCCCTTTGGCACTGGCTGAGGAACGGCTGGGGCTCGCCACTGCAGTAGTAAAACCTCGGCTTAGGCTCAGCCTTTCAACGTGCCCAGGCTGGATTTCTCTCCCCTGATCTCTCCTTCCACCCGTCTGGAGGCGGTAAAATCAACTGCCAGACTATTTCGGAGCTTGTGGTGTAAGCCCAGCCTCAGATGGACACCAGGGAGCCTGCATCAAGTTCCTACAAAAAAAAGCGCAGTCCACAGGGAGTGAAATAATAACCTGTAAATTCACTTTATGCCAGTCCGCCGGGACTCTTTGCTAGCATTAGTACTAAAAACAGTCCTGTGGCAACTGTAGGCTTCCTCCTCCTCCTCACTCTTGCTTCAGTAATGAACACACTCCCCTTCCCATCCCTATCTCTCCATCCTGAAAAGTTTTAATCAAATAAACCTGGCACACGCACTCCTGAAAGGAGGATGCTCTGTGTCAGCCAAAATCTGTGCCTATTCCATTTTCTTCTGACTTAATTTTCCAGAGATTAAGATCCTGCTCATCTCCACTCTCAGAACTTGGCTGCCTTCATTTTGTTTGTTGGTTTTACTCTAGTGGGTCTTCCTTTCTGTCAGCGGTTTTGTTTCGAAAATCCTGAGCCCCCGACTGTATTGATTGCCGGCGACGCAGCCGGCCGTGGAATCGACAGGGAGCTGTGCCTCCGAGCGCCTGGCGTCGCGTCGCCCGCACTTGCCCTCCGGTCCTGAAAAGTGGCTTGGCGTCGTCTTCCAGATGGCGTCGGCGCTGCGGGCACGTGTTGCCGTGCGGTCGGTGCTCTCTGGTTCAGCAGCCACACCTCTCGGCGGCAGTAAAGGCTTCACCCTCTTATGCTGAAGCGATGGTCAGTGGTGTGGATTGGGGACGGTGGGTGAGGTGCAGGTTACAGACTCACAGCGTGGCTGAGGCTGGTAGGGCCTCTGGAGGCCATCTGGTGGCCTCCACCCAGAGCAGCTTGCCCAGCAGCACACCCAGAGCTCCAAGGAGAGGGACTCACGGCCTCTCCGGGCAGCCTGTGCCACTGCTCCATCCCCCACACAGTGCGCAAGGGTTTGCTGATGTTCACGGGGAACCTCCCGTGGTCCTGACTGTGCCCACTGCCTCTCGTCCTGTCCCTGGGCACCGCTGACAGGAGCCTGGCTCCGTCCTCTCTGCACCCTCCCTTCAGGTATTTCGGGACACAGACGAGATCCCCCTGAGCCTCCCCTTCTCCAGGCTGAACAGCCCCAGCTCCAGCCTCTCCTCCTAGGAGAGATGCTCCGGTGCCCTCAGCATCTTCGTGGCCCTTCCCTGGGCTCTCTCCAGCCTGCCCACGGCTCTCTTGCACTGAGGAGCCCAGGGCTGGACCCAGCGCTCCAGGTGTGGCCCCGCCAGCGCCAAGCAGAGGGCAAGGATCACCTTGATCCGCTGGCAGTGCTTTGCCTCGCGTGCCCTTCCCTGCGTCAAGGGCACGTTGCTGCTTTCTGGGCAACTCGGTGTCCTTCAGGACCTTTTCCGCAAAGGGAGCGGTGCGGGAGCGTAGAAGAGGGGGGGAAAGAAAGGCTCGCGTCTCCAGGCGTGTTTAATAGCTGGATGAAGCGCATTCCTGCCTCTCGGGCGAGTGTGCCAGCGCGCACTTGCACCCTGCTCCCGCTGGCGTGGCGAGCTGGTCGGCTTTAGCTTCGCCAGAGCCTGGGGCTGCTGGTCTCCTGCCTGGCTGCTTCTGGGTTACCCAAGGTACGTTTGATGCAGGGAGGACCGCGTGTTTTGGGGAAAACACATCTTCCACGGGGAAGACTCCTGTGTTTGTGCTGATTGAGGGGATTATCCCTAAAGCTGACCCCCACGCTGGCCTCCGAGGACTGTTGTTTGTGAGGAGTCTGAAACACCAAAATATTTCTGGTGCTCTTTGCTGTGCAGGCTGTGCAGATGTCTGGGGTCAGTGGTGACAAATTATGTAGATTCCTCCCCCTTGTCGCTATCCTTTCTCATTTCCATTATCTGCCTTTTGTAGAGGCTGTAATTTATTGCATTTTGCAACCTTGTAATTTATGGCTTTTTTTTTTATAATTCTTTCCAGGCTTTCAGAAGTAACAGCTCCACGTACCCCAGTGCATTTCATTGTCACACTTGAGGCTTTCCCACCTCCCCCTGCACTTCCACTCTTTTCTTGTAACTTGCCTGTTTACTTGCTAAATTATTATTGTGCACTCAATAAAAATTGCATTTAAAAAGTGATAACTGAAATGACATTTAACATGGAAAGCACTTAAGCATAATTACACTATATGCATTACATCATTTTGTGACAGTTAATAAAAAAAATATCTGAACAGGGTTTTTTGTTGGGGGCTGTAGTGAGTGAGTGCTGGCATTTCATCACTTCTAGAAATGTGTTTTCTGTTTTCACTGGAGGGCTTTTGTCCTGTTTTTCTTTTCTTTTTTCCTCTCTCCTCCTCCCTCTCTGGTGCTGCAGATCTTCTGTACCTGGTGCAGCGGCATAAGCTGGAGAAGCTGACCCTGTCGTTCCGAGGGATTCGAGCTGGCATAACATGCTCGGTTTGATGTGATTTATTTCCAGCTGGAAATTTTTATGGGGTTGTTTATTGGGATCAGTGGCTTGAGCAGGCTTATTGCAGAGCTGCGCCGTCGCTCGGAGGAGCTGTGGCGATGGGGAGGGGAAGGACGTGGCGCACCCCTTGGCGGTAGCAGTCCCACCTTGTCTCGGTGCAGCTGGGGCTGGAGCAACCGCGGGCGTCCGCGTGGCTCCTGCTCCTGGTTGTGCCCTACGGTAATGTCTGAGGGAAGCTGCAGCCGGGAGCTGAGCGGTTAATGTCCTTGCTTTATGCTGTCCAATGACTTCTCCAGCGATGGAGGAAGCGTGCCAAGCCCTGGTGACCCCGCGGCTCATATCCTCGCTGATAGCGCTACTTGATTATTAGATTACCTGCAAATCACAGCTCCTTGACCATCTGCTGGGTGAAGCTCCTCAGCTCAGCCCCAGCATCTGTCCAGCCTGGCCCTGCAGACCGCGCTGAATTCCTGAGCAGGTCGGCCCTGCTTCCCAGCCAGGGTTTCTTCTGCCCTGCGTTGTCCTGTCCTTCCCCTCCCTACGTGCTGCAGAACTTGTGCGTGTGGAGTGCCTCGGGAGCAGTCCCCGTACCCTGCCCTTCCCTTCCCCGGCAGGTGAGAGGAGCGCGGTGAGCCAGGCTGCAAGGCAGCTCCGGGTCGGGTCCCCATCTCCTACGCGCGGCCGGCTGCGGCACCAGGAGGGATGGCGGCATGGCTTGTGTGGCCCACTGGGGAAGGCCAGATGCAAAGGTGACCCCCACGTCCACATCCCTGGGGGCCAGGCGTTCTGACCCCCGTCCTGGAGGTCCCACATAGCCAGGACCATCTCCTCCGGGAGCCCAAGTCACCCCCGGAGCCGCTTGGAAGCGGTGAGGGCTGGTGGGTCTCTGCACCACGAGCTGAAGGGACAAGAAGAGAGCCCGTGAGTAGGAGGGCACGGGAAGATCTGAAAAAGCGTTTGAAATCTAGTGATAATGATGGGAGCCACAGAGCCTGACATTTCCAGGCTGCACGTGAGGGATTGTGGAGCAAGTCGAGATACAGAGCTAGTGTTTTCTGCAATTCGGAGAGATGAGCTTTAAGAAGCAACGTCCATGGCAGGCTTGGATACGAGTCCACGAGCTGGAAGAGTGGTGGGTTTGTAGGGAGGTGAGGACAAAATGGAAGTGTTCCTTTCTTTGCAAGGAGGGGGGAAAAGGAAAAGGAAATGGTGAACAGGTTTGTGCCTGTAAGCAAACTCCTGGATTTGTCTAGAAGTACGCTGCATTGCTTTTCTGAGTTTTTCTGACTTACCTTCAAGTTAACAAACTGTTAATCACTTTGAAGGTTTATGGGTCATTTTATTTAAAATGTTCACAGGAACATCCTGAGGTTGAAATAAATGAGTTTTGTGAACTTGGGCATTTTTTTCCCCTTTTTCTTCCAATGCACACATAACTGGAAGCCATGCAGAGGCAGTAATAATGAATATAGCTGGGAAAGGAATCTCCTGGAGAGATTGCTCTATGTTTTTTCAAGGAGGAAAAGGCATTTCTGGTTGCTCATATTTTTTTTTATTATTTTTCAAGTTGAGCATAAAAGTAAAATGGAAGAAATCTATCGATTCAAATCCTCATCTGGTTGACAATCAGTCTCATCTGGGAACTGCTTGGTGTTATCTTGGCTTAATTCATTAGCAAAGATTAAAAAAAAAAAAAATGGACATTCTTCTGAGAGCACTTAATTCTTTGCAACAAGAGTCAATTACGTCCTGTTGAGCACTACACCGCTTACTGGTGACATTCCTCACCTGGTGGCGGGTTTGGGGAGGCGAGGCAGGAGGAGACGCGTGAAGGGCGCTTTTCCCCGGGCTCGGGTCGCAGAGCTCTGAGAGCAGCCGGCTCTGCCGCGGGTTGGGCACGCGCCCGGTGGCTCTCCTGCTGGCTGAGAGTCTGATTTTTTCCGATTCCTCGCGCGCTCACTTCACAACAGCGCTGCGGTTTCGAAGGTAATGGGGCTGAGCGCTCCCGGAAGGCATTGCAAAGGGCGCTCCTGCTCGGCTGCGCTGTTGTTTGGAGATGCAGGAGTACTGGGACCCTCCTGAGATGGCGGCGTGCTTGCTGTCTGTCTGTCCGGGTGCTCAGAATAAGCCCATCACCACGCAGTCCGGGCACATCACTCGGGTGTGCTGCAGCTTCAGGCTGTGCTGCCACAGTGCTCGTGGCGAACGCGTCCGTGTAGCTTGAGAACCGATTCAGGGAGCGGCGCGCAGGTTTGTTACGAGCAACTTGTCCACGTGCACAAGACCAATCGCAGCAATCGGTGGGCTGCTGCTGAGTTTCTCATTTCGGCAGAAATTAACTCAAGTAATCCTGTTGCAAGCATCATTCATGAGAAGAGTCCTGGCAGTTGTAAAGTTTCCTTCTGCCTTTGTCGCCCATGGCCCTGGGCGTGCTGAAACATGGGACCGATCACTCGAGGCAGAGGACTTTTCTGCTGGAGACAGTAGCTTGGATAAGCTGGGTGAGGAGACTTATAAACGGTGCAGAAGGGAGTGGCACTAAGCGGAGAAGTGAATTATGAAGCACGTTTCCCATTGCAATTTTTGTGGTTAAAATTTGGTGATACTTTAAGATGTATATTGATCATCCGATCACACAAAGATATTTGTGGGCTCTGTAATCATCTGGGTTTTATGATGCAAAAGCAGCATTAGCACTATTGTTTGTGAATATAATTGCCTACGTGCTTAGCTAAGCTCCGATACAGAGCAGCCCTCGGGGTGGCCTGGCCTGGAGCGCGGCAATGACAACGTTTGGGGTGTGCAGGAGTGAGTGCAGTGCTGGTGCCACGCTTTGGGGCTCCATCCAGGATCCGCTGGGCTTGGGAGGAGCGGCTGCGGAGTAAAACATCGCGGTGCGGAACAGGAGGCCGAATCGCGTGGCCCTGGCAAATAGCAGTTTCTTTTTTAGAACTCGCTCCTTAGCTTTGGGAGGAAAGTTATAAGGTGGCATTAAAAAGCACCTGCTGCATTGCTATCAGATGTCTTCCCATTTTAGTTTAAATGTCTCGTTTGAAAGAATTCACAACCAGGTTTCCTTTAAAGCGGCTGGAGCTGCTTGTGTTTCACCTGCACTGCTGCTGTTTAGAGCAACGCTAATTAACATTCTGGGCAAGGGAGCAGAGAGCGGGAGAGGGAAATGCTTATGATTCGTAAATGCCACCTTGCTCTTCTGGCACTGTCCCTCCGGGGAGGGGATTTCTTTCTTCGGGTTCTTGTTCTCCCCCGTCCGTCCCACCGTCTCGGAGCACAGCTGATGGCTGGGCGGGTATTTCACCAGGAGCGTGCGCGTAACTCCTCTGCGTCTACCTGCGTGGCGGGGGAATCCGCACGGGTGCGAGGGAACGCGCGTGCACGAAGCGGGCGCGTGTTGCCTTGGGTGCACGGGAAGCCGGGGCTGGCGTGCGCGAGCCCTTACCAGAGGAGGAGGCGCGTGGCAGGCTCGTCCGTGCCACAAGTTTCCCATTCCCCTGCTGATAAGCTACAAGTAAATGGGGATGAAGTCAGGAATTGGCAACGTGCTGTCGGGAGGGATTAATTTCTGTCCCTGATTAACTTTCTGCTGGAACAGCAGGAGACTAATACTTCACTGTACGCGGCGCCTGATGCAGTTCCAAAACGTTTTCCTGCGCAGGGTGGATCTGAATCCGTCCCCTGTCTTGCTCTCCCCATTTGTGTTATCTTCGATCCGAGTGGCAGGACCATCGGTCTGGATGCGTAAGGAGAGGCCACGTGCGCGTTTCCTAATGCCGATGGAAAGTGCTGAAAAAATCTGCCAGTATTTTGTGGGTCTGGCTGGAGATGTCCGAGAGTTTTGTTTCTGCTTGTAGTAGCTTTAATGCGCCAGTCGGTCCCTGGAGGCTCCTGGTGGAATAATAATAGTCTGCGTTCATATGCCACCTTTCCTCTGAGGCTTCCGCAACGCTTTGCAAAAATTACTGATACATTTTTTCAAAGAGGGAGGTCAGGATCGTTGTCCCTGAGAAGCTCAGACTCGAGAAGATGATTTGCCCAAGATCGTACAGCCGAGCCCGTACTGAGCGTGTGGCGAAGGGAAAGCAGACCAAGTCCCTTCTCTTCCGTAAGTGTCAGACAATTGCTCCCTGCCTGCTTCTAAAGCTTAATTAAGACAGCACCGTGGTGGGGAGAGTGCAGGTGCGGAGCCGAAGCAGCGCGTTGTGTCGACAGCGAAATGCCCGGGCAGAGCTGTGCGGGGAGCTGCTCCCGTGCTAACAGATGGGTCTGCAGCCGTGTGCGTTCCAGTGGGACCGGGGGGCCGAGCTCCTGCCCATCTCTTGCAATCCTGGTGCCAAAGGCAGGCAGTTTATTGACCGCTAGGAGTGGTGCTGGGCTTACCGATCGTCCTGCTGCCTCCCCTTCGGCCATTTGGAGAACGCACGAGCTTGCACGGGGTGAGGACGGGAGAGCCCTTGAGTCGCTGCTGCGCCATTCGGGGCTGGTGGAGGAGAATTTGCCTGCACCATCATTATCCCCCCACAGTGCTGCTCAAGCCAGCAGCAGGTCTGGGAGGGAGCGGCGGGGTTGGCGGGCGGTGGTGCTCCCCACCAGGGGGGCCCATCTGGTCCTTGCCGCGATGACGGTGGGGAAGGGCCTGCCCTGCGCCTCGCTCGCGTGTCGCAGCCGCGGCTGAAGGAGCAGCGCGTGGAGAAGGCTGGTGCAGGGGGGCGAGGTGCTGTGCTGCGGAGAGGTCCCCGCTGTATTTTCCCTTTAATTTGAAGGGTTCCCCAGCAGGCTGCCAGGGCTGGGAGCGGCGGCTGCACCTGCACGGCGCTGGGAGGCCGGGCGCTAGCAAAGCCTGCGCGGAAATGGCCTGGAGCGGGGGCTGCGGCAGCAGGCTGGGCTTAGCAGGCGCACCGACTGACGGCTGCGGTTTTTCACTGCCGTAATCCCGTATTTTGGATGCGGAGATGAGGAGGGAGGAGCGGGGAAGGGTGCAGAGATGGGTGCAGCCGGGGCCCCCCATCAGCGCGGTGCTGCTTTGTGCGTCGCTGCTGATCTTCACCTCCCGCTGTCGTGCTGGGGTGGGCTGCTCTCGTCGGCAGTCACAGCCAGATCCCGGAATTCCTCAATCCTGCTCTGAGCGCTCTTGTACCACCCCTGGCCTCCCATCACAGACGTGCTGTACCTTGGGCTCCTGCTCTGTTTCGTCCCCTCACCCTGCTCCTGGTCTGTGCTTTCTTTTCCCGCAAGGTCTTGTTCTTGGGCATCTGATCAAAAGCGCCCGGCTTTGGGAGATGCCGGGATGTTTGGGCTGTTTGGAATAGCACCCTGGCAAAGAATCTACCAGCTGCATTTCCTGCTTGTTGCCTTAACTGTGGCTTTCACCCAGGACACTTGAATGAAAAGCATCACCTTGTGGGGAAAGAACAAAGGAAAATGAGGAACAAAGGAAATTTCTGCAAGAGTAGAAACTAAAGTAGGACATAAATCTTCATGTATGTAATAGGGCACAGCAGCATGAGGCAGAAGTGCCTGTTCTTCATTAATTCTGGGTCTTTCTACCAAGAACATTTTTTTAAATTGCAGCAAGGGACTTTCAAATTAGGCATTATAAAAAGTTTTCAAGTAAGACCGTGGGACATCGGGGAGCATCTTGACTTGTGGAGCGGTGGAATCTCCATCACTGGATGTCCTTAAGTACAGGTCAGAGAAACATTCTAGAAATAACAGTGATAGTTGTGTTAGAAATGACATATCCATACTACCTTTGGTTGGGATATATGAGCGGCTTGGGACTACGTGAGCTGATGTGATCCCTTCCAGCCCTACTTTCTGTGATGCTGCGGAGGTTTCTAAGTCTTCCGTGGAGTTTCTCCATGCAGATGTTGGCTCTCTGGAGGCTGCCTTCAGAAGAGAGATCCGATGGGATCTGTGTGGGTGCGTGTCCGTCCTGCCCCATGCCTCTCCAATGGCCGTGCTGGAAAGTGAAGCCTGGGCTGGGTTCTTCGGCTGGAGAGCTTGGTGCTGCTGCTTGGGTCTGGCTGGTGAGGCTTCAGAAGTGGGGCTCAGCTCAATGCTTCAGCTGCTTGGACTTTGCAGGTGGTCACCTTTTTAATTAAATCTGTAGTTATTTGGTGTATTTTTGTTAAAGTCTCAGTTTCTCCCCCCACGCCACTAGCTCAGGGGGCAGGAAGCACCAACAGGAGGAAGGATAAACTTGGAAGCGTGTGGAAGAAAGCTGTCTACACATCTATTCTCCGCGTTCCATAGGGATACGCCAAAACTTGATGAGCCTGTGCCCCAGCAGAGAGGGCTTTATATGAGACGTTGCTGCCAAGAGGCTGGCCAGGCAAACCCTGGAGGAGATCAGCTGGGCTCTGCCTCGCCGCCGGGCAAGAGCAGGGCTTTCGAGCGGCACGGGTTGGGTGGGTCCTGCGAGAGCCGGAGGGATGGATTAGGCGCACGGGTCTCTTCCGGCCCTGCTCCCAAGTGTCTGTGGATTTGCAGAAATGCTTCTAGTGCTGGAGATTAGGGAGAAAAGCTTGTAAGCATGAATCCCTGAAGATCAGAGAGAGCCCCAAAACCTACATCAAAAGGTAAATAAAGAGAATTGCAAAGTTGCTGTTTTTAGAAGTGCCTTTTTTTTTTTTTTTTTTAAATAGATCATTACACTGCAGAAAACTGTAGGGGTAACTGTTGCTATTTGCTGATGTGTGCTGGCCTAGATTTCAATCGCTGTAGCTCTAATAAGAGATTTAGTTTAATTCCATGTCACTGGAGTTATCCTGAATTTACATCACTGCGGCTGAGAGCCGCATTTGGCCTCTGGTCGCCATCAACGAGAACAGAGGGTGATGCGAGGTAAACGTTACTTGCGGTTTTGTTTAGTTAGAAGAAAAGCCTGCAAGATGCGGCTTTAGTGCCTGCGCAGCCTTTCTCCACAGCCCCTCCTACAAGAAGCAGCAGCTTCTCCAGCCCAGAAGATAAAGCTGCTTTGGGAAGGAGGCCCGGCTGCTTATTTCCAGTCAAGTCTCTGAGGATCTGAGAGTCTCGAAGGCTGCGATCACCCAGTGCAAAGCGAGCGAGGGAGCCGCGCGCGTTCGGGTGCGCTCGGCGGAAGGAGGAGCAGCCTTCGCCCCGCCGCCGGTGTGCTTCGGGAGGTGAAGCCGGGGCAGGTGCCCTCTGGCTTGTCCCGGAGCAGCTGGTTCCCTTCCTCTTCCTCCCTGCTGCCAGGGAAGCGGAGTCAGGCCGGGTCCCTTTTTGGGTCTGGGTTGGCTTTTGTAATTTCAGTGTCCTAAACTGCCTTGGAAATGGAGAAGGAAAAAAGGAAAACAAAGTTTTAAAACAGGCAGCGACTGAGGGAAAGGTAGAGGTGCAGACACACACAGAGTCAGGGGACAATTTGAGAAGCAGAGGAGTTTCTTGCTTAATCTTTCCCTAATCTTCATCTTCTTCCCCCGTTCATCTCATCCTCACGCCCTCTGCATCATTCCCAGCACAAACCCTCCCTAACCGGGCTTCCTGCCCCGTTCCCCCACCTCCTGACCCTCCTCTGGTGTCCCCTGCCTCCTGGCCCCCTTGTCCTGCTGGGTCCAGCGTGGTGCTTCAGCAGAGCGCGTGCTCGTCTGCCGAAAGGAGCGCTTTGACTTTTTTTAGTTAAGCTGATGACCCGTTCTGAAATTGATTTTAATCCTTGCTTATAGGTAAACCAGCAGGAAATTGAGTGGAGTTGAACCGATATAAATCAAGCGTGTATTTGTGGAAGAGCTTCATGTGGAAGGATTTGCTCTGCTTTATCAATGTACCTTTTGATCTATCTATCCCTTGCTTTGGTACAACATAATTTTATTCTCCTAGTGACAATTGGGTAAATGGGGTATGATCCATAGAGCGGAGGCACCAGTCCTGATAGGAGTAGTACAAAGATGAAATATAGCAGAACAGTGCATCTTCATCCACGAGAGCGTCCCTCCTGGGGTATTCTAGGTATGATTTTAGTGATGCTGACCTAAAGAGTTCCAGCTGTTCTGTGTAGACATGGTTTAATGAAACTGGTTAAACTCTTCTGCATACATCCTGAAGGAAAGCTGTTGAGGTACGTTTAAAAAATGCTTTATTTTCCTTTCTCAAGCTTGTTTTTATGTGCTGAATAACCAGGAGAGCAGCCAGAGTCAAAGATCAGGTTATTTTTTGGTTTGACTCGTTTGTTACATTTTACTATACATGTGTATTTTTAGAGATCATGGGATCTCCGAATGCATTGGGGTTTGTCTCGGAT
The DNA here is from genome assembly GCA_013399115.1 of Anseranas semipalmata. Taxonomy (NCBI): domain Eukaryota; kingdom Metazoa; phylum Chordata; class Aves; order Anseriformes; family Anseranatidae; genus Anseranas; species Anseranas semipalmata. The sequence goes on along the minus strand of VXAA01003324.1, from coordinate 112,513 downwards.
CCTGCAGCTGCTTTCTCCCTCGTCTCCACTAATGTAGCGGGCTCGAGCCCTGACCTGGCAGCGAGGCCCACGCCATCCACGCAGCTCCGGGTGTGCAAGGAAAGCCTGGGCAGAGCTCACATCCCGATTGACACCCTACATTTTGCACGGCACGATGATTTGTTCTCACGGCACTTCATCTGAAAGGAGAAGACTGAATTTGGAGTTGTGTGTTACTGAATAACCCAGCGGAAGATTCAGTCTTTGCAGGTGCCCGGGCGGGTCTATCACTGAGTGCTCCTTGTACAGGGGCTTGGGCTGCTCAGGACTGAAAGCAGCTTCCCAGGCCAGGAGAGGTTTCGTACAATCCAGGCTAACCATGCATAGCCCTTTATTCCTGTCTGGCTGCTAAATTGTGCATAGCAGTCTCAGGCCCGCTTTTTGAGGCCTGAAGTCTCATCCACAGACGTGGGTGCCGGTGCCATGCAAGGCAGGGCGGGAGTGCTGGAGCAGGTGCCACCTCTTTGTCCCTGGGAGGGTGGCTGTCCCCCTTCTGTCCCCAGTGTCCTCTGTGCTGCCGCTGCCTGTTAGCAGGCTCTTTGGTGAAGGATGGAGAGTTCTGCTCTATGGTTTGTTTGCTTCGGTTCCAGCCGACCATCCCCGAGGAGCAGCCGAACTGCACGTTTCCCTGTCCTGCTTCTGCAGGAGAGCCGTGCAGAGCTGCTGGGGTGGTGCTTTCTCGTTAGGTGGGTGGCAGGAAGGAGCACAGCAGGGAAATGGCACTGCGCGGGGGGGGCTGGGGTTAGTAAATGTCAAGCTGTTTGCTTCCTGCTCTCTCTCTCGAGCACATCCGCAGGCTGCAGGAGCAGCGGCTCGTGCTGGGGGCAAGGCAGAGGTGGAGGCAAGGGGCAGCCCAGCCTCTGCGGGAACCGGCCGCCCAAGGTGGTGGCGCGGCGAGCCCCCGGGCTGGGGCCGTGCTCGCAGAGCCGTGTCCTGGGGGCCACGGCGCTCGGCTCCGGGGTGGGCTCGCAGAGCCCTTGCTGGCCTGCAGTGCTGCTGCTGCTTCCCCTTCTCTGCCTTCCCCTCTGCCGACTCTTCAGCGGGGATCGCCAGGCTCTGGCACCCCCTGCCTTGCCACAACGCCGGCCCCGTGCCCCTCGTCCCTGTGCCGATGTGTCGTCTGCTGTGACCTGCTACAGGCGGCACCGCTCGTCCCGGCGGGCTGTCAGCCAGGCCGGTGTCGCTCTTATCGCTGCCTGCTTGATTGTCCCTGACGCTACGCCGACTGACATTCTGCTAATGTAATATAGACACCGCAATGATTACCATCACGGCAAGAAATATAAGCACCAGACGATGAAATTCAACAAAGTAGGTGCAGCAGGGAGTAGGGGCGAGATGGGAATCATGCTGTCTCAGCTCTCTACCTGCAGCCCTGAGCTCTCCTTTTCCTCCAGCAGGATCTGTGGGGTGCTGCGCTCCTTTTCCTCAGCCTCAGTGCTCCTTGCTCAGCATGGATCATCTCGCGGTGCTCTCACACAACTGCTCTTGCCAGTCGTTCACATTGCTGGATAACTCTTCCTTGGGCTCCTCTTTGTTGGAGGGGTCACCTCTGCGTACCCAAGCCTGAGCAAGTCTGCCGCAGGGTTCCTGCTCTTGCTGCTCAGTAACACCTCAAACCGCGAGGAAATGGCAGGACCCCACGAGAAGTGGGATGAAACCTGAAATGGCCAGACTGCCGCTTGTCTGGTGGGGACCAGCAGGTCCTGAAGCTCCAGGAGAGGCCCTCGATGAGCGCCCGAGCAAGCAGGGCCTCCACGCGGGGTATCCTGCTGCAGTCTTTGTTGCAGCAACCAATTCCCTTTGCAGGGACCGTATCTGGGTCACTGTATGAAGCTGATCGGCACAGGCCTGGCTGCAGGAGTTTGAAATATCCCTCTGAGCAGAGGTGTGCCCTGCTCCCCCATAATAATGCCCAGGGGGAAAAACCTTTTACTTTTCTGGTGTATGGCCTTTGTAGGGCATGACATGGCACAACCCCATCTCTGCTGCGTGCAGGGTGCAGAGGACGGGGCCGTTGTGCCTTCAGAGGTGCGCTTTGGTCTTTGGCCTCCCTCCCTGGAGCACCATGCCCTTAGGCGTATCGTGCTGGGAGCAGGGGAGCAGCCCGCTCTTCTGCTGCGCGTAGTGCTTTGCTTTTTTGCAAACGCGCCAGCTTTGCACTGCGATTAAATGGTGTATGGACTGCAGCTGTCCAAGCCAGGTGTATTGGATTCATACGGGGGAAAAAAAAAATCTGGAAGATGACTGTTCAGCAGAGCAAAACCTTAGGAGCAGAATCCAGAGCAACGCAGCCTCTCCTGGGGGCTGCGGGCTTGGCCATGAGCAGACCCCAGCCGGGGCTTGGGCTGCGGGCACGTCCTGTGTCCTTGGCCAGCAGGGCTGAGAGGTGCTGGCACACCGGCTGTGCCTGGCGCTGCCTTACGGCTCGGCCTCATTTGGTGGTGGCTTCTCCAGGAGGGGCAAAGGGGGAGGCTTGGTGTGGGGGTGCTGCCCCTCCTCTTGCTCGCTTTTGGTGAAGGGCCTCCTCTTGGGGGATGCGAAACGGAGCTGGGAAGGAGAAGGGGTCTGGTTTGGATCGCATTCATCCCCTGTCCCCCCTAGCCTCCTGTCAGCATCCCCCTTACCCTGGGCGGGGAGGCTGGGGCTGGCGACGCGCTATTTCCCATAGTGCTGCCCAAAGGCACCGTGGTAACAGTACTATGGGGGAGCTCCCCCAGCGCCCCAGTTATTTGCCTTCGTGTTTTATCGTCGGGTACCTCGACCCGCGGGGAGGTGCTGGGTCTCCCTTGCGGCAGCCGGGCGAGTGGCGATGGAGCCCTGGGGGAATCGAGTGTTTCCGCGCCCTGTTCCGCTCGTCCTCGGGCGGCACGGCTGGGTGCTGGGTGCGCGCACAGGCGGCGGGGAGGTGGCAAATGCTTTCCTAGACCCTGACAGCTCGCTGGATGTATGGGCGCAGGGGGAATTAATAGCAGAGATGAGCGTCATTTGTCGTGCATCAGGAGCAAGGCAAACAAGTGAATTTAGAGAATGAATGTTCTGAGGCGATATCAGATCTGCTTCTTCGATTATACCGTTGCTGCTGCAAATGTGTATTGATAATTGGTTGTGTTACCGGCTCCGCTTTTTAGTAAGGCTACGTAGCACTTTGCTGTTTTAGATCTTCTGAGCCGCTTATAATTGCGCTATACTTTGAAGCATTTGGGATGAAAGTAGGTTGTTCTGAGGTGTTTGATTTTCCTGCCCCCATCACCTGCCACCATTTTTTTTTTTTTTTAATTCCAGCTCAGTACTTTATGTTGTTTTGCCCGTGGTAACATTTCTGCAGCTCTTGCCAGGTCCCAGTTCTCTCCGCTTCCACTGCTGGGCCCTTCCCACTGCCGTGCCCGGACCTCCAGCTCCTGCGTCCAGCTGCAGCGCTCTCCAGGCTCATTCCTGAGGTCTGCAATTATTCCTCGGTCTCGGTCCCCATCCCCTGAATACAGCAGCGTGCTCTGCACTGCCCAAGTGCTAACGCTTCCCTCGGTATTTTGGGGGCTCCATGCAGCCCCCCTCCTATCCGATAGCCTGCAGTTTGTGGGCCACGTCCTGCAGAGCGAGCACAGGGCTGCAGCCCTCTCCCCGCGGAGCCGCTCGGCACGGCTGGAGGCGCAGGAAGACGAGGCCTGTGGGGCCAGGCGCTCGCTCTGCCCGTCTGTGGGGCCGGGTGCTCGCCCTGCCCGCGAGCAGAGCCCTGTCTGCAGGGCGTGCAGGCTGCCAGCCTTCTCCCCACGGCACCGCGCCTGGGTCCGTCTGCGCGGAGTCGGGAGCAGCGGCTTCTTGACCCCCAGGTCGCTGCTGTTAGAAATTTCAAAGCCCTGTCCCAGAGCACCAGGTCGGAGGAGAATTTCAATGAGAATGGCTTTCTGGTATGGGCAGAACTAAGTGCTTTTGCTGTAGCTGGGGAATCTTTAGGATGTCTTTGGCCAGTAAATTCTCCCTCACACTCAGCTCGGGGAAAAACCCAATATGGGAAATGTCACCTTAGATAAGTAAAATGTGGCCAAGTTCTGAACAAGCCAAAGCAAAATTGGAGAGCAGGAAGCTATTTTAATTGCCTGGAGCACTACTGCTCATTCCCCTGCCTGCCTCGTACGTTCTCGTACACGTACGGTCACTATTAATTCATGCTGGATTGTTCTAATTAACGCCGATGAACCGTTTGGCCAAGACAACTGCAGAGCTCTGCAGCTGCAGGGAGCGTGGAGGAACATCTCCTGGTTTCTTTTTCTGTTTCTCCTCCCTGGCGGACAGGCCCCATTTCTGTCCGTAACCAAGAGGAGCCAATTTTCTGTTTCATAACAGGAAAGCACTAATGTCAGGACGCCCTCCTTACCCAAAGCGTTCTCCTTGAAGATTGCTCCTCTTTGCTTTCCTAATTGCCGCTGCTCAGCTGGAGGTAGCGCGCGCCTTCCAAACACATTATTTTGTTATGCTGTTACTTACCAAAGGGAAAAAGAATATGAGAGAATATTTCCTTGTGTTGAGTTTTCCCCGCTTTAACCTTTTGCGTGCCGGTGTGCGAGGCTTTTCTCTGGAGTAGGATCTTTTGCTATTGGCAGGACGTGCTTTGCAGCCTGCAGCTTTGGCTGGGATGGGGCTCTGAAAGGAAGAGCACCTAAAACTCATCCCTGCTGGAGTCTGCAGATGCCTCTACAGCGTGGCCTTTTGCTAAAGCATCTTCTTCGGAGTAGCTGCTCTCCCATAGCGATCGCCTCCAATAAAAGGCAGGAGGCACCGAACTGATGCGGAGCGCGGGTGGATTGGGGACCGAATGGTTTGAGCGGAGCGCTTACAGTCAGGCTGCTGAAAAAGGGCTTGGAGTTGCCCATCCTCGCGAACTGGCAGGGCTGGAGCGTGCAGAGCCTCGCAGGGGCAGCGGAGCAGGGCTCCCCGGGGGCGAGGGAGTTGGCTGAGGACCGCGGGTGCTTGACTTGCTGCGTCTCTGCTCGCTGCTCTTGCAGGTCAGTAACCGGGAGAATTTACAGAAGCGCTGCTTTCTCCGGCAGCTCCAGAAATGAGCAGCTCCGAGCCTTCTGTGTGCGGCCCCGCTGATGGAGGTGGGCTGGGTTAGCAGTCCCAGCAGCCTGGGGAGATCACTTGAATCCCTTGGGGTTTGGTTGGGTTTTGGTTTTTGGAAAAATAGGTGCCTGGAGTAGAGCTAGGGTGGAGGAAAGGCTGATGTGGGAGGAGTCTTGTTAGGAATTTCGTAGTGGTATAGAAGAAAGGAGGAGCTTGGGCAGAGCAGAGCAGGGACTGCAGCAAGACTTGCAGAAAGCAGTCGAAGCCTGCAGATTAACCCTGCGGGTCTGGAGGGACTACGCAAGGCCAAAAGAGCATCCTGTTGCTTTGTTCAGACCAGTCTCCTGTGGCTTCAACCTCTGAAACCACTTTGTTTAACCACAAAAGGCAAGTGGAGGCTGCTGGGGGTGCCCTCAGCTCCTGAATTCACCCTGCCTTTCAGTGAGCGGGGCGGCTTCCTGCTCCAGCTCATTACTTTGTGGGAAAGAAAAAAGGGTGGAATAAGTAGCGGCACTCACATATCGGAACGATGTCTCCTGCAGCGTGCCCGTCCTGTTCCTGAGCTGCGTGCCGTGCTGCTGCCTGGGTCCTGGGCACTGCCCGCCCGTAGCGCGCTGCGTTTCACCGCCTTTATTCGTTTTGCCTCTGCCCTAACCGAGAGAAGCAGCTGTGGGGACACCAACCTGGTGGGGGTCCCCAGCCAAGCCGGACCTTGCTCCTTCCTTCGCTGGGCTGACCGGGCTGGTTTCCGGGGCTGGCCTTGGTCTTGCAGAAGCCGGCCGCATGCCCTTTGTGTTCTGGCGCGGTTCCGAGAGCCAGGGCAGAGTCGGGCAGATGCTCTGCGGGAAATACTTTCGGTACCAGCGGGTCTCTTCCCACGTCGTAACGGGCAGGGCTGCCGGCAGTTGGACAGGCAGAGCATTTCGCCTCCGGTGGAGCTCCAGCAAGGAGCGTTGTTCTGTCCCCGGGGCAGGTGGGACGCAACGATTCGGCTCCCAAGGAGCACGCGGGCATGGGCAGGGGCCTGCCGTGTGTGACGTGGAAGCCGCAACGAAGCGTGGGGTCAGCTGCGTCCGTGGGGAGGCCCGGGTCTCCTTGGGGGGCTTTCTGCTGCCGGACATCTTCGTGTCTGGAATTCCCGATATTTGCAAGGAGCCCGGGAGCATTCGGAGAGAAGCAGATCTGTGATGTTTGCTGCATGGTTTTCTTCATGCACCTTATTTAACAAAAGATAAAGTACGAGGACTTTTTTCTAATCTCAGCTGATTGTAAAAAGCTCTTCTCTATCACCCTGTATGGGTTACACCTGATTGTGCAGACAGGAGAATTAACAAGTCGGAAAATGATCCGAGGAGGTGACTGAGGCACTGGGGATCGAGGAGCCTGGTGCTGGGACTGATCCCTTCCCGTTGGGGCAGTGCTGATGCCCACAGCAATTCCTTTGGGCCCGACTCTGTCCTCTGCAGCTGAGTGACGTGGCTGGGAAGAGCAGGCCCGTGGGTCTCAGCTGCAGGCTTTGAGTGCACACACAAATGTAGGTAATGGCACCTGGCCTTCGGGTTAAGCCCCGGACAGGTCTGTGCCTCTCCCCACCTTCCCCTCCGCAGCATGGCTGAGTCCTGGACTAGTTGGAGAAATCCCAACTTTCCGAGGGTGCCACATTATTACGGCTTGCTTAGAGCTGAGGTTTTATCCCACTTCGGGTGCTCCCCGTGCTGCGGTTCCCGGTACCCGCTGCTGCCGGGCTCGGTACCTAACGAACCACGCGGGTGCTGCAAAGGTCCAGCAGCCAGGGAGTTCAGCAACTCCTAGAATATCCCAAGTTGGAAGGGACGCACAAGGATCGTCGAGTCTGACTCCTGGCTTCACAGAGAACAACCCAAAAATCAAACCGTATGTCTGAAAGTGCTGTCCAAGCACTTCTGGAGCTCCGGCAGGCTTAGTGCCCTGGGTCTTCCATTTGCGAAACCTGGCAAGTGACCTTGGGGAGGGGACTTGTGAGCTGTTAGTGGGCTTTAGGGGTGCATTTAGAAGAGGAAGAGCACAGGAGGAAGCGTGGTGGCTCTGCCTGTACTGCTGGTTCGGCTCCACAGAGGTGGGTATGGGCAGCTCAGCTGTTGCCTGAGGGGCATGCTTGTGGCCTGCACACGTGAAGGACAGGAGCTATAAAGCCAGCGGTGTGGACGGCAGTACCGTGCGTTTTGTTGGTTGCAAAGCCTTCCTTCCTCCCCTCGTTTCCAAAACTTGCATTGTTGCCTAATCCATGTGGCTAAAGTTCTGTGTTAGAGGTCTGGCTTTTCCGTGGGCAGGCTGCTGTGCACCTCTGTAATATCGACTGTCTGTCTTTCTCTTGTCTCCCTTCTTAGATCTACAATGAGAATAGAAACCTGTTTGAAGTCAAGGAGAATGTGCCCAGGAAATTAGTGGAGAAGGTTGCAGGAGACATCGAGAGCCTACTGGCCAAGAAAGTCCGTGCTTTAAAGGTAAGGTGATGGGCCTGTGTGCCAATCCTTTGATATATTCAGCTTTAAGAAAGATGGTTGATGCTGTTGCAGCGTTATGATCTCAGCTTCGAAGTAATTTCTATGGTTGTGTGGCCTTTTCTGGGAACTGCATACTGCAATTGCACTTATTCATATGAATGTTTTCTGGAATCTGTCTCAGCTGTCATGCAAGGGAGTGAGGGTCTACTGTAGGTATCTTCTGGATTTTTATTTTCTGGATTTTCATCTCCTCCCACAATCATGTTAACGCCTGAAGGTGCTGCCACAAGAATACAAGTGACAGCAAAAGCCTGGCAGCAAATTCTACCCAGTCGTTTAACTGGGTGTGTGCTAAGTGGGAGCAAAGGTGCTTCCAGTGTGCCTACAATAGCTTAGGGAAGTGTTTCAGACAAGTGGGCTTTTTTTTTTTCCTGTTTAGGAGAGCATGAACTGAAATATTTGTGCTGATGCCTGGCACTTGAATCCTGTGATTGACTGCATGTGTGAGTTGCCCTCATGGGTGCCTACGTACATTTCCAATCTACTGTCCTATTTTGTAACGCTCCTTTTAAAATGAGTTCGCTTTATCTGCAGTGGAGCAAGGTAATCTGCTTGTGGTGCCGGCGCAGCAAAACGCAGCGGTGGCTGTAAGGAGGCGGCAGCAGGGCTGTGCTGCTCCAAGAAGCCTTGGAGCAGAGAGCGTGGCCGCTGTCCGTGTGCGGAGCGTAGCCAGAAGGGCTCCTGGTCACCCCGCAGCCTGACAGGCGGGAGTGGGAGCACGGGAAAAAGCACCGTGGTGAGGGAAGGAGTGGTGCGACAACTGAGCTGGAGCCAGGGCAGCGAGGGTTTGGAAGCGACCCACCTTGGGCTGGGTGAGAAGAACTTGCTCAGAGGAGGCACGCAGGAGGAATCACGAGACACCTGTGTAGGTCGGGGGGTCCTGAGACCTGATAGTGTCTGAGTCAAGGGTGGCGAGAGGCCAGCCTGACTGCCCACGTGGTATGGGGAAGTCCGCGGTGACTGGCACGGATGGTAAGTGTAGGGATTCGGGTAAGAAGATTGTTGTGTATTTAGTTCTTGACTTTGGGAGGTAAAGATTAGGCCTGCTTGGGATTCACACCAAGTGTTTTAGTTTGAAGGGAAGGAGCTGGAGTGGGACTAAATGGGTGGGCATTGTCACCACAGCTTTGGGTGTGCAAAGTGAAGAACAGGGATACCAGTTCTTTTCTTAACGTGAGCTTCCATCCCTGTGTCTGTGTAGTTTGTGGGCATGCTTGGGCATATGTCATCTATTGAATGCTGCAAAGATGTGCACCCTGTGCAGATGCTCAAGGAAGACAGGGATGACAGAAGGTAGCTGCGAACTTGATCCGCACCTGGACAGCATGTGGCTCCGGTGCGATGGGCAGGGTAATCAGGCGGAGGTACACAGCAAGGCTGTGCTGCCTGGTTTCCACTGGCAGCTGAATTCCAGCTGACTGGCTGCTATGGTTTTTCTTACCGTTAGCTACAATTCGCAGACTTTGAGTTTGTGCATCTTCTGGTGCTAGGACTGGCGCCTGTGGCACAAATAACCTTGTTTGTCTTCTGGTTTGACTTCCTTTCCCTTTGGGTTTTTGGGCAGGAGAGGTTGGCGCATTGCTAAGGGCTCACCTGATGCTGGACCTGACACAGGAGTGATTGTCAGCACTTGTTGGGTAACTGGCGCTTGATGCTGTTTTACTGGGGTGGAAACAGTGATCCATTGACCCGAGTTAGTTCTTTCACGAGGACTCCTTCAGAGTGCAGTTGCTAGATGGAGCGGTCTCTTACATCCAGCTTGCATGTAAACACTTGGTGTCTTGGGTTGGTGGTACTGACTACAACATCTGGAAAAGGAGAAGTTGATGGGATGAGGAGAAGTTGGACCTTCTGAACATCCTCCACGTTGTGCTAAGCTCCTCCAAAGCAGAGGGGCTCCCACAGCTTTTGCCACCCTCCAACCAGTGTTTTCTTCTGTCTCAACTCGCCCCTTAGTTGATTCATCTGTCACGGAGTCATTGCCTCCCCTTCTCTAATGACTCACGAGAGCGATGATGACTTCTTGAAATATATTTTTCAGCATCTGAGTCAGGTGGGACTCTGTGTATCAGAGAGGGCAGGTGAGGAGGGAGAAATGGAGCCTCTCCTTGGAGTACGAATTGCCACGTCACTTGTGTACTTGCTCTACTGAAAAGTTGCCTCCCTGTCTCCTTTTCTGCAGAAGAGAGGGGGGATATTTCCTGTGCTTTGTAGGAGGGTGCTTGCTAGCCTTTGGGTGTGCACGATGGATGCTCAGTGCAGGAGTGGCATTCTGATCAGGTGGTGATTCAGTCCAGCCATCAAAGAACCTGTTTTCTTCTGTTTCTCAGTGAAAATATTAACACGTCATTATGAAAGTTTGGCTGTGTGCAGAGCATTTACTAATAATACATGGCTGCTTACCTTGGGTGTTGCATTTCTAGAACCAGAAATCAAGCACAAGGCAACTAAACAGGTGATGGCTGGGTGGCCGCCGTGCCGTGCCATAGCACATCCTGGCACTGGCAGGACGCTCTGATTTCCCACCTGCATTTCCGAGGAGTGCTGGAGCCAGGGGTGTGCAGCACAAAGGGTAATTGCTTCCAAAAAATAAGTCATCTGCAAGGAGCTGGCTATTTGGATGCTGCCCTTCCCTTTTCTTCCAGACCATCGTATCTGATGTCAGTCTCATCATAGGACAGAAAAAATCCTAGGCAGATCTTTTTGCAATTCCCACACGTTCCAGCTGGCACTGGAGAACAGCATCTACAGCTGGTTCCCAGGGGGCTTTTACTGTGTCCCACGCAGCGGCCTCTGCTTGACATGGATTTGCATCAGCACCAGCTGTCCTTTTCCCCAGTGTCCTCCGGTGTCCTTTCTCCACAATGACTTCATTGCTTCAAGCCTGCCCTCCCAGTCTGCTCCAGGCTCTCTGCTTCCAGCTCCCTCTTATTCCCAAGCATTAGCAGGGGAGGAGGTAGAAGAGGTGGTCTTCAATACCAGAAGTACAGCTACTCCCATTCGAAAAGGAAATAAAAGGTACTGCTAAGATGGAGTAACTCCTGAAGGAGATGACATTAGATTTACCTGGTGCACTATGAGGAAGCTGCAGGGCTCTCGGTAGGGGTGGGGTGTAAGGACACAACAGAGTAGGTAGGTACCTGCCTGGGTAGGAGCTTAATGGCCTCTTCCTGTCCATGCTGAGGAGCTTGCCCTCGTTAGGGCCAAGAAAAGCATCTTCTTTTACCCTGTGAAACAGAACGAGGTGGCAGATTGCCAAATGACTACTGGGGAGTTAATGTCTGTGTGTCATCCCTGTTGTGTTTTCGTTGTGCTGGGAATCACAGCTGGCTGGCTCGTGGCTTGACATCGCCTGAGACTAGAATTCAGCAGGCTGTTTGCCAAATGCATTCTTCTGCCACTCTTTTCCAACTTAAATTTCCCATCTCTTCTTTGATCTCTCAGTGTATTGGAGCCATTCTTGCTTTTATATGTGCCCAGAAAGACATGTACCTACAGGCTAGGGCTTCTTTGAACTCATTTAGGAGACCGACCACCTAGGTTTTTGTCTCCCTGGAGTTTTATATCCTGCTTTCAGGGACGGCTCTCAGAGCGTGGGAGAGGCAGGAGCGCCTCCTGCCCTGTGGGAGCGTGCCGCTGGTGGGGCACAAGTGAGCCAGGGCAAAGCTGTCACCAGGGGAATGCGTGGGATGGGTGCCACCTCTGTGTTGCCAAACCTGATGGGCATTCTCCAACCCCTTTGGTTTTCTTCTCTCGGCGTAGCGTTCACCAGCATCCCATGCCATCACATCCAGCCACTTGTCTTCTCCACGTGCCCAGACAAGCGCATCTCTCCTTCCCTGCACTTCCCCTCGGAAAGCGGCAGTGCAAGTGGCTGAGGAGTTGCTGGCGTTATCTCTGCTGAACAAGCCGATGCCTCAGATAATTCTTCTATTGCCACAGAAGCGTCTCTGCGGTAAAAGGTTGGTGGGGGAGCAACGCCAGGAGGAGGTCATTGCTCATGGCAACCATCTGGGGGCACTCCCCCCTCTCCTTCAGGCCTGGGGACACCCCACATCTGTCTTAATAGGGGACGTGCATGAGCTGTGCCTGAGTCTGTCCTTTCCCAAAGCTCCGCAGACTGGGGGAGAAGGGAGTTGTGATTTGATGGAGGAGGCGGCTGAGAGATGGAAATTTTAGATCCTAAGCTATGTTTTAGGCTTGTTTCTACTTTTTGTACAGTTCTTGCGAAGGCTGCTTTGGATGATGACTGCTTCATCCTTCACATATTTAAACACAGACAATTTGCTTTGCCTCCCAAGAACGGCACATCCCACAGTTTACTGAGTGGGTTATGCCCTGAAGTGAGCTATTTATACGCTGTGACCTGCCTAAAGACTGCTGTCTCTACCGGCGTTCTTCCCCCGTCTCTAAAAAGAGACCTCCCTCTCCATAAACCACGGCGCAAATACCTGCGCGCTTTGGCGCTGGGCGCCGTGGGACGCTGGGGCAGAGACGGAGCCGCGAGCAGAGAGGCTCCGGGTGGCCCAGCCCTGGCTCTTGGGGACCCCGCATCCTTCCATGTGGTCCTGGGCGCGAGCCTTGGCGCGGGGGGAGCGCTGCGGGCGAGGGGCTCGCTGCCCTGCCGGCGTTGGGTAGGCGAGGGGGCCTGTGGGAGCCCTCGGCCGGGTGCCGAGGCTGGCGCGGTTGCACCGCGTTTTTTCCAAAGGGCCTTTTTAGCTTTGCATATTGTACATCGTGTTGTTCGTCACTGGCAAAATGTTTTGGCTTCAGGTGAAGCGTGTTGCACTTCTGTGGAGCTCAGCTCTGTGCAAGCGTCTGACGCGACGTCTGTGGGCCAGCCCATAAACCTTGCCTCGTTCGTCCGCGCTCGCGTGCCCTCGCCTGTCCCCGTTCCGGTGTCTGCTCTCTCGTCCTGTCCCTCTCCAGTGCCGACCTGAGGGATGAGGGACATTCATCTGTCACAGGAGCCCTGAGGCCAGTCGGGCGGCTGTAGGGTTCGGGTACCCGCGCTACGCGTTGAGCAGGAGGGCAGCAAAGCGGCTCAGAATTTATTGGGTGCGTGCGTATATGCGATGCACGTTACACGCCTGTACGTGCGGTGGGTCTGGCGCACCCTGCGTGGCTCCGCGGTGATGGGAGGGCTGACAGCGCTTGCCAGGAGTTAAGAGAAAAGTTTGTGGATCTTGTTTATTCTGCTGGTGGGGAATCGAGCTGCCTATTTTTGTTGCTATGTATTTAGCTCCAGTGTGGGCTGAGCACTTGGGGAACAGGAGGGCTCACCGCTCCTGTGCCTTCAGCTGAGCGTAAGAGCTCACAACAAATTTCACTGAAGACTTTCAGATTTTCCTGCAAGAAGAGTAGGAAAATCCGCACTTGGCATTTTCTTTTGGCAGAAAAATGAATACAAGGGAGAAATCTGGGGATTTTCTGTATTTTGCCAGCATTTTGCAGGAATGTCCGGACGGCTTTCCTGTGGCTAGGGAGTCCGAGCGAGCGTTGCTTCGGGAGGCTGTGGCGTTCCCACCTGCCTTTGCCGGGGTCCTGAGGAGGGGCTGGAAGAGCCGGGCCTGGGCGCGCAGTGACGATGGTTGATCTGGAGCTGAGTAAGGCTGGGGTTTTCTTACTGCCTTAAGCAAATCTCTCAGTTTTGTCTCTGATTTCCACCTACCACCCTCACGTTTTGGGTTTTCCCGCTTCCTGGCGTTTTTTCCTTGCTTACTCCTTCTGATGTGACAGTGTAGGTAGCGCTTGGCCGTGCTTCAGGATCCTCTGAGGGAAGGCAAGTGGGTGCGTGGCTGCGGAGCACTTGCCGAGGCGGCTTCTCGGGGCGAGAGCTGGTCAGCGGGGGCATCGCAGGAGGCAGCGGCTCGGGCCAGTTGTGCTTTTAGTCCCGGCTGAATGCTCAGTGCATTACTGTTCAGCTGGGACTAGTTCCAAGCTCCATTTACGTCTGACACAAGCATATATCAAAAGTGCAGAGGGGATTTAATTGGACAGGTTTATCCCTTTAACAGTTCTGATAGCCCTGAGATTTCCCTTGCAGGTATGTGGTGAACGGAGTCTTTATCAGCTCTTCTGCTCCCTGAGAGGGACAATAAAAGGTTTCATTTGTCTAAAGAGCTGCGGAAATTGGCATGCAACAAAGCGTTTCTCAGCCCGCTTCAAGTGGCCTCCGCCTCTGTCAGCGGAGGAGGCTTTGCCCTCCTCGTGGTGGGGAACGTGGGCACGATGGCTTCCTCTTCCTCCCTCGTCCTGGAGGCTGTTGCTGTCCCTGGTCGTGGTGGCACGTGGTCCCCAGGGCAGCCGAGGACGGCGAGCCCTGGTAGCGACCGTGGGGTTGTGCTGCCTTTCTCCTCGGCTGCCGGAGAGCCGGCAGCGAGCTGCGGCACGGCTCATGGTACGGTGTGCTGCCTGGAGGCTTCTCCCGCCGCCGTGAGGCCCGGGCCCGGGGTGACCGGCCGACTGGGCACACCCGGCCTGCTGGCTGCCGGACCGGTGGCCAAGCTACAAAGACGCGTTGAGTGCCTTACCTGGGCAGCGAAATGGAGGAGGAAGGAGGGAGTAGACGTGGTTAGCTGAGCTCGGGTGCAGCCTCTGTTTTCGGAGGGGTGTGGGGGCCCCGTTGCACCGCACGCCCGGGGCACATGTGCACCGTTCCAGCCACACAGCGATGGGCACGAGCCTGGCTTTCACCTGCGTCACTTTGGTGTTCGTGGAGGAGGGACCGCAACCGACATCCACCTTGCTTATGCTGAAGTACGGACCGTTTGAAGGTACGGTCTCTTTGCCGCGTTAATTAATAGGGACACATCCATCGCTCTTCCCGCTTCTATGCCGATTGCTGGTTGGTGGCTTTTGTTCCAGTTGTATTTTTAATTCCCTCCTAATCAAATCCTGGACGACTGTCCCCGTTTATTTATTTGTTGTTTGCCCGTGCACGTGTGTGTGTGCGCGCGTCTTCTCCTGCCGCACGATTGTTCTTGGGCTGGACCCGCTCCAGTAATCCAATTTGAATCCAATCTCCCAGGTCTGGAATTCTAATTTACAGATTGCAGAGGGGAACCAAACAATGCCCGCGCACCAGGATGGTGGTTTATTGTCTAATCTAATCAGGGACAATCAGATGTTTGTAACGAGTCTATCAAAACTGTATTGGGCCAGTTTGCCGAGCAATGTAACCAGCTTTCTTAATAGCACTAACACGATTTAGGGCTTCCTGCACTTTCATGCAGATTATGTTGAGCGTTTCCCTTTCTTCTCCCACGAGCGCTTGGCAGCAGCCCAGCCCTGCTTGCTTTACAACTCCGTAAGCTGCTCGGCACGCTCCGCGGCTGCGGGGGCGCGGGGGCTGCTGCTGTGCCCCTGCTGGGGTGAGCCCCGGCCTGCCTGGGGACGCCCCTGCCAGCTGCGGTCTCCTGGTGCAAACGCATTGCGAGTCGCAGGTGGGGGAGTGGAAGCAATGATCTTTGCCTGTTAAAGCACTCAGTGAGCCTCCGCAACGGGTCACGAGCCCTGTGTGCGTGCGGCAAGCCTTCAGGTGCCCTGGGCTCGACTGGCCGCTGGCAAGGAGCGGATGAAGAAAGTTTTGTCCTCTCCTGCCCTTGGCAGACTGAGGCTGTTGCCCACTTTCGCTCTGGGTGTTCGCCTGCTGGAGTTTGCACAGTTTGCAGCTCAGACCTCTTTGGGGGGCCTTGCAGTGCCCCCCCCAGCGCCTGGAGCAACGCAGGAGGCAGAACCAGGACTGTAAATGAGCTCGCATCTCGTAGCACAGCAGTGCGACCCGGAGCAGAGTTTCCTTACGATTCCTGTTTAAGTGAACAGTCTCTTGACTTCCCCTTCCAGAAAATGGGAGTCACCCCTCCGGTCCCTTACCCTGGCAGCTAGCTGTCAGCCGGGAGGTGAACTTGTACCCACGCCCGAGGTCTGCACCACGGAGCCCTGCACCCAGTGCCTTTGCCCAGGGATTTATTTCGGGCCTCAGGCTTCCTCCCTGCCTCCAGGGGCCATCCTGCCGGCACCCGCTGTGCGCTGGGCAGGGGAGCCGCGGAGCGGTGCCGCTCCTGGCGTCGCGGGGCTGAGGCTCACCGGCTGTCGGAGCGCTCCTGCGGCGAGGAGGAGGGAGGCAGGGAGGCTGCGAGGCCCGGGGAAATGCGTTGTGCTTAAAGGGCGTTTTGCTTCCCTTCCTGAAACCCCGTGTCATGTATTCGACAGCAGCTCGCGTGTCGTTTTTCAGTTTCTCCTGGTTTCTGAAGCACTCTCGGCAGAGGTGAAGGTAGCTAAAGCCATTAGCGTTGGTGAGGGAATTCGAAGCGTTTGTAGTTCTTGGCTGCCTCAAGCTTGGGTCCCCCAGCTTGGTCCTCACCCCTGAGCTCCTCAGGGCTGGCTTGTTCCGTGCACAGTGGTTGAAAGGATGAAAGATGATGGGTAAGACTTACAGGTTTATAGATAGATAGATACAAAAATGGTGAGTGATACAATAGAGGAGCAGGTCTCCTCCATTGGTGCTAACGAAGGAAATTATCATTTAATTCTTTGTAAAACAAATTTTGAACACAGTTGGGAAGAAATGGTTGCAACGATAGCAAAATGAAGGAAGCCATGGCACTGAAAAGGGGATTTGTTTGAATTTCCTTGGTTAGTTTTGGCACGAGAAAACTCATTTCCATGGCAGTTTGGTAGCTAGAGTTGCTTCTGCATCCTGCCCTGCGGCCTCGCGACTGGTCTGTGTGCGGTGGGAGAGGGAGGGGGGTCTTTATTTCCCGGGGTTACCGGCAGCGGTACGGGGAGCGTGTGGCCCTGCGCGCTTGGGTCTGGTCCCGGTGCCTGGGCACTCAGCCCCTGCCCCTCGTGCTGCTCGTGTCCTTGACGAGCTCGCTGAAGCCCGAGGTCTTGGGCAGAAAAGGCTCCACCAGCTTATGCTCTGGTTTCTTCTCATGTCTTTTCCTCTGCATGCTTGAAACGCGTCACCTGGGATGGAAGGCTCTTGTATTGAGTGGGAATAGTTGACCTGGGAAGAAAAACTGAATCATTTTGAATTCAATTCCAGTTGAATGAGGATTTTTTTTTTGAGGGTTTCATCCCTAGCTGAACCAAAAATCAATTATTTGTATAGCTCTGTTTACAGACAAGTAGCGAAGTTAAAGACTCTAATGACTGAGGGGGCGGAGGCTTGGTCCCGCAGGTTAATGGACTTGCGCAAGGCTTTTTTGTCTCAAAAGCTCTCTTCGAATCCCACCTTCCTTTCCTAAAGAAAACGAATTTGGTGAGGCTTCTTCCTTGCAGTGACAAAACACAAATCGGCGTTGGCACAGCTCATCTCGGCGGGTCTCGGCACCAGAGTCCTACGGCTCAAACAGCCGGGGAGGACGCCCGGCATGGTGTCAGGGTGGGCTGGCACGTGGCCTCGTGGCTCGGTGGCTTTCCTTCCACGTGGCCATGCCCTGCTTTAACGGTGAGAGCCCAAAACACATCAGCATCTGGCCCTGCCCCACAGTGAGGAGCTATTGTGAACTCCCGGCGCAGCTGGTGTCCACTGAACGTTTGAGTGATGCTGCAACGACGTGTACAATATCTGTGACGGGCATCTAGCAAACCTTAATAAAAAATAATGTGGTAAGAATGTAAATTGCACATACAATTGTGATAAAAAGCCAGAGATACCATTAGAGATGTTATCAATTTACTGCAAGCTTGGTGCCAAAGCCTGTGATCCGCTCTTTGCGGAGCAGTTGTTGGTAGCCAGTGGGATTCCAGCAGAAGGCAGAAAGTGCTTAAATTGTCTGGGTTCTCTGGACAAACCATCCCCAAAGCCAGCGTTCAGAATCGGGAAGCTGTCTGCTCTCTGGGGATTAACGAAAGCCTTTCCTGCTGCTGCAATAAAAATAACGTTCCTCGAAAAAGTGACGTGCCCCTGCCTGTTGGCCTTCGGGTCCCTTACAATGCAATTAAAAAGCAGCATGATACAACCTCGTTACAGGAAATCTGTCAGTGTTCACAGGCTCCTTCTGGAGCGAAAGCAAGATTAAAGGGACGCGAGCAGGAGCGTTTTGCCGTGCAGGAGAGCGGCCGGGGAGAGCTGGGGCAGCGCCGGCGGGTCCCTGGGCGCGGGGCCGGGCTGCGGCCGCGTTCGAGCTGGTGGCTAAACCTGGCTGGAGCTTTGTGGCTTCGTGCATCGCTCTGCTCGCCCGTGCCTGCCGGTCACCTGTTTTCTGCTTTGTGTCGGGGCTTCCTGTCCCTCTGCTGCTGCCCCAGGGGTGCCGTGTCCCCGTGAGTGGCAGCAGAGGTGGCCGGGCTCCCAGAAGTGCCCTTGCGGTGTAAGGGAAGGGGCAACTCCAGTTTTCTCAGCATGGTGCAGGGCTGCCAGCCGTAGGTCAGTATTCTTGCCTGTCCAAAGCGTCTTCCCAAACCTTTAAAAATAATGAAGTTAATCTTAATTGTTTGGCTTTTTTGTTTTTCTTCCCCGCAGACATGAGAATTAACAGCTTTCCTTTAAGGTGGTAATTCCTTAGCAAGGGGGGGTTATGAGGGCTGGGACCAACCAACTCTTGCAGCCCCTCCAGCGCAGAGCTGTCGGGCAGCGCTGCAGCTCGACTGCTCATCTTCGGCCTCTGCATCCCGTGTGCTGCTGCTTTTCAGAGGAGTGAGTGGAAATCCCACCTCGCCTCTGCACAAGGATCTCCTGTAGCAACAACAACTTTATTGAAGTTATCCTGCGAGCAGTGCTTCATGTTGCGTACCAGTAGATGGCACAGCTTTTATATGAGCTAATTATATAGGGGGAAAACTCAGGTCTGTACCGTTCCTATGGCTGATCTTAGCCATGCCTTCCTCTCCGCTCACACAAATGAAGACGTCTCTGCAGATTGAGGAGGTCAGATGGGATTGCAGAAGAAGATATTGAGCTTTGTGACATTTGGGGGGCAGTGGGAAACCATGATGGGGAAGAAAAGGCAAACGACTGTGCAATTAGATATTCATGGAAGCAGGTAAGCGAACTTCCAGGTGGTGGTAGTTTGGCTTCTTGAGCTCATTGCAGCAAGTGATGAGTTCCCTTAGGACATTTGACTGCCCCAGCTTTATGCCTGGGGAAACTGAGGCCTAGAGATACCGTGCTTTGTCCTTGATGCAGCTGGGAACACGAGCTGTGCTTCCTAATTAACTCCTGGGATGTCAGCTACAAGGTGTCCTTCATGCTGGGTTGCTACAATAAAATCTTCCTGGAGCTCAAAGCTCTTTCTCTGTGCTCTGTTTGGGTTAGGCACCATTATTTCCTGGCCCATGCAGGCTTTGAATGTGAAACTTTTTTATCAGAAAATGTGAAATACAGCCTACTTGAAAGACTGCAAGTTGAATTCATCCTTATGTCTTCTCTCGGGATGATGCTGTCCAGCTGTTCTGTACCTCCCCTAAACCAAAATAGTGCTCTGGCCCGTTCCGGAGTTGCCTTTGCAGCTTGCTGAAAGGTGGGGACCGAAGCTGCGGTGCTTGCTCAGGAGCAGCAAGGCGGCTGGGAACAGGAGAGGGAGCCCGTCCCATCCCCGCGCCCCTCTCCTGCCGTGCTGCAGCTTGGCACCGAGCCCCCAGGGCTGGCTCTGCATGTCCCCTTCTCTCTTCCACGAGACTTCTTTCCGAGCCACGAGGTTGCGGTGCGATCTTTCCACTTTAATTCGGTTCAGCCAGAAAACTTGGCCGATTTGGGACCTGCTTTAACTTTCTTTGCAAGGCCTCTATGTCCCACAGGGACCAGAGTTGTGGTGAGATCTGTTTTGTGTAACCTTGATGTTCCTCGTGTGTTTTGGTTAAGAGTGCCGTGCAGGGGGTCGCCTTTGCCGGTTCTCCCGTGCAGTAGCTCCCCGGCGTGTCCTGGAAGATGCGCAGAGGCCCCCAGGCTGGAAGCAGCCTTTGTTCCTGGTTTGTGTGTGCTGAGGAACTTCTCGCTGCTGAAGTAGATTCTTGCAAGTGGATGGAATGGATATGTCTCAAATCTCGAGGGCCTGGAGTGCCTGTTGAATGTAAAACAGTGTATGTATGCACTGCTGTAAATAGAGTTGTCACTCCAAACAAAATGGAGTTTCCAGTTCTTGTCAGATCACTTTAAAACCATTTTTTATTACTAGATTACATTCTAAGATAAAGTTTATTGTAGCAAGAAAGCAGGAAGGTTTAGGATTTGACTGCAGATTTGGAAGCACACTTAAAAATTATGAGGTGTCTTTGAGCCTTAGCTGAGGACAGACTTCCCGCTTCAGCGTTTCCTCCATGGCGTCTCCCGCCCGGCTGAGTTAAAGGATGATTTCCCTGCAAAGTCTCCCCCAGCACGTCACTTTTATAACCAAGCAGTGTCACGCCGTGCGGATGCTGGCACAGAAGGTCCAGCTCCCAAGCTTGCATCCTGCTCAGGGACCCTTCTGGAGTGTCCCTCCCAGCCGGGAGCCCCGTTCCCCAAGTGCCGCTGTGAAACCACTGCCCAAAGGAGTTCTCATCAATCCTGAGGGTCGATCCTGGCCACGTCTTGCCTTTCTTCTTTCCCTTCCTCTCCTCCACGAGAGTTGCTCCTGAAACATTTTTGCTTTAGTTGTATCCTTTATGCTCTTACTTCCAGTGCTAGGTCTGAAAGCAAAGGAACCACCAGGCTGGCGTCAGCTCTTCTTATAGCACTTATCGGTAGCATCGCTCTCTCTGAGACGTTTCCATCTTTTCCTCCTAGTTTTCTCTGGTGATATTTGTCTACCTTTGGTACGTAGCAGTGGCAGTGTGAGCAGGATGTTGTTCTCCGTTGTCTCAGCTGTTTGTTTGATGCAGGGGTGTCCTGCAGCGTACCAGAGAAAACAGCAGCCTCCTTCTCCCACCAGACTGACTTCAGAGTTGCGTTCTATTGCATCCATCTGCTCCATCTACTGTCCTCGTTTGGACAACCACAAAGTGCATCACAGGCCGCAGACTGTAAGAAGCAGTGATTTGCAAACACGGTCTTAATGCTGCAGCAGCATGCAGAGTAGGGAGAGTGAGACAGCCCGGCGGTCTGCGCCTGGGGAGGGATGTTCGGATGCAGCAAAGCTGCTGCTTCCACGCTACTTTGTGGATTTGGTCAGAGCTTGGCTTTCTTGCACATTGCACAGATACTTCAAAGTCACTCGGTATCTGGAGCGGTGAGAAGAAAGTCAGTGGGATTTAACCCTTAGATTTGCAGGGAACCATGCTTGCCATAGCGTCTGGCCTCTGAAGAGACAGGTTTATTTTGCATACAGATAACTGCGGATAGTCCCCACTGTCATGCCATTTGAGGTTGTTCATTCTCCCCCGCCCTCAGTCTCCCACTCAAACCCAGCACCTCTGCCAGGTCCCAATTTGAGTAGCTGCTTTGCCTCCTCTGTGCTGAGCATCCCTAAGACCTGCGCCATAATAGCATCCCTGCTAATTATATCACTGCAGATTTATTTCATGGTAATATTATTGCTGGCCTCAGGCATCACCACTATCATTGGAAAACATCGAATGATCACAGCTCCTTAGCTGCCTCCATTAAACCTGGGAGAAGCGTCTGGGCCTGTTTATAAGTTTGCCTTTTGATGAGAGCCAAGGATTGATGAGCTGGTGGATGTGAGCTTTGCAGACTGCGCCCTGGAGGGAAGCTTGCCGAGTCGCAGCAGCCATAAGGTGCAGATGGCAGGATCGCTCGCTGAATGCTTATGCGGCTTGGGAAGTGGGGAGCGAGTCAAGAGCGTCACCTTTATCTCTTCAGGGCAGACCTCGCCCCCTCCCAGCCTCCGAGCAGGAGCTGGCTCTGCGCTCTGAGCTGCAGCGCTCGCGGCTGGCTGCGAGCTGCTCCCAGGGAAGCGGCGTTGCCGTTAAGCACGTCGTCTCGTGGCGCTTGCTGCTGGAATTCCTGGAGGTAGGGCAGAAGAAGGTGCAAAAATGTCCGTGCTGGTTTTCAACAACAAATGGGGAAAAAGAATGTTTTCTCTGTTTTCTTTGCTGGAAACAACATACTGTGGCTGGCATGCTTGATCCCAAGGCCTGGTGCTAAGAGCGTGGCTCTAGCTCGGTGCCGTATCTCCAGGGCTGTTCCGTCCCTGCGAGCCAGGCTTGTCACTGCTTGGTGCTATGGGCAGCAGCCACCTCCCAGAGGAGAGCGCTGGGACAGGAGCTGGTCGGTGCTGAAGACCCAGTATCCACACTCTGCTTTGGAGGACTTCTGCTGCATTCATTAAAATATTTCAGAACACATCCGAGCACCACGCAGGTTTGCTGGAGGGAGCTGTTGTCTGCATCTGAAGACAACATCCTGGTTTGCTGGGATGGGGTGAGCGTCTTGCCAGGCCAGGGCACGGGTCTTCCCCAGGTGCCCGTGGTCCTCAGCCAGCCACCCAGGGAAGCAGCAATGGGAAGATGATTTCGGATCTGAGATGTCGCTGGTGTGGAGAAGGCAGGGTGGTAACTTATCACGGTCCCTTTCAGAATCTATAAAAGCAGATCAGTCGTTATCGATTTTACTGTGGCTGGCTGTAATGTCCTTTTTGGTTACGGTGAGAAGTGCTCCATGACAGGAGTGAGCGGGCCAAAAACTTGACTGAAATGGGGTCAATAAATTACATGCAGACAAAAGGCACTTACACGCAGACTGCATCAAGTCTCCTGGTAATTTCAGCAAAACAGTCAGAGCAGAAATATGCTGATAATTATTTAAATTAGACTCCAAGCATTGAGATTTTTTTCTTCAAGTAAAAGCACTTCAGCACTTGTCCAGATGAGTGCTAATTTACCCAAATGGAAAGGTTTATTAAACATGCCAGCCAGTGCTTTAGTAATATTTAGGACAGCAATTTTGCCTTATTATATCTCTTAACAAAGAGGACACAGGCTTCCTGATCCAGCACCAGAGCAGTCAGGGGATGCTGGGCAAGATCCTTGCCAGCTCTGCCTGGGCACGAATTGACCTGCATCTTTTTGGTTTCGGTTCTGCCCGCAAGCCTGGGACCTGACTCACCTGACCAGGACACTTCGCCAGTCAGCGTGCTTGTCCTTGTTTCACCACTGGCACTCCGGCTTGAGATGAGCCACGCTGTGGTACGTAGGCTTTGCTGTTTCCCTTAGGACTCTAAGTTTTTGTTTTATATATTTGAGAAGATGCTTCACGATGGACTGCGGTTCTGCTGAAATATCCAGCAGAAGTCTTCTGCTGCTGTTTGTCTGTGGGTGCAGATGTTTGGTGCTGTAGTTCCTTCTAGGACTTTGATGGAGAATTAGGACTGCTTGCATGGATTAAGAGAGAGGTAGAGATAATAAAGAAGTGTCTTATTCTGCGAATCTCCTCACAAAGAGGATGGTTGTATTGGGTGAATTCTCCTTGGAGACCCATGCAGGGGAAAATATCTTTTAGGCTTTGAGATTCCTCTGGGTCTTCCGGAATACAAACCACCACCTCTCTTATGTGTGCATGCTCACCAAGGACACAGGAATGGAAATACCATATAGCGCATTGAACGTCGGCACTGTGGTGTTCATATCTATAAGACCTTGTTGAGGCAGAGGGGCAGGACCAGAATTTTCAGAAGGACTTTGCTGCCATGAGAGCTCTAATAGGAGTTAAACGAACAGGTTATGGACAGAAGTTCACTAGCTTTCTGCTGTATGATGGTATTGTTTGCATATATCATACTCATTAATAATGATATTACTCTGCGATCTGATTGTTGGTGGTAACTGTCATTTTTGCCAGTATATCGTAGATATCTTTTCCTTTACTGAAAGTTCTTCCTCCTTGCTCCTTCTGTAAATGTCTTCTCCATCTCACTCTTTCTTTTCTCTTTTTCCCCCAAGATTGCTATGTTAAGCTATCGTACTGTAAATCTTGGGAGTGGCTGGAGCTCTGTTTGAAGAAGATTTGGCAAGGGGGAACCTATTGGAGTTCTGGGTTGTAAATTCTTCCAGAGCTCAGATGCAGGATTTAGCCAGCAGTGATGGGAAGATTTTGGCTCAATTACAGGCACTTGTTCCATCTTCGGTGCTGTTGGGTGAGTAAGTGGCGTCAGAGCAACGAGGGGGAAGGCTGCGGCTGCTCTCGTACGCACGTGCGCGTGTTGAATCTCCCAGAGGAGACGTGGAGAAGTGGATCTTCTCCAGTCTTGATGCAGAGGCTCTGCAATCTCCCTGGAGAACTGGAGTCCCCCAGGCAGGTGAATGCTGCTGTCGTGTTCCACTGGAAGCACAGCGCTGCCTTCCCTGCTCCGCAGCAGGGGCGGGCAGGAGGCCGGGGCAGCAGGTGCCGGTTCCCATCCTCCTTGTGCTCCAGAAAGGGCAGAGCAAGGTGGTGTCACCGCTCCTGGGAGGGCACAGCACGGGCACCTGGCTGCTCGCTCCGCTACCAAGTCAGCCTTGAGCTCCCTGCTCTTCCTCGTGTGGGAAATGACGTCCGACGGCACTGTCACGAACGCTTCTGCCGGGCCCTTGGTCTCTAGCAGCAGCGGCTGCTGCAGGACCAACGGTGCTGCCTTACCCGAGCGTGTTTGGTGAGAGCAATTAGCAAGCCCTGCTCGGCACTGCCGCGTCCAGCCGGGCAGCTCTCCTCCTCTGGTGAAGTCCACTTCCACCCCGGGTTGTAACGCAGGGCTGCTGCAAAGCCCGTCAAGGCAGCAACCAGCTGTCCCACGGGGCAGCGTGCTCTGGTCTTGCTGCAGCCCCAGTTTGCCGCGGAGCGTTTGCTCCAGACACAGAGAGGTGGGGAGGCTGCCTCGAGGAGCCTTCCCTGCCTACGCACCTTCATGAAGTGTAAAAAGAGAGACAGTGTGGGATTCAATTTTACTGTTCTAGCACCTTTCTCACCACCCTGATTGGAAGTGCTTAACCTCCTCTTCATTAATCAGTTTGAATTTTATCTAAAATTCATCCTCGATGAAGGCAAATTAGGTGGAGTTCTGCTGCTTCAATCTTGGGCTAGAAATGATGGTAGCGCAGGCGGTGTAGCAGGTCGGTGCCTTGCAGCCTGGATCAGCGCCGCTGTATTTTTGGTGGCTCCGTAGTGGCCCAGAGGAGCCAGCCGTGTCCCGTGTGCGTGGTTCCCAGCGTTCCCAACATGTGCTGCGGGCAGGACGGGCGCGTGACGTACCGGTGAAGCATGGGGAATCTCTGTGGCTCAGCAGTGCAGTGACCCAGAGCGGCGACACAAGGCTGTGGCTGAGAAGTTGAGGTTGGCAGGGACCTCTGGAGGTCATTTTGTACAGGGATGAGCGGAAAACAAGGAGCAAGGAGGGATAAAAGGCAGTGAGCTCTGTTTCTAGAGTCCGTGGCCGCCTGGTCACCAGAGGAAGTCACCTCCCTACAAAGAGTCCCTGTGACCACCCAGTTCCAGCCCCCTGCCATGGGCAGGGCCCCCTCCCACCAGGCCAGGTTGCCCAAAGCCCCATCCAGCCTGGCCTTGAGCACTTCCAGGGATGGGGCATCCACAGCTTCTCTGGCTAGCTCTGTCCTAGCCAGCTGGAGAGCATCCGAAGTGTGCGGTTAATCTTTTGTGTCAGGATTTCAACCGTACCCTTTCCTTGGGAAGAGGTAATGACCGCAAGGCACTTGCTTCTGAACTCCGCCATCTCTCCGAAAGCCGCGGGTCTTCTTCCAGATGAGGCTCCCTCCCGACGGCTGCGGCGATGAGGCAGGGAGCGCGGGGGCTGATTGGCGGAGGGACTGCAGAAGGCTGCTGGCTAATTTACCTAATCCGTAGCGCTCAGAGAAACCCGAAAGCGCCGGCTCTCATCATGCCGCAGCTGCAATTTGCATGGGGAGAGAAAGGGGGGAGCGCGCTGCGAGAGAGGAACGGGCTCTTTTGCTGCCTTGATCGGCAGTCTCCGCTCCTTCCAGGGGTGTAAAAGAAATGGTAATGTCGCATTCTGCTTTATTTTCTCCTGGTTTTCTTCCCTCTCTCCCTGCTGAGGGTGGGTAGCATTAACCTCCAGGGACATCAGTGACTTCCTAGCAAGAAAGACCATCATTTGCAGGCTCCCAAGAAAATTACTTTCAGTGGCACTAACCACGCCTAGAGGACCCTTTCTCTCTTAGGACATAGGTAATTTTTAAAACAAGCGTCCCGAGTCCCCAGTGTTTCTCCTCCTCTGTGGACCTGGAAGGCTTTGGCAGCCTGGATCCGAGTCCCTCGAGCAAAGCACCTTGCTGTGCTTCTTGCGGAGGTGGGTGAGAAATTGCTGTCTCTGGGGGGTCGTTCACTTGGTTGGTGGCAGATTAACAGCTTCTCCTGCATCTCGTGAAAGAGAGGAACATGGTGGAAACCAGAACAAACCAAGTTTTGCTGCGCTGCTTGAAACGGAGCTCGTGAGCTGGGAGTCGGTCACTGTAGTCCTTTCCTCGTGCCTTCTGCTTTGTGCTGGGACTGGGATGGGAGCGACTCGGTGTCACGGAGCAGCTCCATAGGCAAAGCCTCTGGCAGTCTGGATCTGCCCGTCCTTTGCGCTGCTATCGCTCTGATCTAGCTGCTTAGCTAGTGCTTTGTTGCTTGTGGGCTTCCTCATTAGAAGGAGGAGAGATGGAGCTGGGAATGCGTTCCTCACTTCCAAGATTGTACACCCAGACTGGTTTTGCTGACACAACATCGTTGCTCACAGCCGCATTAAATTCTTGTGGAACAGTGCTCAGAAAACTGTTTTCAAAGTCCCAGCTGCTGTGGTAGGAACCTGGTCTGACCCCTGCACGAAGCAGAGACGGTTAGATTGTGTTCCTCGGGGCCTTGTCTGCTGGCTGTTGAAGATCTCCAAGGGTGAAGATTCCAGTCCTGGGCCCCTGTCCCAGTCCTGACCAACCTTATGATTTTTTTCTTCTGATATGCAATCAGAATTGGCCCTGTTGTGTCCATCGCCTCTCGTCCTATCCCTGTGCACCTCCAAAAAGACTTTGGTTTCAGCATGCTCTAGCAATGTGTTGAGCTGCTTGCACCCTGCCATGTTGCCCTCCCAGCAGATGCAGGAGTGCTTAAAGCCTCTGTGAGTACCAGCGCCTATCTGTTCTCCTGGCTAGAGACTTTCTCCTAGGTGATCTCTTGCTTGGTGCCTCTTTGTTCTTTGGCTCCTCCACCCCATCAAGCATCCTGTTTTGAAACAGCAGCCAGCATAACCCTCTGCTCAGGTACTTCTGCTACTGCCATGCCCCAGACACGTAGCCTTTGTAGGTGATGCCCCATCTTATTTCAACCCTCCTGCTCCAAAGAGGCTTCCTGTCGGCCTCCTTTCGCTTGGGAGAAACTGTTAGGCTAACAGCTTTAAGCAGGATTTGCCCAGCCTCTGTCATAACAAAATCCATTTTGAGCCTGGATTGAACAAAATCCATTTTGAGCCTGGGTTGTGGCTTGGGCCATGCAAGCGCAGGATGCTCCTCCGTGGTGCTGAGGGCACCGGGAGATGTTCGTGCCTCTCTGCTGCTCCCTTTTCACCAGGGGAGAAGGTGCAGCTGTGCTGGAGCGCTCCCGTTTCCCAGCGCTGGGTGCCGAAGGGTTGAACACTACGACAGCTTGCCCCGGGGAGCAGTAGAGGCTCCGTCCTTGGGGATGCTCAGAACTCATCTGGACGCAGTCCAGCACCAGGACTCGGTGGCTGTGGCTGAATGGGGACCAGGACCCGGACACACGGTGCTCTTTTATCCGGGAGGAACTGCAGTGGGTTTGCACGCTCCGGGCCGAGCAGGAGGGTTGTTGGCAGCGCAGGACCAGTACGAGGCGAGCCGCGTGCAGGATGTAGGACACCCGCTCCTGACTTCCAGCCAAGCCGAGCTGGAGGAGGGAGTCTTGCAGATGACTTTGTTGCAGTCATCAGGAGAACAGCACGTCTCCAACTTATTTTTTTTTTATAGGTCTTGTGCGGATTTCATGTGCCAGAGCTAAAATAATACATGATTTGTTAAACTGGTTTTTTTCACGGCTGTAGGAAACAATCCAGCCGTTCAGCCCGAGTGGCAGAGAGCACAGATCAGCACTTACAGCGTGGGCTGCGCCGGCTTCTGCCAAGGCGCTGCTTCTGGGGAGGCTGGGGGAAACGGGGGAGCGGGAGCAGTGAAGCCACCTCGGGCTGGACCGCGCTGAACGGCCGAAATGGGGAGTGCAGTGCCGCTAAACGAGCACGGGGACTGCCGAACTGACGGCAGTAGCGTGTAGAACAATATGTAAGGGAATGAAAGGATCGGTCTGGCTTGTTTTTTGGGTAAATTTGGCAAGTGCCTACAGGGTGTAGGAGTCTGAGACTTCGCGCCTGTAAGGTATTCGCTTGGCCTTCCAGGTGGGGATTTCGGAGTGTTTGCCCCAGTGGCAGTGTCTGCTCTTTAGGCACGGACATTTGTTTAAGACTCCTTTACTGCTTTTATAAATCTAAGGCTTTTGCTGTAGTGAGGAAGGGCACGAAAAAAAAAAGGTTGTAAAATTGAGTTGTGCACAATCTGGCGTATACCGGGAGCAGCTGCACCTGATCCATGGCAAAGAGAGGAGGTTTTGTTTCCTGACAGGGTTCCTCTGCACAGTCTGCAGCTGAAGTGGGCTTTTTGATGTTTTTCCTTTTTGTAATCTCCTAATTGCTTTGCTGCATTCACTCCTCGATCTTCGTAAGCATCTAAGTGCAGGATAGCCCTTTCCCATCTACATTACCTACTTAAGCAAACTTCAGAATGAGATTTTCTTTTTTTTTTTTTTCCTTTTTCCTACAGCTGAAGCCTTTCTGGCATGTGAAGTAACTCATTAATTAGAAACAATGCTCTCATGGGCAGTGGATTTCCCACCTCCCGCTCTTCCTGGTCAAGCGATGAGGGGATGTAACTCGTCAGAGGGAGGCATTCATTGCATCCCTCTCCGATTTGGTCCTTTGCCTGGATGCGTTTTTACTGTGGGTCTGTTAGGAACGGGGGACAATGACGGATTCACAGCGGAGGGGTCAGCGGGTCACCTGCAGCCATATCTTGTTATCATCTGGAACTTAGTCTGCTGAGGTGCTGCTAACCATCTGCAATACATACCGCTCATTTCTGTGGCATGCTCGTAACCTCTGCTGATTATTTATAAAGGGTTAATTAATAGGATTCTGCTCTCAACAGTGACCCAGTGTTCTTTGTTTCTGGTCCTTCAGTTAAAGTAACAGCACCCTTACTGACAACAACGGTAATTTATTCTTGAGAACAAGGTTTTGAGGTGCTGTATCAAAGCTCCACAAAGATCTACACGTGGCATCTACCTCTTTCCTCTGATCACTGATTTTGTAGTTTTATAAAAGAAAGCGATCAAGTTTGGCTCATTATATTGGTGCTCATTGTTTAATTCCATTATCTTTTTAGGCTTTTCTCTTACTGTCTGTTCCACTGTTTTAGTAAGGCTTGAAATTAGACTAATTCCCCAGATCACTCTTCTTCCAGTTTTAAAATTTAGATG
Source organism: Anseranas semipalmata (assembly GCA_013399115.1). Classification (NCBI taxonomy): domain Eukaryota; kingdom Metazoa; phylum Chordata; class Aves; order Anseriformes; family Anseranatidae; genus Anseranas; species Anseranas semipalmata. Next base: position 83,464 of record VXAA01003324.1, on the reverse strand, counting down.
AAACAGATTAAGATTCTTGAGTTCTGAAAAATCAAAAAGACGGTAAGGTAGAGCCATTGATGCGCTGAAGGAGACCATTTGCGTGGTCCTGTTAGCCCCTGCTTCTGCAGCAAAAGCACAGGCTATGCGGTGTAATTAAAAGGCAACAGGTCTGCTACAAGTTAAGGGAAATGGTTTTTTTTCATAGAGCTTATAACTGGTGTAGGACTTTTTGCTCAGGGATGCTGTCAGAGCAAGAAATGTAGCAAGATGCAAAAAAGAGAGGAAGCTTGTTAGGAATGCAGGCAGTAGCTCTGATTGTGTAGTTGTAACAATCCTTGCTGGTGTGGTGTTGCCGTGGTAATCGGTGGGTTTTCTTGAATGATGGAGGTTTTCAAGATCAATGTGAGCATCTGTAAATTGAGCTGAGGAGAAGATAAATGACCAAGGCTGTTCTGTTTCTTGCTTTAGGAAGATTTAAGCCAATAATTAGTGAGGGCAGGAAAATGATTTCCCTTCCAGCAGGTGGATTTCGTAAGATATGTATTTGCAACCTTTCAGGCTGAGAAGAGGAGAGCAGGGTCTTTCTTCAGGCCATTCGTAGGATGTGAATGTTGGTGGGATTCTGGGCTGCTTCCACTGCAGCAGACCCTCTGCTTTTCCAGAAGGAAAGCTTTCTGTTCGTGCTTTACCATGCAACGCAGACTGAGAAGCTCCCGGGCAGGTACCTCCTGCTCTGCTCATCTCTGAACTGCTCTCTAGCTACAAAGTACAGTTTGGAGGGAGGAGGAGCAGCTACTCTGCTTTTTTCAACTATATCGGCTGTATGAATATAAAATATAGTTTTTTGAATTAGTAATGGGAGGATGAACAGGAGAGGTGTGAATCAGCCCACTGCTCCATTGGGAATTTGGGGCATGAGAGGTGCAAGTGCGCATCTTCAGTGTTGCTTCTCTCCCTGCGCTTCATTGTTGCTTTCTAAGCCTTCTCCCTTAAAAAAGAAACAGTTGCTTAAGTAGACAGTGTTTTTTTCATGCATTTTACCCATTCAGTCTATTAAAAGATCTTGACCCCTCTATTTCCATCTTCTGGAATAAAAGTAGTAAGTTATGTCAATTTGGTAGTCAGCGTGTGGAAATCAGTGTGTCTATGAATGCATATTCTCTTTGATTGCCTGCATTTAAGCCTGATTATGTTCAAATCACCCAAACATCACAAAATGCTATGTGAAGTATAATAATCTGTCATCAGAGGCAGACAGAACGAAGGAGAAACAACTCTAGTTTTTGGTAGAACCCAAAGACTTTTACACATGAGCTTTGCAAAACGCCAGCCATCACGGACATCACAGGGAACAGCGCGGAGCCAAGTGGTGCTGTTTTGCAAGCACTGAAGCTTGGAGGTCTCTGAAAGGGGTGAGACTTCAATGCCAAGACTGTTCTACGTTTTAGTAAATCCCCTCCAAAAGTTAATAACGTTGCACCGTTCTCTTGCAAGCTGCTGGGTTCCACCAACCTTCAATGCTGTGAACAATTTGAAATTCTGGTTGGGTGCAATGGAAACTTTTGAGAACAGGCCTTTTGCCAGCCTACGAAGAAAATGCAAAAGTCCGCTAGCCGAATGGTGCTGAGCGCTGCGTCCCAGACACCTTGCTCTTGGCCTTTGCCAGGAAAGGTTTCGTGGTCCGCTCCCCCTCTCAATAGAGCGGGCGCTGTGCTCTGGCTGGGCCGTCCCAGCGGCAGCTCCGCACTTCTCTGCACCCCTCCGCGGGGTTTGTTCGGCGCAACGTTCCCCACGGGGACGCGGTTTCTGCGCTGAGAAGGATTGCCCCAGCTCCAGCCACAGGCTCCAGATGTCCAGCACAAGGCCGTATTTACCTTCCAGGTTGTCCCCTCCCTGCAGTCCCGCTCTGGTTCGGGGACGCCCATCTGTGCTGTCCCCGCACAGCACCTCGAGGCTGCCAGTCTGGCGCTGCTTTGTCAGAGCTGGGTTACGTCGGGAAACTTTAAGCATGGGAATTGCTTTTAAATCACCGACTTACATTTACCGAAGCAGGGAGAGGGTTTATCTCAGGCCAGCCACTATTTGCCTTCCATAGTGCTGAGATCGTGTAGAGTCGCACCTGAACCTGGGGTCCCCGATGCGCAGGCACTGTGGGAGTGGGACAGGAAGGAGCGGGAGCCGTAGCTCCATGTCCACATCTTCCTGCTGGTGACTGGAATTGGCGGCTCCATGCATTCATCTGGGCAACTCAGAAATACGTTAAACTCAGGTATGTTTTGAGAGAGAGGGCAGACCCTTTCCCTGAAGGGCGATGTTAGGCTTGAAGAATTCCGGCTTTTTTGTCTCCCCGCTAAGCCCCAGTGATGTCTCCAGTGCACAAGAGCTGCATGAAGGCAGACCCGTCACCCTTCATCTGCGTGCGACTGCTGCGCGAACACCCCAGGTAAAGCAGCTGCTCTTACCGCAGCGCGTAGCCGTGCGGGCACCCTCCCGTCCCGTCCCTGCTCCTTCCGTGGCAGCCGGCTGTCCCGCCTCTGCGTAGGTGCTCGGGTGCCGAGCTGAGGGTGGAGGCCGATGGCCTGCCAGTGTTGTGGCCGGCTGTGGATTTACAGTTCTCAGCAGCAGGGTCAGCCCAGCTGGCTGGGAACGCGCTGCGGGAGGCCGAGCTGCCCGCTTCACTCCTGGCCCTGCCCTGGCTGGCTGTGCCGCTGCCGCCCTGCAGGCGCCGGAGGGAAACGCGCTCACAAGCACTTGGAAGTCATGGCGCGATGGCTCTGGCTTCCTCCTCCTGCTCCTGGCCTGCTTGAGGGCCTGTCTTCCTCTTTTTCGTAGTATTTTTGCTCGTCCCCGGGCAGCTGTGCCCTGGGCTTCGCTCGTCCTGCGAGGCGGCGCGGCTGTGGCTGTCTTAGGGCTGTGCTCTCAGTCTCTTGAGCAAATTACAAAGAAAAATGGTTGGTGCTGGGTTTTTTTCTCCTTGTGCACTGCTGGTTTCGTGCGGGGCTGTTGTGCCGGATTTTCTTCCTTTTATGCTCTTGTTTTTCAGCACGCCTGCCTTTTTCCTCTCTCTTTATATTGAGATTTGTTCTTTCTTTTCTGGAAATTAAAATGCCACATCCCTGCCAATCCGAGACTGAAGCTAAACTGAGACCAGAGAATAGTTTGTTTCTAATTGAGATATGAAAAATATCCTGCAATAATGCCTTCAGCTATTATGCGTGGGAATATTTTGATTATGCTTGTTATGGAAAGCCCACATCCTGCCACCGCAGGATAAGAGGACAAATGAGAGCAGTGTTTCACCGAGAGGTGTCTGTCCTGAGGAGCAGATGGCTCGGGCGGAGGCCGTCGGATGTGCACGCGCGGTGCTGCGTGTCGTGCGGCCGGGTGCGGTGCAGGGAGGTGCACACTGATGGAAAGCGCTGTGCCCCGCTCTGCTGCAAGCCTGAGGGGAGAGTTTGGAAACGCCACGTGCCAGCCAACCCCTTTCTGTTTGCCTGTAAGTGCCTGTATTATTAAGCTTAAATTCCCTAGCTGGACCATACGGATTTGCTGGATAAATGGTGGGAATCTGTAAATCAGGAAAAAAAAATCTGGAAAACACCGCTGCGGACATATTCTGGGAGTGTTCGTGGAGCTGAACGTGCTCTGTAATGTCAAAATACAGAAGGGCCTAGGAAGGCTGAGCAGCTCACGGCTAGCACAGCGTTCCTAAACGCGCAGCTCGGCTCCGAACGAGCAGAGCCTGGTGCCGTTGGCAGCTGGAGCACGGCGTTGTGGTCGATGTACGGGGTGGCGATGAGACCTCTCGTTGCCTGTGCAACAATAAAAATAATTTTTTAAATCTTTAAAAATAAATGCACTTCCATCGGTGGGTTGCATTCTCTTACGGAAGGAGGCATCCTTAATGAGAAGTCTCTTCATTCCCACATAAAGCTGCTCCAGTGCTGTGCACCTCCGGGGTGCCCGCTGCCAGCACCGCGTTCCCCCTCCCCGGGCTTGCTTCTGGTGCAGGGTCGCAGGGCAGGGACGGGGCTGCCCGGCCCCCCTGGGCCTTGGCCGGGGGGAACCGCCGGCGCCTGCGGCTTCTGTGCACGTGCCCAGGACCAGGACCTGTGCCCGGAGCCGCTCCTCGCCCTCCTCCCTGTGCAGCCAGACGGCAGCATGGGGGAGAGTATTTGTCAGACGTTTACTCAGCCAAGAGCGAGTGAATCCATGATTTTGTCTCCTCTTTTTTTTTTTTTNNNTTTTTTTTTTTTTGGCTAAAAGGTCAAATTTACATTGAACAAATTTGTGTTCTGCACAGTAAAAACAAATGTGACCGCTTGAGTGCTGGCGGGGGCATTGCCTGCTACCTAGGGCACTGGGAAGAGCGCTCGCTTGCGTCTCAGCATTGCCCCCTCCGAACGTGGGTTTCCCTTCCGCCGCCTCTGTCTCCCCGGTGCTCCAGAGCCTTGCAAATCCCCGCCGGGAGCTGCGCTGCCCCTTGCCGTGTGCCTGAGCGCGGCGGGGTCGGTACCGGGCTGGGGCTTTCCGTGGCGGTTCGGGCGGGCACCAAGGCCGGGGTTTTGTGAACAGCTCTAAGCCTGCGTGATGCTCGCCGGTGAGCGCTGGCTGCGAGGCCCTGCGCCCTCCTCGGTGCTGGCGGACCCTTGCTGCAGTTCAGCGAGTTATTCACTGAGTTGACTGATCCTACGGCACTGTCTTAGGGGTCTTTTGGACCTGAGGATGCTGCAAACGATCCTCTGTTGCTGGCTGTTGGGAGAGGAAGCCGTTCAGGTGCTGGGAGCTGCGATTTCAGAACGCTGGCAGCGGTTCGAGAACCAGCAGCCTCGTGAGAGCGCGCGGCTCGGAGCTGGGAAGATCCCGTGCTGTTGTCATGCCCACCCCGCTGCACAATTGCAGCGCTGCAAATGGCATTGCTGTGGTGTTGATGGAGGTAAAACCATGGCCGTAGGGAGAGCCCCATTAATCGGGGAGTGGGGAGAGCCCCATTAATCGGCGACTGCCCGGCCCTTGGCCACAGCTGCTGCTGCATGGGTCGGTCACGGGAGCCATGGAGCGGGTCTTGGCTCTGCTGCTGCCTCCTAGGCAAGCTTGGGTGTGTTTCTAAATATGTGAAGGGGCCCTGGAGGATAAAGCTCTCCCTTGTCCTCTGCTGTGAGGATAAATTCATAAGTGACTGTGAAAATTTCCAGCCTTGCTGCAAAGGGCCTTGGAAATACCTGGAAAGGACAATAAATTTCCAAGCTGCGAGCATCGCTTAACCTAAGCTGGTTTCCATGGTCTCTGCACTGCTGTGACGGGGGTGTGGAGTCACTCTGCCATTTGTCCTTCACAGAGCACAGCCAGGAAAACAGCTTCTTTCACAATTCCAGCATTTATTCTGCTGGTGCCGGTTTGTTCTTCTCCTTTTCCGTGGCATTTCTGTGCTCCGTCTGTCAGACCCCTGGGTGCCATGGAATCGATCAGGAATCTCAGCCCCGTGCCTGCTAATTGCACGGCCCCCTGGGGCTGGGAGCTCTTGCAGCCTGACCCATGGCGTGCGTGGAGGTTTCGCCCATCCCGACCGACACCCGTGAGCCGCGTGGGGCCGCATGTCCGCTGGCGGAGCATCCAGGCTGCCCTCGCGGCAGCGACCGTCTGGGTCCCTCTTCCAGCCTGCCGGGGGCAGTGGCTGGAGTGGAAATGGGCCTGAGATGTGCATCGCACCCCAGAAGTGCCCCGAGCGGTCTGGCAGACTCGTACGACTCGCGGGTGGCGACTGCCCCAGCACGCTTTGGGGAGCGCCGTGTCGAACCTGTGAACAAATTCGGGTCTGGAAGCAGAGCGTGCTGAAGTGACAGGTTTACCCTTCCGAGGCACTTCCATTCTGCAGGTTTGACTCGCCGTGTCAGGCAGCTCCTGGGATTGTAACGTGAAAGGGTATTATAGGAGATGCTGTACTCCGGGTGACATTTTTAATCTTTCATCTCTTCCAGCTAATGCGTTTCGCTGATCAGTTTGCCAGGCCTTGCTGGTAACGCCGGGTCTGAGTTCCTCTCTCGTCTGCCTTTCATTCTACACGCGCTGCCACATGGCTTAACAACTGTGTTTCTCATGAATAATTTGTTCTCTCCCCATCAGGCAGGCTGTGTCGCTCTGCAGCCGTCAGCCCTGCAGAGGGGAGCAGCCGGCGACCCCGCTCCTGTGCGTGCCTGCGCTCGAGGCGGGCTCGCTCCTCTCCTTCGGAGCCGCGTCCTCGTGCTCCCTTCTGCGGTGCCCTCTGGAGGGGCGACGTTCCCGCGTTCGCAGGTGGGCCGGGCGTTGTGTCCTTCCTGGCACCTCTCCTCGCGATGTCCCTTCTCTCGTGGCGGTGCCTGGGGGCAGCGAGGGGCCGGCACAGCCCGTGCTGCAGCATGCGCTGGCCTGGGGGTCGGGGCTCTCGTTACCCCCCGGCTCCCGAGGCTGGTACAAGTTCCCTGGCACAGGGGTCTCCCAGCACCCACCCTGATGGCCAGGTCTGAGCTGTGGCATCGCACGCCACCCTCGGGTGGGCGTTTTGCTGTGGGTGCTCGGCTGGGGCTCTCCCAGGTGCAGCTCTCCTCGGGGGGGTTATTTCCCAATGCAAGTGGCACCAATTATGGTGGTCCCACCAGCTGTGTCTGCATGGCTTTCCCGGGGCTCAGCTGCGTCTCGAGGCAGCCGAAGGAGCTGCCTCGGTCCTCATACTTCAGCGGAGCAGATAACAGCTTCCATGAACTGTGTTATTTACCCTGGAAAATTCTTGTTAGCGCTCTGCTGTTGATGGGATCGCACAGAATTTGGATGTGGGATTTGCTCCTTGAGGACCTCAAAGCAGCATCCAGGTCAGGGCAGAAATCAGTTCAAATTTCTGGACAGGGATGAGGCTCCTGGCCCTCGGGGCGCAGAGACACGGTGCTTAACAAGCCCTTCCTTGGGAGACCAGCACAGGGTCACTTGGCCCAGTGTATTTTCGGACTTTTCTCCTATTTTGGTCTAAAGTTTGATCACAGCTGACCTTTACCACTGGTCCTGCTTCCAGATACACTGGAGTAAGTCTGGTAAAACCACCCCCTTATCTTTAAGGCATAAACAGAAGGGGAGGTGGGGAGGGAAGTAGGTGAGTGCTCATCAGGAGTACCAAAGCCTGCAGGCAGCGTCCATCCCTGGAAGCACTGTTTCGGTTTCAGCACTGCCTGCCACGCTTTGAAAATTTGGCACCTGACCCAAAGTCTGCCAAAGTCAAGGTGAAGATTTCCAGCAGATCTTCTGGGCTTTGAATCGGGCCCTAGCTCATTCGCGGAGCTCGCGGTGCTGGTCACATCCAGTGTAATGGCTTTTCTCAGGTGGGGAAACTGAGGCGTAGGGTGTCTGAGTCCGGGTTCGGCTCTGGCCGTGTAGGAACCCAGCGCCCAGGCTCTGCACGTCCTGGGTGCGGGAGGAGCAGAGCGAAAGGCGCAGCAGCCCGGCTGTCGGGTGGGAAGGGCCACAGCTCCGCAGTCGGCAGGGCTCAGGTTCCCGTCTGCCCCGCTGGAGCTTTTTGATGGTTGTGAGCTAGCGACGGGGACCTGGGAGCCTCGCTCCCCTCTTTCCGATGACCCCTAGGCGCTTTGGTTGAGCAGCCGGTTCGGAAGCTCCAACGCGGGCTCTCACTATGGGATGCTCCTTGGATAACAGCCCGTGGGCTGTCATTGCTGTTGGCTTGTGATACTCAGTGCATGTTTTCAAATACCAAATGGAGTTGTTTGCAAATGCCTAGTAAATCCCAAAATAGCCCCAATTTGCTGAATTTTGTGAATAGTATTCAGCCCACTCCAGTTACAATAGCAGCCTGCCTCCGTGCCTCGCTCTAGCTTTGCGGAGGTACAACAGCGAGAGGGGTGACGAGTGAGGCTGGGCGAGCAAATGTTATTATTCCAGCTTACTGCACAGACAATGGATGCTATTTGTTTTGCTGGCTTCTGGAGCATCTTGTTTGTATGGCTCCGGTTCTTTCATTTCATTCCTCGTTTTTCTTTTGTGGCTTTCCACTGTTTAGGAATTCAATGTCCTGGTGAATCGCGGGCCCGTTGGGCGCCCCGGCGCTGGAGGACTGTCTCTGGGACGCGCATCGCCTCCAATTGCCTTTCCCCTGCGCATGGGTGGGTCGCGGGGGCTGTCTGCAGGCACCCTTCCTGCTAACCCGCGGTGGCACGTCCTCAGTCGCCCAGGCTCCCTGGAAGCCTCGGATCAGGAGCCTGCCTCCCCCTCGCCCCAAGCTCCTTCTCCCGCTCCGCTGTTTACACACTGGAGAGTTTAGCTGCTGCGGTCCCTTCCCCTCTTCCACGAAGGCGACGATGATGAGCAGTGACAGGAAGGTCACGGCGCGCGGGAAGAGGGCGGGCAGCGTGCCCTGCGCTCCGCTCTGCCTCCCCGGCCCCTCGGTCTCTGCCCGGCACGGTCACATCAGCCGGGGACATCCTCAGCTGCCCGTGGGGCTGCCAGAGGTGGCAGCCGCGTCCCTTTCCCCAGGGGTCTGGTTCTCATGAGACAGCATTTTACATCTCTTTAAGGTCCTTTATTTATTCTCTATTTGTTTTATTTCTCTTCCTGCCTCCGATTTGGCCGTGCATGCGATGAGCCTGTGTGAGCTGCTGGGGACAGGCGGGTGCCCGCAGCTCGGGCTCCTCTCCCCTGGCAGCGGGACGTCCCTGTCCCCCCACCCGACCGGGGTCCTGAGCTTTTCCTGGGTCAGTGACTGCTGCTGCAGGGGGAGGCAAGCAGACCTGCGTCCCTCCTTGCTCTGCAAGAAACAGCATTGCTCGAGGTGGGGGAAGGAGCAGGGACGAGGGGCAGAGCTGCTCGCACGCTGTTGAAGACATCTAATTTAGGGGAGCAAAGAGGCAGCAGAGCCCCGCGCCCCGATGCGTGCGTGGGAGATGTATGCGAGGTCTTGTGGGGTGGGTGCTGTGCGCCCGCTCTCCAGCACTGTCTGAAGCCTCAGACCAGGAGTGGGATTGGAAAGGGCAGAAATGGTTAGCATCTTTAAAAAGTAAAAATAAAAATAAAAAAAATGCTGTCTCTTCAGATTTGCTGCAGTCTGATGGACTGCTGGTCCGCAACAAGCAGCCGCTGCCTGGCGGAGACCTCTCTCGGAGGCTTGCTGCGGTAATTGCAGGGCATGGCTCTCAGCATCCACGTCCAGGCTTGGCATCTATATCTAATCTGAAAATAAGTCACTCTATCTTTCATTAAACCAGCTGCTGCTGCTTTTATTTGCTTATTCTGAATGATGCTCCGTTCTGTTGAAAAGCAATTAGTTTTAGAAAAATGCTCTGTATCCGCTAGCTGCCCATGCCCTGCGTGGCCCATCCTGCCCCGGCTGCGCACGCTGCAGGGGATGGGACAGGAGGAGGTGGCCCTGTGGGGGACGTGCTGGCCCGGGATGCTTATTCGCGTGTCCCGGCTGTGCAGCGTCCCCGTGACCTTGAGCAAAGTGCCCACAGATGGTTCGGTACCTCCGTTCCCTGTCTGTAAGGGGGAGATGGAGCAGCAAGTTCGGAGGTCCCTGGGTTGCTGTGGGTGCCTCCGGGTTGGTGGGCTGTCAAGAGATGCCCCTAATTTGGCCTAGATGAGTTGAGTGGGGCGGTTTTACCACTTGTCCTGCTGGAAAGCTGCCTGAGCTAGCCGCCTGGCCTGCCGTGCTCAGCTTAGCGCGGTCCCTCTGACCACGGTGACCCGTTAGCTTTCTGGATGCAGCCCTGCCCCACATCGCCGAATTTTGAAGTTGCAGGAATCGTGAGTTACAGCTTCATGCCACAGCTCCGGGTGTTACAGACATACTGTCCTTTCAATGCGGAAGCTGAGGTTCCCACGCCATCGCGTGGACGAGGGGCTCCGGGACGGAGGAGGGATGCCACCCAGCTCGGGTGGGACAGGAGGAGACCTCATACAGCCGAAACCTCGCGCGCTGGTTACGTGTGGATCTGTTAACATACGGCAATTAGGGAACTTATTTCCAGCCTGCTGGTTGCCGTGACAGATTCCTGAACCCCAGCCAGCGCGTCGCTGGAAGAGCCGTCGTGGCAGAGGAAATAGCAGGGATCTCTCGCTTTTCACAGTGCTAGCGGATCGCCCGGCTGGCTGCAGCGAGCCCCCTGTCCCCAGCACGCGTGGAGCTGCGCCCGGGTCCTGTTGAGGTGCTGCAGTGCGGGGCCGGCCGAAACCCGCGTGCACCGGGATCCCATCCGCCCTCGCTTTTGGAGGGTGCTTCCCTGTCCTCACAGCCAGCGGCTGCCCATAAGGAGAGCGGGGCTCGGGTGGGCTTTAAGAGCTGCTGCTGACTTTGGTGCCTGGGTGGTTTGAAGCTTCAACATCAGACGCGCGAGTGTGCCTGGTTGTTGGAGAGGTGGAAGTGAAGCTCTGCTGGGCACCTGAATCCAGGTGCCTGAATCACTTGCTTGACCAAAAGTCCCCGGAAAAATCCTAGCCTTGCACCTGAGTTAACAGCAGAGCAACAGAAAACAGATATTTTTTTCCTTAAGACTCTCCTGGGTGGTTGCAAGCCAGAGAACGGGGAGAGGAAGAAAAGTCTTCCTCTTCTGTCCCAAGCTGAGTCTCTCGCTGTTCCTCTGTCTTCTCCCTCTAGTTATTCATTTTTGGGATTTTTGGAAAATTAGTTCCTTCTTTAAAACTTTTGCTCCCGCCAAAAAGTTGGGAAATTGGCAGCAATGTGGAAGGAAAATACAAGCAGCGCTGATGCGAACAGGTCAGCAAGGTGGTGGGGGGACCGGCTGCTGAATGAGTTGGGCAGTCTGCAAACACGCGTACGGGAAATGGCAGTGTGACAATTTCATTTTTTTATGAGAATTTAATTTTTTTTTACGAGAATTTAATTTGCTACAAGAGCAAAGGGTGGGCAGCGAAGTGGGAAGGAAGCAGGTCTCAGGCTGGTGACAGGAAATGTTTTGGGTGGTTTTTGCCCACGTGGCACAGCACTGGCTGCAGGGTTGCTGTGGCTGGGGCCAAAAGGCGGGGGGGTGCTGTGGATCGTGGCCTCGGGGGACGCCAGCAGAGAGGCTGGGAAGGGCTAAGACCATTTGATGCGACACATCATCCTTTCCTGATCCTCTGTTTGGATAAGTTTCATGCTGGCTGGAGCCGGGAAGTAGGCTCTTGCAGGATGTAGTTATTCGGGGTCTGCTCGCCTGAGGCTTTCTTGTATTTTTCTCCCGTGACCGGTGCTGTTTTGGGCTACTTCTGGCCGGGGAGCTTTGGGATCCTGCTCTGTACCCTAGAGGCACCTGGAGGGGCTGTAGGGAAGCGCCTGTGTCCTGCTGCCTCCTGCCTGCCCATGGAGAGGGTTCAGGTGTGGGAGCGAGGAGGAGCTGTCGCTGGAGGCCGGGGCTTCTCCTGGGGCAGATATCCAGCAGCTCAGGGCTGCGGGAGGTAGCTCGGACCAGACCCTCATGATGCAGCCTCCTGGACCCACGTGCTGCCGCTAACCCTGGGGACACTGATGCTCCCTGGAGTTCTGGGGGAGCAGAACCCAACCTGATGTCCTCGTGCTGCCCCTGGCTCCCCTTGCACCCCAGGTGCCATTGGAGAAGGAAGGACGTGGACAGAGCAGCTGGGCAGAGAGTTCCCAGCCCGGCTCTGCGTCTCCTGCTCCTTTCACAGCTTTTCTGTGCAGCTCAAGGTCATCAGGCTATTGCTGTCCACAGATTGCATTTTTCTTCCTCGCTCTCGTGTTCAGCCAAGTCCAGCTGCTGCACAGCCGCAGCGATTAAAGCGTCCAGGCGCTCGCTGCGATGGCAGCGTTACCCCCGAGTGCTCGTGTCCTGAACGCGCTCCAGCTCGTTGCCCTGCGAGAGCCTGATTGACCCCCCAGGTCCACGTGGGCACCTGCTAAACGCCGCGTTGTCCTACACACGCTCGCTAATGAGCCCGTTCCCTAAGCACGCTGACTAACGAGCCCGTTCCCAGCGGCATCTCCCCTCCGCGCGCTGGGTTTCGCGCTTGTGCTCTCCCTTCCCCAAGGCCAGAGCTCTGCTGTTGGCGCTGCGTGAGCGGGCGATGAGGGGCGGCCCGTGCAGCGGTGCTGCTCTCCTGCGGGGTCTCTGGAGAGCTGCGCCCACCGCACCAGCCCGGCAGCACCGTGCTGCGGTGCCCACGTCGGAGGCACACCGGCCCCTGCAGAGCCCGTGGGACAGAGCTCCGAACCTCGGCGTCCTCCCAGAAGGAGAAAACACGTGGCCGTGGTTTATAAACATGAAATATAAGCTGTCCTTAATTGTTCTAGGCTCCGTGGCTCAAGTGTAAATGGTGCGGTGACATCTGTCTGAGCCAGCAGCCCGCTTTCACGAGGGGATGGAGCGGCAGCAGATTTTGGGAGGGAGCTGCAGCTGGATCAGCCTGTTCCCCATTGCAGGGGAAGCCCAGCAGCCCCGAGCGGCCCCTTGGGCGACACGGGAGGAGGGTGCCACAGCTTGGGGCTATCCGACTGCAACCCACGGCGAGGCAAAGGCTCGAGAAGCTCCTGTGCACTTCTCTCTGCAGCTATGGCAGAAGGAATTAATAGTAACGATAATAATAAATGACAGCCAAGCCATGCTACAACATACAGCATAAATCCCAGTGCCCTTGCTGTGCTGAAGCTGCTGGTGCTGAGGTTGGGAGCAGTCCCTTAAAAGGCAGATCATCATTAGTTACGCGGCAGTGGTGTGGCCGTCGCGTTTCGCTGGAGCCTCTTATTCCTCATTGTCCCCAGAGGTGCTGTCATCGAAGGGCCGGTTGTCCCCCTCCCCGCACCAGAGGGCACCGGGGTGGCCGATCCGAGCTCGAGCAGCGCCGGGAAGCAGCGCGCAGCTTGGTGGAGGAGCGGCTGGCGCGTGTTGTTCTCATCATCCCATCAGGACAAATCGACTGCGACCCAGTCGACAGCCAAGCCTGAAGTACCTTTGCTCCTCAGCACGTTCGTTTGGGTCTCTACAACAATTTCTCCCTCTCCCCAGCTTTCATTACTAAGCCGGTGTTTTCCTACCTGGTGCCTTATTTCTGTGACTGCGGCACGCATGCTGTTGCTCATCTGGGAGTTGCAGGTGCTTTTGTGGGGGAGAGTCAGGGAGAGGAGCGGCACCGTTTCCTCACTGCCTTGTTTCCCTTCCGTGTCGGTGAGACTGCTGCGGATTGTGCTGGGGAGCGCTGGAGGGCGGCGCGCAGCCCTCGCCTCCTGCACTCAGACATGCGCGCACGTGGCCGCGTGTCACCGGCTCGCAGCACCACCGGAGCGGCGGAACACGCTCCCAGGATTTGGCAGAGGTAGTTCCCCAAGGATTTTGCTAAGTGCTGCTCCTCCAAATAATTTTCCAAGTGCCGTTTGTACTCTGCGTATGGTTTCATTGCCAGCATTAACAGCACAAAGCGAACTGTGGTTCCTTCTTGAGTTAGCTACAAGCAGCTGTTCTGGTTTGAAACTCAATTTCCCTCTTCTGTGCTGAAGTCGGCCCTATTTCTTAACCAGATCTGCTTTCACAACAGAAATGGTGTCGGGGGGGACCGCGCTGTTCTGTGCTGAGCCTCCCTGCAGCCCGTTTCTCCCTCTGCAACCCCAACCTGCCGTGCTGGGAGCAAGCGGGGCAGGAAGGATGGGCTGTGCTGGTGGGGGTCGCTTGCCTGGAGCTGCGCTGAGCCTCGCCGGCTTTTCAGCCAGGCACAAACCAGGGCGAGTGTCCCCAGCGCTGTCCTTGCTGCCCCGAGCTGCCCCCGTCCCCTCGATGGAAGGTGGAAGGCTCCGCAGCTGCGGCTCGGCCCCCGGACCCGGGCTGCAGCGTGTTGCAAGCCTCATCCCTGATTAGTATTGTACTATCTTATTTTTGTTAAAAGTAACAAAAATTGAAGCCCAGTCCCTGTTCCGCGATGTGAGTAGCATTTAAAGTTGATGATGATTGCAGTTCTTTTAGCCTCTTTTGTTGCACAGGGTGGTTTAGTATGTTTACCCACAGTATTTTTGGCATGTGGGTTTCACAATTTGTTTAGCAATGTCAATACCATCTGGAACATCATCTATTTAAAGTACATTAGAGAGATGAGGAACAACCTATCATATTTTTCCATAGGGTGCATCAAGATTGGAAATGAGAGTCATTCCGAGAGGTTTAATGCGAAAGAGACGCTCGCTGCACCGCGCGCTCGTCTCTTCCCGCGAGTTGTCACGGCTCTGGTGCCGTTCCTCCAGTTCTGTTCCTGATTGCGTTGTGCCGCTGCGTTGCAGCTGCCTTGGAGAGCAAGCCACGCTGTCGTGAAGGGACGGTGCCTTTGTCCTTGGAGCCACTGCCCTGAACGGAGCGGGCTTGCTCGCAGGGGGTATCAGCGAGTGCATGGAGAGTACATCAGAAGCGGGCCGTGCTAAGGGACGCGTGGGGTCTGTCCCCCCGCTGCCCGTGGGGGCGAGTGAATGTGTTTGACCCCAGCGACCGCCCCGCTCGGGTGCCCTGAGCCAGAGCTGCCGCTGAGCAGCCGTGCGGTGGCCACAGGAGACGGGCTCCTGGCCGCTCACCTGCGGGCCCCCCCGGCGGCAGCACCGGGCTCGTGAGGAGCTCCGGCTGCTGCAGGCAGCGCCGGTCCTGGGCGCGCCTGCGTTGAGCGGCGCCGGGGCTCAGCCCTCCTTCGGAGGCGTCTGCGGAGCCCCAGGGACCGCGGCCCTGCTGCTGGGGACGCCGCAGCCTCGCTCAGCCAGCGGAGCTGGAGCTGCCGAGCGGGTTTGGCGATGGGGGTCTCGGAAAGCCTTGGAAAGGCCTCTGCACCCAGCCCCAGAGCGTGGTGGGGGCCCCGGAGGTACCGCTGCGGGGGGCTGTGCCAGCCCACTAGCGCGGCTTCCTTCTGCTGTTTCGGAGGTGAGCACGGCCGTGCTTTCCCTCCGCTCGTGGCTCCCGATCTCCAGCAGCGCCTGCAGGACGGACGGACGGCCGAGCCGCAGCACAGGAGAGGGGAGCCAGGTGCTCGGCTCTGCTCTGATGGGCGTTTGGCATCGCTGACAGCTCCGTGATGGCTGTAATTTCGTACAGCGAGCCCTCGGAGGGGTGTTGGGGGAGGATTAACGCACACCCGCTATTACTGGCAGTGAATCATTCCCGAGCGTGAACCATCCTCGCTGCACACTCGCGGCTCCCGTTAACCTCGGGGGATTTGCAGGCTGATGGTGGAGCTCGCGAGGCCAAACGCAGCTCAAATCCCGGGAGAGGGGAGCGGAGCGTCCCAGCGCTTTGGGGACAGTGGCGCGGGGTTGCTCTTAGGCTCTCTAGCTTCAGACGATGTTATGAGAATTTAAACACCTGTGCTGTATCAAAGCTGAGTGAATCCTGGCCGGAGGGTCCCTGTGGCGTGCCCGCTTGCGGCTCGGCGTGGCAGGGTCCCTCTGTGTCCCCAGCACCTTGGTGCCGCTTGCGGTTCATAAACTGCTAAATTGCTAAAGGGTGCTCTCCCGCTCGGCAGCAAATGAGAGTAATTGAATTTCCCTTTCCCTTCGGTATTTAACATTATTTTCAGGTCCTGTTGGCATTAATGAGAGACTCTGACCGCGGTTTGCATCAGGATATTTATAGGCCCCTGTGCAGATGAGAAGCATCACCTCCCTACATCATGTGCCCGGCTAAGACGAATAAATTTCACATTGTTGCTTTGAACTGGGTCACCAGAAACTTCAAAAATATTCCTCAGATCGTTTTGATACAGGTTACTTAACAAGGGAGATAAACCAGTGCTTCAACGCAATTGTAGGAAGAAATGGATTTGCAGAGCCCGAGGCTGTTTCAGCGCGGCGGAGTCTGTTCTGATACACGCTCTTCAAAGCCTCGTACGTTTTGCCAGCCTTAGCATTTTTAATCATTTTGCTGGCTGGCATTAGCCTGGTAATAGTATCAAAGCGCTCGAGCAAATGGGTGGCTGTTCCGCCCCGGCCAGTAGCGCAATCCCGCGCTCGTCAGCCCCCGTCCCTTCTGGAGTTTGTAGGGAAAAATCCTCAGCGCTGTCCCGAGGAAGTCTCGCGGCTCCTCCATCCGAAGGAAGGTCGGCTTCCCGGCTGCGGGGAAGAGCATGCGCTAACTCCTGCACGTGCCCGCAGAAATTCCCCCCTGCATCACCGCGTGCAGATAAATACCTGCCCTTAGGTGGCCAACTGAAATTTAGATCCAGGTAATAATTAAAATAATTGTGTTGAGCTTAAACAGAATTGTGACCCACAGAAATCTTGGCGTGCCGGCTGCACATTCATCACCCCGGCAGCCGGAGGTTCTCCTCATTTATTTCAGCGCTGGCAGCGTGTGACAAATCCACGTGATGGAGCCTGAACGCCCGCGGGAGCGGGAGGCACCGGGAGAAAAAGCCGCTGCGCCCGCGCCGCCGTCGGAGGCCGCCTGTCCTCCAGCCTCATCCGCTCCTCCGCCTTCTCCTCCCGAGGGACAGCGAGGGGGTCCCGGCAAGCCGCGGCGCGGGAAGCGGTCGCATCCGGTGAGCCAGAGCCGGGGGCCCGAGGGGAATGGCTTTGTTTGTGAATTCCAGCCCCTGGACTTATTAAATCTCCCAGCTGTTGTCAGACTGGGGATACGCACGCAGTGATTTGTCGCGCTGACACTCTCCTGTGGCTAAAAAAGTCATCCAGATCGTACTGGTACAACCCCCCAGAAGCAGTTGTTAGTATGTCGCTGTGCCTTAGCTTTTTGGTGTTTTTTTCTTTTTTTTCATGGCTTACTGAGGTGTTCAGATGAAACGATCTAAATCCCAAATTTCAGCCTTTCTACACAGCTTAAAAAGAGAAAAATGATGGAATTTCAAAGTCTAGCCGTGAAGTTGTGATGAGGTACCAAACGCAGAGCTCCCTCGGAAATGAGTTATGCAGACTCAAATCCTCCTGTAGGCAGGGCACGGGAGCCCTCGGGGAGGGGAGGACTGCTTTCCCCCTGCCCCAGGAGGGGACCGACGTCCTGGAGGATTGGATGGGTCACCTGGGTCACCCGGGGCACAACAGCAGAGCTGAGAATTAAACCCTGGGCTCCCAAGCCCCAGAAGTTCAACCAGGAGAGCATCCTGCCGGGATTTGGTACTCGCTGCCGGGCAGAGCCAGGGAAGGTGCAGTTCTTACAAGGTGGTTCCGCTCCATGGGTTAGCTTTGGACACAGCGGTGTTATCTGTGTTTGGGGCCTTTTGCCTGGGATGGGACAATAAATCATAGTTAAGTTTAGATTAATCATTTCTATGCATCTCTGTGTGAAGATAGCACAGATTTCCCCATTGGGCTTCTAGCGAGTCGCACCGACAGCGTGAAGAGAATATTTTCCTATCAAGGAGACTAAATAGCTCATCTGTGCTCCTGGTTGTCCTAATATGTTTGAGAAATCTTTAAAAAGCCCAAGAGAAATAATTCCAGATTATTGAAAGCAATTTGTCTTGTAGAAGATGAACGTGCCTGCGTTTAACCGCGTCTCTGTATTTTGGCTCTCTGATTTCTCGGGATGTAATTGTAAGACCTCGTGCTCATGCCGCCTGCGTGGAGCTCCGTGCCCCTCGCTGCTGGCCGTGCCGGAGGCTGAGCTGGCGCGACGCCTTGCCCGGAGCAGGGGGGTCACGCTGCGTGCGAAATCCGTCTGTCCCTGCCCGGGGACGGAGCAGCCAAGCTGAATCCCGTGGATCCCTCATCCCGGTGTGCCCTCTGCAGCCACGCGCTGCCCTCCCAGGGGGATGCGCTCGGCTCCGGACCGCTGTGCTGGGACGGAGCCGTGTGCAGCCCATCCTTCCTCCATCTCCTGCTTGCTGGGGTCAGCTCCCAGCCAGCCTCCTCCTCCTCCCCGGGGCCGGGCACGCAGCTGGGGAGCCGTGGCTATCCCGGGTCAGTCGGTGCTGGCCCCGTGGGGACCAAGAGCAGGGGGAGCGGGCCCCCTCAGCTCTCAGAGGCTGTGCTGGAGCCCAGCAGGTGCCCGGTGCGATGGGGCCGTGCGGCGCGAGGGGGATCTCAGCCCTGTGGCAGAGGGAGGCGGGAGCCCTTCGCTGCGGTCCTGCAAGGAGCTGCTGTGTCTGTGGGGACGAGCTCATGCCCCTGGGGGCTGCCACGGTGGCACGGTGGCACGGTGGCAGGGCCAGCCCAGCCCTGTCCTCACCCTGTGCAGGCTTCGTGCCTGGAGACCCCCAGTGGAGAATGGGGTCAGGCGGTCCAAGTCCCACGTCCACACCTCGGTCCACGGTTCAGCATCGCGGTCCAGTCCCCTCTCTCCTCGTGGTGCTGGAGGCCCCGGGGGGGTGGGGGTGTGTGGAGATGTGCCCCCACCAGCCCCCAGCATCTGCAGCAGGCAGGGGACTTGTGGTCCAGAGACTGGCGAGGGGTCGGAGACCTTCCAGCAGGGAAGGTCCCTCTTTAAAGCACATCTGGAACGTGCTCAGAGAGGTAACGATCTGCTGTCTTAGGGAAAAAAAATAAAAAATAAAAAGGTCTTGCTGCTTCTCCCCGGCAGACTTTAATGAAGGCTCCTACGGAGTGTGGCTTAATCGCTGTGAAATTATCGCTTCATCTGTGTGATCCATCTCTGGGCGTGTATCGGGTCCCTCCGAGCAGCGCGACTGTCATGTCAGCTCCGCCGCGCGGCCGGGACCGGCTCCTCGGCCCCCTCCCTGCTCCCCCCCTCGCGCTTAAGATAACATTGAGGGAATTTTTCAACAGACGTGAGACGGTAATCCATAATGATGGATTCGCATTAGCCTAACAAAGGCCGGGGCATTGATAAAGGAAGGCTTTGCCTGCGCTGGGACTCGCTGCGGCGGTGGCAGAGCCATCTCCTCGCGCGGATGCCCCGGTCCCACGCAGCAAGCGGGGCGTGCTGGGAGGCGTAGCAGGGGGTGCGCGTGTGCCTGAGCCCCCCGTCCTGCTGCGGCCAAGGGTCGCGCTGCTTCGCAGCCAGCACACGGCTCCGGGCCCCGCTCGCAGCTCGTCCCCGGCCTGGAGCCGAGCAGTGAGCGCAGCACCCAAACCTCCCGGGGAGGCTGGGTGGGCTGGAAATAGGAGAGAGTTCTGCCCTGCGTCCGAATTACTTCGCTGTAGTCACTGTAGTGTTATTTTTTAATTCTTCTCGGCTGCGTGCGGCTATATATCTCCTGTTCAGAATAATCCTATTTGTGTTGCAATAACAATAGAATTACTGCGGGAAGCATCAAAGCCTGTGTAGGTCATGAGCGTTTTGTTTCATAATCTCAACGTGATGATGATGATGATGACCTTTTGCTGTCTGCATTTCCGCGTACCTGCGTCTCGTTCTTATTAAATATCCTTGCATTGAAATCTCTTGCTAATCTAATCTCCCCATGTGGCTGCTATATAATTATCTCATTTTGTAAAATATTGCATCTGTCATTCTCCCTCCCCACTTTTGGAGCAGAGAGAGGGTGAGGGAGAGAAGGGAGCCGAGGAGCTGCTGGAGGAGGGAGTGGTAATCGCACTTCAGTGACAATTTGTACAGCATCGCTTTGTAACCGCTTCGGCGCTGCCAAACCGCGCGTCGCATCCCGAGGACCCGCTTCCCGTCACCGCGTGAGGCCAGGGCGGGCGGGCAGGGAGAAGGTGGTCTCAAGCAGGAAATGTGTACTGGGACTTTGTGGTGTATTTGGGGTTTTTTGGAAGATTTGCAGTTGGATGGTGTGGGTTTTTTTTTTCCCCGCTGTCATCGCTGCTCGGGGAAGCTCTGATCCTGTTTCCTCGTGCAGTTCACGGTGTGGGTGGAAAGCAGAGCTGGTCCACGTTGACCTCGCTCCACGTGCGGGGCTTGGTGCCAGCACCACCACTGCACCCAGGGGGAATTGTTCCTCCGGGAGGCAGCTTCCAAGCTTCTCCCCGCGACACAAGAGCCTCCTCTGTGCGGGAACCGAGAGGCTCCTTGGCTGCTTTCAGCCATGCAGGTGGCTGCTGACCCAGCGCCGGAGGCGGGCGGTCCCTGCGGCACCGGATAGGGCCCCTCCACTCCCGCGCCGAGCCCCAGGACAACTGGCACCTTGATGGAAAGCAGTGCACGCGCAGCCGCTGTCTTCATCTGTAATAAGGCGAAGCTGTGGGGAATGAAGAACCACAGGGCTCCCTTTTTGTAATCCGTCCCCAGGGAAGGACCGGAGCGCATCTGCTCTGGCAGGTCCTTTCCAGAAATAGCAGGTTTAATTAATCATCCTGTTTTCTTTCTTGAAACTATTTAAATTCTTTTTCCCCTCAAGGGATAATGCATTGCTGCCTTTTAAATAAGTACCGCAGTTTCAAACTCCTGCCATACTTCTGTCTGGGAGCACATCTGTCTTCTGTCTTGGAGCACATCTGCCCGTGCCTTCCAACCCATCGCTCCCGCGTGCTGGCACAGTGTGAAAATCTGTATTTAAGAAAGGAATCACACGGATACTTCCAGGCCGTGGAGGGTGTCAGATGCAGAGCCCTTTATCTTCTAAACCCCCTTATCTTTTAATTCGGAGACATTTTTGTCTGACAGTTCATAAATTAAAAATGTTTCTTAGGTGACTTTTTGCTCCTATTTCATATGTATTCCGTGTAAAGATTTTCCAGGCATTTGAATTCTGGGGAGAATTATGCAAAACTAGCAGCTCTGGCTTTATGTTCTTATGGGATGCGCTCGGCATGCTGCAAACCATGACGCTAAAATTAGTGACTGCGCACTTTAAAAATACTGAGCTGCTTTACAGAGGGTCGTGAGATTTTCCTGCAGCCCAGGCGTTACCCTGCAAACACATCGGATGTGTCGATTTAGCGCACGGGGCTCTGAACTTCGGTGAAGTTCACGTACTGCTGCCGACCTCGCGCTGCCAAGGGCAGTTTTGATTTAGCAGCTCTCTCTGGTGATGCGGTGATACCTCGAGTGCTGGCTGAGGACAGCTGAACCCGACTTCACGGGGGCGAGCGTTGGGCGCCCGACTCGGGTGCACGCGGAGGTGCCTCCACAGCACCTCGGGTGGGTTAATCGCCTTTGCAGCAGCGCTCGACCTCTGGGACTTTGCCGAACCAGCGGCTGCAGGGCGGGTCAGGCTCTGGCGGTTTGCATCGCGGTGCTGCTGGGCCGCGGGGCTCCTCCGGCACGGGGGCACAAAGTGCTGCACCCCTGGGGACGTGCCACGGGGCACCGCGTCTTCCCGTTCTCTTTCTGCCTCCTCCTTCCCATGGTGCAGAGTCGTGCCCATGGCAATGGATGTTTTTCACCACCACCTTCTCTCCGGTTTATCCCCAGACCCTGTCTGCTTGTCCATGCCCCGTTTCACCCGCCTGTATTCTGCAAGTTCCTCCCCGTGCCCTTCCCACGCTTCTCCCACGTCTCCGAGACATCGCCCTCAGAGTGACCCTCCTTTGGGCTGCTGCCTGTTTTCTCTTCTGTCTCTGCAAATTGTCATCTCTGCTCCCCTTGCTTTAAAATCCAGCCTCTCCGAGGCTGCCCGCTGCTTGCCTCCACCTTTCCCCCTGCTCTCCCTGAAATGCCTTTCTCCATCTTGTCCCACCTGGCTGCAGCAGCCCCAAAGCCACCAGCAGAGCTCCTGGCTGGCTCCCACTGACGGCGGCTGCCGTTGCTCGCCGGGAGCGGGATCCATCTCCCGCCGGCAGCTCTCTGCACCTCCGTGAGATTTGAGAGAAAATCTAGCTGCATATATATTGATAAGGCGCAAGGAGCGCAGAGGACAATTGAATTGCCGTGACTGGAGCATGCATCAGTGTTCCTGACAATCCGGTAATTAGCTGGCATAGAAGAGCGAGCGGCGAAATGAGCCCAGCAGCTCGTTCGCGAGCATTAGGGGATGACTCCTATGGAGTACCTGCTTTCTGGCCTGACATCTGGGGCTGCGATGAGACCTGATGGCTGCTTTCACTTAAAGTCACCGTAACCTTGGAGATCACTAGCAATGAGCAGACGGACAGACAGCAAGCCCCAGCGCTGCCGCAGAGCAGAGACGCGGCGTTGGTGCCCCCGCTCCCTGCTCCCTCCCCTCGCCCTGGGGGTTTTGCAGGCAGCACCCCGAAGCCTCGTTGTTGGAGGCTGTGGGTCTCTCTCCCTTCTTTTCTCTCCCAAATTTTCCACGTCACCGCTAACGTGCCAGGAAGGCTGTGTGGGATGGAGGTCTCTGCCCTGGACCAGGGTCGGGGACACCGGCGATGTCCCCAGGCACCGCACGGGGTGAGCTCCAGCAGGATGTGTGCACGGGGTGCAGCGGGGAGCAGCTTGCATGGCGCCTGTGAGCAGGAGCGTGCTGGGGGGGACGGATGCTCGGCGTGGAGCGTTCCTGCCCGGGTTGCAAGAGCACGCTGCTCCCGTACCTCCCCGCAGGCTTCCAGACAGTCAGCCTGCTGCTGGAGAACAGGAGGGAAGATGGGCGAGGGGGGAGATGAGGGATTAAAGGTATGAAGTAAGTTTGCTCGGTGCAGGGAGGTTGCTGTTGAATCCCCCGAAGCATCAGCGCTGTTTGGTGTCTGTACTTACACCCTGGGAAAGGAGGCTGAGAACACAGCAACGGCGCCCGGTCAAAAATGGGGACGGAATGAACTTTTAGGAACCAAAGAGGACAAAATCCAGAACACCGTTACAGCCATTGCCTTATCTACTGTGGGTCCGCATCGGGAGCAGGGGCAGGGGAGGTGACCAGGACGAGGGGCCCGCAGGAGGGGCGACTCCTGCGCTGCAGGGGGCGGCCTGGGGGCGCGCAGCCCAGGGCCGCGCGTCCGGGAGGGCACGGGAGGGCACGGGAAGTGACTCGTCTTGTTCTGCTAATCAGACGCTGGGGCGTCAAGTTAAATTAACAGATGGCAGGAGTGGAGCAAACGAACAGCAGCTCTTCTGCGGCACGAGGGGGGAGAACGGTGGAACTTGCTGCCAGATGAGTTTAGAAAGCCTCCAGAAGTAATTAGGCAAATTTATAAGAGGCAAATACCATCAGGAGTGTTTCTGGCACTGCCACTGATGAACCAAATCTCTGAGTCGTGGGATGTTGGAGGGCAGGAAGATGCAGGAGCATCACTGCGTGCCTGCGTGGTTGTCCCCAGCGGCTGCTGGTGGGGAGATGGTGCTGGGCTGGGTGAGCTCGTGGTCCAGACTGGTTCGTCTCTTCTTTGGGTGGCTTCACCCTGCTCTGCTGGGGCCATTTGGGCACGATGTGCAAGCACGAAGCAGGACAGCGCATTGCCGCTGCACGGTGAGAGTCCCGCCGGGGCCAAGGTGATGGTGGCCCTAAAGTCGCGGTGCCGGATGGGTGCAAGGGTACAGGTTAGAGCCACAGGAGGCACGGGGCTGGGGATGGAGTCGGGCTCCAGGCTGGAGGCATCGCTTAGGAGAGGTGGGTGGAAAGCAGAGCGCCGCATTCCCCAGGGCAGCACCCGGCGTCTCTGCAAGGCGCTGGCCAAGTGTCGGGACACGCAGGAAGGTGGCTCGTGCTCCTCTGCCTCCGTGAAGGTGCGCCAGACTGCTGCGGTCACGAGAAGGAGCTGGGTAGCCGCTAAGAGAAATGACAGAAATCACATTAGCATCTTCCCTTTGTGGCCGTGGGTGTTACTCGACCCTGAAATCCCGCTGGGCGCTAAGCAGGCGTGCGGGCAGCCAGGTTCTCGGCACGGCTGGCGTGCTGCTGCCGTTTCAGGGAGAGCGTGGATATCGGATCTGGGCAGGGAGGGGAAAAGAAAAGCAAATAAACAAGGAGACCAACTTAAAATCCCCGAGTGTGCAGTGTTTTGTGACTAATACCAACATAATTGCTGTCATGCTTTTAACGTAATGCTCTCATCTGACAGATAGACTCCTTCTTCTGGTCATTAATCTCCAGGGTTTCTGAGTGAGCTGGCATTCGCGGGATGCAGCGTTTGTGCCAAAGTGTGCTCAGAGGCGCGCAGAGCAGCCCGGGCAGCGGGGCTCCTGAGCAAACCCGGCACTCGCGCTGCGTTACCCATGGGTGCACGCTCACGGCGTTGGCCCGAACCCGCCAAAATCCCCGTGCTGGACAAGGCTGTGCGTATTCTTCCTTTTTTTCTTTTCCCCTCGGTGCCACCGCACCCTGCTGGCCACTAAACCCGCTGTACAGCGTGCCGTCCGACACACCGTCTCTCTGCCTCTGCCGGCTCCCTCGTCGTGCCAAAGCTGGCTCCGTTCTCCGCCCCTCTGGTAAGCACCTGGGGAGCAGCTTCTCCATGGTTCTTTCCCGGTTCTCAGAGATTCATGGACGCAAAGGCCAGGAGGGACGGTTACAGCCACCGAGTCTGAGCTGCGAGCTTCACCCGGTAATTCCTGCCTCAAGCCCGTGCCTTCCCCTTGCGCCAGGGAGCACCACGGGGGAGGCCTGGTGGCGATGTCTCCACGCCCCCCGCAGAACAGTGGGCTTGGCTTTGCGCTTTGGTTATTTTCGTCCTGGCCCTTCTGGCCTGCTGTGAGCTGGGTGACACAAGAGGAGGGACGGCGGTGCGCTGAGCCTGCTCCCGCTGCTGCTGTGGACCCGCTGGCGGAAACATCCTCCGGGCAGCTCGCGCCAGGTTTGTGTTGCTGGAGGCTCCCAGCCGCATGAAGCGGCGGCCCCGGTGTTGGCTGAGCCACAGCCAACACCGTGCACTGGAGGAGCGGCAGGGTTGCGGGCTCCCTTTCCATGAAATTGTCTCGCTGTCTCATTTATTTGCTGCAAAGGTCTCCAAATGTCACATCCTGCTGCGCGCTGGGTGAGCTTCCCCGCAGTTTGGTGGCCGCTCAGGAGGAGCAGCCCTTGCGGAGCTGCAGGCTCTGCACCAGTGCCTGTTTAACGTGACAGCAGGTAGCGCAGTCGCCCGCTGCGCCGGCTTCCGCAGCACGAGGATGCTCTGGGGACTGCTGCACGCCTGAGCCAGGCTGTGGCTGCGAGGTGCTTTGTACCCGCTGAGCCTCAAAGGCTCCGCGAGGCACCTCGGAGACAGGACGCAGTGCGGCCGTGCCTGCTGCTGCTGCCCCGCTGCCGGGGGGCCAAAGAGGATCCGTCCCCGTTCTGTCCCTGCCGCCTCCTGGCGCCGGCCTTCCCTGCAGCCAGCAGCTCCCACCGCTCTGCTCGTCCTCCCGGCGTGCGGCGCCCGCGGCTGATGGGCACCCGCGGCCCTTCTGAAACGCTTCTGACCACGTGGTTGGAACGATTTCGACATTTTGGGGAAGGAGAGACATTTTGTCCCACATTGCGCGTGGTTAGCAGAACTGTCGCTGGCAAAATGCGTAAAGGTAGACAGCTCTCCATCAGCTTCTCTTTGTTATTTATTTCTTTTTCACGTTCCTTGTCAGCAAACCCTACTTCAGATCGGTTTGGAGAACTCGCTACGCGCGTGTCACACTATGTTCGAGCTCTAATGATATTTGGGTCTCATTGCCATGGCACTGGGTGCGCTGTGCAGCGGGACGGTGAGATGCCTCCTTGGCCCGCAGGGATTATCGCCGGCATCACCACTCGCTTTTTGGGATTTGGCAGCGCTCATTTCCTGCGCTGCGAATGTAGCGGGTGCCTGGATCTGCTGAGAGCCTCGGGGGCTGCGGTGGCAGCGGGCATTTGGGCACCGTGCACCCCTGGGAAGGGAATCCCGGGCGTCAGTTTTGGAGAGAAGCTTTTCCAAGTCTGCCCAGATTGGGCAGAGGGACCGGCTCTTTGCTTCGTCTCTTTCCATTTGGTGGTGTATTTGACTTTAATTACGTTTAGGGCTCACGCTGCTCTGGGGCATCCGTCCCCGAGAGCAAAGCGGCCGCCAGCACACTGGGCTTTCACGTGGCGCTGCCAGGCGGGCGGCCGCTCCAACCCCTCTGCTTTTCCCTCTGCCCCTTTGATTTGCGGGTGCATTTGCCCCACACGGGGGGAAGCGGGCTCAGAAGTGCTGCGCTGGGAGCACACCGGCTTCTGTTCTCTCTGAGCATCCCGGGGACTGTTTTATCCCGATTTCCCCCAAGAGCGGCCTTTTGTATTGGTGCTCTAAATTAATTCAGGTGAAGCAGGAGCATTGCCGAGCTCTGCACGCACCATTTTGGTGATTCCCTCCATCACATATGCAAGCAGACCGCATCCAGGTCGCTGTCAGAAGGGAGGCTTGGCTTTAGAGTAGCTAGGAGCTCGTTGCCTGCCGCCACAATTCCTACATCGCGGGCCGAAATACCCCGCAGGAGGCACGCCCGGGGCTGAAGTGGCCGCGAGCCCTTCCAGCACGTCCCCACGTGGACCCTGCGAGACCAGCAGTGCTCCCAGCAAGCGGCGAGCTTCGCCTCTGGGGGGCTCGAGGGGACGGCGCGGGGACGATCCTGCCGGCTGATCCCTCTCCTTGAGCCGCAACAAGTGCGCGCTCCCAGGCGGGGCTGGTTGGAACGTTTCACTTCTTTTCCAGTGCGTGGTGCCATATGGGAGCATACCATCAGTCAGTTACGGATTCTTTCCATATCTAAATAAAATGATTTGTTAATTTGAGTGAGCGATCTCTGTGTGGCCGGGATGCTGCTCCTGCAATGGCGAACAGCTTGCGCGCTCGCAGAGATGGATAGCGAGCCGCTGCCACCGGATACTTTCCGGGGTTGTTTTCAATTTAGCCGTGAATTGAATGAGAAGAAAAATGTTTCTCTTGGCAATTCGATAGGCGCAGCTCTTCTGACAGATGTTGGAGTTTATTATCCCGCTGGGACAACGTTTTGTAGTTGGGAATTGCTAATTATTTCCGAGGCTCGGTGCTGCGCGAGGAGCAGGACGCGGCTGCGGGCAGCCCGTGGGTTTGGGGGAAGCTTCGCCCCCCGGCAGCGCCCGTCCCTGCCCTGCTGCCCTTGGGGCCTCCCCGCGGGAGGGTTTGGGAGCAGCTCCTCCCCGCGGGCCTGCCCTGCCGTCCCCTGCGCTGAGCACCGACAGCCCCGCGTCCTTCCCTGCCCTTGGAGCCCTGCACGGGTGCTGCCGGAGATGCTGCCCTGCCCGGCAGCGTTTCGGACTAAGAAACTTCGCGTTTGTACGTGAAATTAAGAAGAATCTCTGATGCGTGTTTGCCAGCGCTGTAACAAAGCGCGTTCTCTTGCTCGCACGATGCAGAGACCAAAATACCGATGGAGCAGCCGCGTTTGCCCGGCTCCCCTGCGCGCAGCCGGCGCGGTTTTCTGTGATTTCTGAAGAGCGGTGCCCGGCGTGCCGGTGTTTTCCGTGGAGCAGCCCCTGGATCTTGGCACTGAGAGCTTGATTTTAACTTCTGTCAGGGCTGCGGAGAGGGGAGAGCTGGGAATAAAGGCTAAGAGGAGAAGTGATGGAAATCTCAGCTGGCTGCAGGAGAGATGGAGAAGCAGATTGTAGTGTAGAAGTCTTTGATTGACCACAGTACCATTTTGTGGCTTTTTCTCCCTCTCTCTGGATAAAGCTGCACCGTGACATCCATGCCATTAAATAGGCCATGTTCAAAAGAGAAAATTGCTGCTATTTTCCCCCTTTACTTTACTGCCATAAAAAATTGATCCCACATAGCATCCTTATTTCAAAGACTGCTAAAAAAAAAAACGGAAGAAATTCTCGTTTTGGTTTCTGACAGCTGCATAAAGTGTTTTTTAAATAAAAGGGACATGAAACATGGAAAAGAACCCTCCCCGTCCCCTGAAGTTTTTGCTCCAGAAAGATGTCCTTATTTTGAGAAGTGGGTGGGGAGGGAGAGCGAGTGCACCAGCAGCTGCGGTGTGAGACAGGATTTGGTTCCTCTCTTTTCCTGAGGTTGGCGATAGAAATGCAAACTGTGCTGGGAGCTGCCCAGCAGCTAAAGCAGCAAAACCCTTTGCTTATCCAGCTGGGACGTGACGGACCCCTTGAGGAGCAGAGTGATTTTAGGGAGGTGACAGCAAAGGGCTCGTGCCGAGGTGGGAAGGCAGCGGGACGGGGAGCTGGGGCTGGGGGCTGGGGTTGAGAGGCTGAGGGGTGCTGGGGAGAAAAGCGGGTCTGGGTGTACGAGGGGCAGGAGGAGAGCGAGGGTGTTTGCAGGGAGCCCAAAAAGGGGGTAAATGGGCAGCAGGTACCCGCGCAGGGGAGGGGAGCTGGTTAACGCTGGGGGACGAGGGGGCACGTGGGAAGGACGGAGCAGTGCGGGACGAGGGAACGTGGCAGGGAGCAGGGAAAGGGAGGTCAGTTCAGCTCTCGCTGGAGGATTTAATTATCTTAATAAGAATCATCCTATTTAAACAAGATGCTCTTCTGAAAAGAGGATTAAGGAGAGGGAGCGCTGACAAACCCTCGAGCGGGGCTGCCAGGCCTCCAGCGCGCAGTGAGCTGCGGCTCCCCCTCTCTCCGGCCCCTCTGCCGTCTTCCTTCTCCCGCACCCACCGGGCACGGGCGCAGCCGGGCCACCGGTCCCGTCCCAGGTGGCTGGCCCCAGGGGTCCGCAACGCGTGGAGGCCATCCCTGGGGAGCAGGTCGAGGTGAAAGGAGGCCGGCGCCTTGCCGGTTGCTCGTGCGGCGGGCACAACGAGCCGTTGGAGCCGTGCGGCTTGTAAGCGTTATCACCGGAGCAGGGCGGCGATGCTGCACGCCCAGCGTGCTTGCTCTGCGCACGCAGGGCCGTCAGCGGGGTTAGCAGAGGCGCGGCTCGGTCCAACCCATGTCTTCTCCCCGCTCACGCCGACATCTCTTTGCCTGGCCTGTCTGCAGGCCTCTGTGTTACGAGGCTTTTTCCTCCAGCAGGACTCTGGGGAGGTGACGGACAGTTAGACGAGCTCTCCATAAATAGCTCTCCCATTAAAAAAACTCAGCTCCTGCTTAAATGTTAGCAGGATTAGATGTGTGCAAAAGTATAGGCTGAAGACTTCAGTAGGCTTTGCCCTGGCAATATGTCTCTATTTTCTCCGACTTGATTTCTCCAGCCAGCCTGGCTCTGAATGCAATAAATTTTGCTCTTCTTTACACCTCAGCTGATGAGTTATTCTTTGGAACCCTGTGTCCTTGGCTATCCAGAGACCCTTCAAAGCTAAATTTTGTGCGTGCCTCCTCTAAAGCCAATGAAGTCCTTACAGAAAGGGCTCGGATGCATGCAGCTGTTAAGATTGAAGGATGTTCTGGTGCTGTTCTCCATATTGATCTTATATTTCATTTTTAATTAACGGCCTGGCCACAAAAGGGGATGTGCTGGTCACATCTATTGGGGTGCCACGTGCAGCGTGCAGCTAGAGGATCCGGCTGTCACCAAGGAGCCCCATGACCTTGAGGACCGTGAAGAGGCTGGGATGGAAGGACAGCACAAGGGTGAGCACAAGGGTTTCCTCTGCAAACTGAGGACTGACCAACAAGCGAGTCTGAGCTGTAACTGTTGACTGTAGGGTGGCCGTGAACTGCTGACGCGGTGCAGCACGCAGGGTCTGGGGGAGCTCGTAGGCTCCCTGGATGCAAATGCCATCACACGGGGCTGCGGCGAGCTGCACCTTGCAGCGGCGATTTGCACTAGTGCAGTGCCCTGGAAGTGGCAGCAGCTTGGGAGCAGCTGCCTGTCCTCCCCGGCCATCCTGGTGGCGGGGCGGCAGCTGCCAGGACGGGGACACGCGGGCACCTGGAGGTGCGTGGTGCCCCCTGGGACGTCTGCCTGAGGACGTGAGTCGGAGCCCGCAGGCTGGGAGGAAGGACAGTTCTTGTAAGGACAGCAAGGTGGTAAACGTGCAGAGCGGGAAAGGGCTGTTGGGTCTCAAGTACAGCATCAGCCCCAGAGTAAGAGAGAAATTTCCAGTGCATCGCTTTAGGCTGGAAACCTGAAGGCTTCTGCCACCCGAGGAAGGAGAACCTGGAAAATGACCTCGCAGCAGCAGCGGAGGCAGTCAGCCGCCCTGCCTGCAGGCAGGCTCGTTAGCGGTTCCTGAAGGGGTGCCGGTGACGCCGGAGCACGTCCCAGGCCACCACCGGCCGCGAGCGCAGCAGCAGCCGCTGTGGCTGCGAGGGCAGAGCCCGTGCTGCTTGCAGGTGCCGCTGCGGTACAGCGCCTGTTTGTTTTTGGTTTTGCTTTATTTTTTTAACCGCAATATAAACCCAATGTGTCTTTAAGGCCATGCATGTGTAGGGGGATTTGCTGATGGCTCATCTTTCTAGCAGGCTTTTTCAGCTGAACGTCAGTTTATTGCTTTTGCAAATTGTCTTGTGCCTACACAGAACCGGCTGCCTCAGCAGAGGGCTTTGCCAACAACGTGCTCTATAAAAGGGTTATTAGGATAACAAGAAAGAAAACAGAAACCTTTGCAGAATCATAACAGTGTAGAGTATCCCTCCCCCTCCCCTCTTCCCGTTTATTACCCTCAAGTGCTTCTGAGTTGGACTTCAAACCATTGCGCTGCTGAATATGAGCAGCAAGGTTAAAGTACCCTAGACAGGAGCTAACTCTTCTGCAATTATCTGATCACTGGCATAGCACCAATCTGTAGCTCGTCGTAAACATCATAAGGAAAATATGCACAGTTTGCAAATTAAAAAGCAATCGCATCGTCGCGGCCCCAGTCAGAAGCCTTCTGGTATTGGGGTCTCACCGGTGCAGACGACCAGAGCATTGTTCAGGTCTCTGGCATCAGTTCTGCAGCACGGAAGCCTGCTGCTGAATGTTTTTGTTTTATCTGATGTATTTTTGTACCAGTCTGGAGGAATGTTTTATCAGATGTTTTTGTTTTCCAAAAGAGCACAAATTTCACCTTTAAAAAGAAAAAGAGCAGAATAAGGCAAGAAAAAGCAAAGGTGGTCCTTTGTGATACTTCCAAAATGATACTGTGTTTTTCCAAGTTTCATGGAGAAGGAAACATGAAGTGAAATATTCAGGTTGACACAGGGCAGACTTGGCTTGCTTGTTGTTTTTCCAACTTTCTGGGTCAACTTCTGTAACAAAACCCCATTATTGGTGCTGCTCTTCTTATCTCTGCTCGTGCCTTACAGCACTCTCTGCAAGGCAGGAGTTTTTCTCTCGTTTGAAACCAACTGGGACATACAGAGACTAAATGACATGCTGAAGGTCACGGGGAGTCACGGCTTTGAGCCCCCAAATTGGCAACTGGCCGGCTGGGCTCTGCAGCTTTTGTCTGTTGCCCATTTTCCTCGGGGCTCAAGGGACTTCATTGCTAATTCTGGGCTGCACATGTGCCGAGCTAAAGCTTTTGGAGGTGATCCTTGGAGGAGACTGTGATCTAGAAGGGTTTGCACACGCTTGAACACAGCTTGCAGGGTTGGACCTGGAGATACCCAGCTCCATGTTCCCCACGGTTTGGTAGGCAGCTGCGAATCTTTCACGTAAAACCAGGTGTTTTGGTGGAAAAATAATGCAAGTCACATCCTCAGTTACCGCTCTTCCCCTGGCTGTAGGGCAACCTGAGCTGTCTGAAGCAGAAGACCTCCCATCCCGGCAAAGACAGGACACTACATTCTGCTTGCTCCTGCTTCTACCTTTCCCAGCCCCATTATTTGGACTCTGCTCAGCTCCATTTCTCACTCTCCCCATTCACTGAACTCTTTCTTTTCCCTCCTTGCTTTTTCCACCCTCTGCCACGGCCGGGAGGAGCAATGTCTAGCTCCAAGCGGGACGTGAAGCACGCGGGAGGCAGAACCCGGCTGTCCTGGCTGCAGGTGATGGCAGCTCTGGGTGCAGCTCTCGAGGCATCTCCTTGCCCCGGGCTTGGGCCCCTCCGGAGCACGTTCTCCCAGCACGGCTCGAACAGCAGCCTCCTAAAACAGGAGGCAGCGCCCACTGTGTCCCTGCCCTCCTAGGACCCCACAAAGGCCATCTTCTGTCGGCTCAGATATCCTGTTCCCCTAGCCATGCTTCCCCTCCGCTGCTCGTGCCCAGTGTGCACAGAGGAAACGCGTGATGAGCTCCGACAACGTCTTTGATGCCACCTGGCTGTGACAGGCAGGGCAGGGACAGCGACACTCCGACGTCTTGTACAGGATTGGCCCCTGACGCAGCTCCGGTGGTGGAAGCACCCACTGGAGCGGTGCTTGGTGAGGTGCCAACCTCACACGGGTGCACGGGGAGGTGTCAGTGGGAAAACGCTGAGCCCGGTGTCCCCGGGGCTGAGCTTCCCTGCGCTAGCCCAGGAAGTGCACGAGCATCACTGGCTGCAGCAGGCAGCGATAAGCAGCTAAGCGCCGCTTAAGCTGGGAATCGATAGGGGATTAATTTGTATTAAGAGAAATGTGGGCTACAAAGGGAGGGCTCGTTGGGACAGCAATGGATGGGACATGGGGGCCACTGGCACATGCTTCATTCACCTCACCCCTCAGCACTTGGCCACCAGTGGCCATCAAAAGCCCATGACAGCGACGTGGGGGCCTGGGGAGAGCGGTGGGGAGCTGGGAGCGGTGCCACCGTTGGGCTCCTGCTGGAGGACTTCCCACCATCTAGGAAGTTCCTACCACCCGCTTGGTCTTCGTAAGCTATGGGCCAACTGCCTTCCCGCTGACAGCAGAGCGCTTGCGCCAGCTGCTGTGGCGATGGCTCGCGCTCCC
The DNA here is from genome assembly GCA_013399115.1 of Anseranas semipalmata. Lineage (NCBI taxonomy): Eukaryota > Metazoa > Chordata > Aves > Anseriformes > Anseranatidae > Anseranas > Anseranas semipalmata. Next base: position 51,040 of record VXAA01003324.1, on the reverse strand, counting down.
TTTCTGCCGAGGAAGATGGCTTCGTCGAGCTAGGCCGTGGCGTGCCTGAGAGAGGCCGAGCACGTGGTGGGGCTTGGGCATGTGTCCTGCTCCTCCAGAGCAGGGTTTGGAGAAGGAGCTGTCTTCTTTCCTTCTCCTAACACTGCATTTTGGGCCTGTAAAACTGAACGGTGGAGCTGAGAGAGGCCATCACCCCAGCGTGGCACTGGGCAGTTGTTCCCTGCCGCGGGCCAGAGAAGAGGTGCCTGAAGTCCACGTCTCGAGCAGAAACACATTGGGTGGAAGAAGCAGGTATCAGGCTGCAGTTGCCTGTCCGGCACGTGTCCAGATCCTTCCAACCTGATACTGCAAAGTTCTCCGTGGTGTCAGTTCCTCCAGGGAGAGGGCTCAACAGCAGGGCCTGATCTCATCTGTCCATGACCTTGTGAGGGTCAGGTCTTTAAGTGTCAACACAAAGTGCAGGACTACACTGGACCTGCTTCTTGCCTGTACAAAAACCTCCCGGTGGAAGAAAATACAGAGGGTCAGAACAACCGAGGTGTGCCCATGGCCTCCCATCACCGCCTCTGCCGCCGGGTGCCCCATTGCTGCGATCTGCTGCTTTGGGCCTGGCGGGGAGGCGATGGACATGGGAGCCAGCCTTGGGAGTGCTGCTCTGGGGCCTGCTGTGTTGGCCAGGCTCATTCGTGGCACACCAGAGATAAGGCAGGTGACCTTGGAGGTGGTGCGGCCTGGCTTGATCACCAGGGAGTGGCCTTGCAGAAGTGCCCGGGACGTCACATCCATGGGGGCTGAGCGTGCCGTGGATGTGTCCCGGCACGGCAGGGGCTGGGCAGGGGACCAGCTGCTGGGGCAGGCGAGCCACTGAGAGACTTGGGAAAGACTATTTTGTACAGCTATTATATCCAAACCCTAGTGAATTTGGAAGGAAATAATATCGTGATGTTTTTTTCTTTCCTGTGTGTTTTGTGCTGATACTGCACGTGTAGAGCAGGGGTTGCAACAAGCCAGGTGCTGGTCTCAGCTCCTGTTTCACCTTGTTTTACTTTCTGGGGAGAGGATGGGGAATACAAATGTTACTCACTTTTCTCTGAAAACTACTGACATTTTTCACCCATCTCTAATGACAGAACTAACCTTTCAGTGTAAGTTTGTTGGAGGAAAATTGTTATATTGGGTGCCTTGGTATTAAAAGCCTCCTCTCCCTCTGCTTCCTCTGTTCGTGCATTTTGTTTCTTTCCTTCCTGCTGTTATTTCCACATCTTCTCTCTTTGGCCAGCCCGTCCAGGTGGTGCTTGGAGCCATCCAGGCGTAGGCAGCGTACTCAATTGCACGTCCCAGCGTGCAGGAATAGCGTTAGGTATTTGGGCAAGAGCGGGCAGCATCTTCCGGCAGAGTTGTGCCGCCTGCGATGCACTGAGCCTGAGGAACATTTCAAAAAAGCAGAGAGAGAAGGAGAAAGCGAGCGAAAGCAATGGTGAGGTTCGGTTTATTGAAGGCACGAGTTAATTCTGCTTGCTTGGGTTTGACGCTACATCAAGCAACAGCTCAAATTCATGACAGAAAATCATGGACCTACCACAGGGATGCTGCACACATTTAAGCTCCCGTCCTCGCGTAGCTTTGTGTATATATTGTCTGCCTGATTTTAGGATGCAACTAGAAACGTTTACAACAAATAGTATAAAATCAATAGCACAGGAGCTTGCAAGAGCTTGCGTGAGGGGTCTGCCGTTCCGCAGGTCAGGGGCTCCAGGAGAAGGCGTCCCAGTGCTCTGCTCCTGCAGCTTCCTGCTTGGCGTGGTCCTGTTGGTGACAGGTTGCCCCGGGATAAAAGATAACACCCTCGTGTTCCAGTTTATAAGGTAGCAATCAGATCAGGTCAGGTTTATGATCCACCTAGCTTATTACTATCTCCATTAGTAGCTGATAGCAGATGTTTGGAGAGAAGGATTATTACTCTCGCAATGCATACTTAGCCGGCAGATTATTGAAATTTCTTTCTAATCCTAAGCAGTTACTTGGGAGGTATAAATCCTTGAGTGATAGCACTACATTCCTCTGTACTTTGATCTCGGCTCGCATAACCGATGATACTCTGATTAATCTGATTTTTGTTCTTTAAAAAAGTCTCATGTCCTCGACATCTCGAGGCATTGAGTTCCACAGGGAACTTTGTTTCTTGTCATCAGATTTGAGCATTTCAATAACTGAGCTCAGAGGTACCTTCTCTGTTCTGTGGGGGTTCGTACTTCTTTTTAAAATCACTTTTTCCTTTAAGAGAATCAGATCCCCTGAATCTTTTCCGTCTGTTGCTACCTGAGTTCTCCCTGCTCGGCACGAGCAGAACCACGCACTGTCACAGATGAGGGCCCCACTGATTTATAGGCCTACTGGCTGATATGACAGTTTTATTTACCACCCGTTCCTGAGCACAAACTAGCATCTTTGGACCATCGCTTCCACTGAGACGTTTGTGCTCCGGAGTGCCTCGATCTCTTCCTTGAAAGGTTGCAGTTAATTTTGAGCTCCATCAGCACGCGTGATGGGTCCTAATTGTTGTTCCCAAATAGCACTACCTTGTATGTGCTTGCCCTGAATTTCATCTGTTGATGAGCTGTTGAATTTCCTGAATGAACCAACTCCTTCCAAAGCTACTTGCACGTTTATCTAGTCCCTTTCAACTGGCATTTTCCTGTCCAGAAAGGATTGCCGTCTTCTCACTGTGTATGGATTCCCACGTGTGATACTCCACTGTTACCTCCTACAGCCAGGATTTTAGTGCCTGTGCATTGAAGACATCCTTCTTCCCCTCAGGCTCTTTCCCATCCTCTCTCATTTCTCCTTCTCCAGACTGACCAGGCTTAACTGAGATTAGAACAGTGTTGTTACTCCTGTAATCTGGCATCTCTATCTCCATCAGTCCAGGTGCTGGGGAATGAGCAAGTGGGCTTTGTATGCAAAATCCAAGTTCTGCTTAGAAGCCAGTTTTCCTGGTGTAGAACCCTCAAGCCTGTGCACTGTGCGAGAGACTCGCTGCTGGGAAGAGCGAGCTTCGAGATTCGTTCGCTTTTCAGGACGCGAGGATACCCCAGCAGCTGAGCAGTGCTTTAAAACCACAAGCATCCAGGTCCGAGGAGCTGAACAAATGCATTTTTAGAGGTCCTTGGAAGAAAGGCTTTGCCACAGGTTTCCTCATGGCAAATCTCCACCCTCCCCTACACTTTTGTTTTGGTTTTTTTTTCCTTTCCTCCCATTTAGACAACAAAAAATTAGGATATGATGGGGAAGGTTGAAATAGATGGAAGTGGTTCTACTAGACTGCAAACTCAGCATGGCCCAACACTGCCAAGGTGTGTTACGAGAAGAAAAATTCCAATCTGATGGTATCTTGTACAGGCAAGGTGGCATAACCCTCGCTCTTCCTCGCTGCTGGCTCTGGGTCCAGCTTCTGGCAGCAGGCTTCCAGAAAGACGCGGAGAAATGACAGACAGACGGAGGGACAGAGAGAGTAAGCAGAGGGTTAGAAAGCAAGGGCCCATTTGCAGATATTAGAATAATAGGTTTGTTTTGTCAGGAGAAGGCTGAGGTAAAACAGGGTAACAGCCTTCAAATACAGAAAAGGTTCCTGTGGCAGGGAAGGAGAAAGTAATGAACCGTTCTCCGTGCACACTGGAGATGGGATGGGAAGTAATAGGCTTAAATTGCAGTGGGAGAGATTTACCTTAGACATTAAGAAAAACTTGCCACCTGTAAGAGTAGTTAAGCACCGGGATAGATTGCCTGGGGAGGCTGTGGGAACTCCATCACCGGCAGTTGTTTGAAAATAGGTTGGAAAAATACTCACCTGGGAGGGTTTGGCCTCGCTCGGGCACGTCGTGGCCCAGCGATGGACCCCAGAGGGCCCTTCCTGCCCTGTTTCAGCGGTTCCTCCGCAGCCAGCCCGTGGCCGCAGTCCGTCCTCCCTTGTAGCACTGCCTTGTGGCTTCCCTGGGCCGTAGCTCCTGCATAGTTTCTAAACCTTTCGGTGTTTTCCTTTGCTGCAGCTTCTGTCCTCCCCTTGCTAAGCGGCAGCCAGCGGGGCGGTTTTCTGTCTGCGCCCATGTCTGAGGGGCTCAGCCTTCGCCTGGATGAATGTGTGCTCCTCTCTGCCAAGATTCGCAGCCGCGTGAAAGTGGGACACGCACACGTCCTCGTGCGTGGTGTTGAATCGGCACCTGCACACTTCTCTTGCTGTGAAATCTTTGGGAGCTGCTGCTAGCTTGATCTAGAGGTTTCTTCTGGCTCCAGCATTGCAGATGCTCGGGCACGGAGCGAGAAACAAACGAGCGGCCCCCGCAGTCGGGTCGGCAGCGGCAGCCGGAGCGGGTAGGACGCAATCCATGCGAGGGGCAGGCGGGGTCTGCACGCTTCCTTTTGCTTCACTGCTTGCCTTCAGCAGGGCTCGGGCAGAGCCACGTCTGGGCAGCACTTATTTATATATTTTTCCTCCCCTCGCTCCTCAGAGAAATCAATTCCATTCCCCCAAACAATGGCGAAGGCCTTGAGGAGATATTGATCTGTGGCAGAGCCGGAGAGGGGAGTATTTGTGACACAGAGATGCTCTTTTGTAAGTAAAAGATAATTACCAGATCATGGGGACACTCGCTGAATGGGATGACATTAAATAGGCATCAGGTGAAGGGCACCGGGGCTCTGAATGAAGGATTAAAATAGCACTTTCCTCCCCGCCGGCAGCAGCCCCTCCTCTCCGCTTTCCCCTGCCCTTGCTATTTGTCCCCCTCCTCACCCCAGGCTCTCCTTCAGTCCCCCAAATCCTTCCCATTCCAGCTCTCTGCCCTCTCCCCTGGCTGCCTGGTGCCCCGTGTCCCTGCTGCTGTCCCCGTCCCAAGCGCGGGGCAGCGCTGGCTCCAGCGCGCCCGCCTCTCACCCGCCGGGTGCTGCTGGGCTGCGGCACAGAGTCGCCCATCTCCGGCCATTCCCGAAATGGGGGCAGCACAAGTGGCTCTGCCCCGGGGAGCTGGGGAAGGAGCTGCCGTGTCCACCCGGCTCGGAGGGAGGAGGCATTAACGCTTTGAGACGAGTATAAGGCAAGAAAAAGGGCACATCCCTGTGCACCGCCGGTGTGAAGCTTCAGCTGATGCCAAGGGGGTGGCCGTGGCGGTGGGACGGAGCCCGGCTCCGTGCCTTGATCTGCCTCTGTTCCTCCCACGTTGAAGGGTTTGACTGGGGCTGCTAAACCCAGCCCTGGCACACTGGGGGATGAGAAGGAGGGAGGATGGCAAAGCCACGCCACACCGTGGGGCGGGATGCAGCAGGCACAGCGGGATCCGCCGTGCGACACGGTGGTGACTGGGAGAGCCGCTGGCAATCGAGTTTCCTGAATTGGCACAACGCGATGCAAAATGGAACAACTCAAAATGCTACATCATAAAACGTCCCTTTTTATTTACGCTGGCAGTGTTCTTTTAATTCCTTGGTGAGGCGCTGCAGATGGATTGCAGTGCATTGGGAACCCCTGATGGGACGAGCCGCCCTGGGACGCGCGGCTGAGGACCGGAGGGAGGAGGGAGGCTCCGCAGGGACATCGGGAGGTGGCACCCTGCCGCCGGCCGGGTCTCGGCCAGGCCCTTGACTCAAGCTGGCTCCTCAGCTACTGCAATTACTTCAGGCCATGCCGCTCCCGGGCAGCAGCTCCCGATTTTGCACTTCCTCGGATCCCAGCAAGGCTCAGGAGGCAGCCCCGAAGCGTGAGCGAGGTGCCCAAGCTGCCAGCCACGATTTCTGTGCGTCCCGGCTCCCCCGCACAGCCCTGTCCTCCGGGTGCATTAATGCCTGCCGTCAGCAGGCGGGAGCTGGCTGCGCAGCCCGGCCGGCCCCGTGCAAAGGCAACGGAGTGGGAAACCTTGTGCCTTTAAAAGAAAAAAATGACAAAAAGCCCATTACCATTATTGAATAAAATACCAACAATTTAAAAAACTCTTTTAAATATTGTTGCTGCATTTCCAGCTGTTAAAATCTTCTGTATTTAGTTATCATAATAACAAAATGCCGAGGCTGATTTGAGCAGCAGGGAGGCGGCACCATTATTCAGAAGGGTTTTAAATGATCGGGTTTTCTTCGGCACAGCGGTGCTCTCCTGCCTATTAAAAGCCCCTTTGTTGCCTTGGCACCTCTGGCCGGGGCGGCGGGGGCGGCACGGCGCGTTGGTGGAGGGCCCGGCGAGCTCTTAGCAACGCGGCGGGCCCCCGGCCCGGCGGAGCGGCGAAGCAAAGGCACCGTGCCGCAGCGGGGCTCCTCACCGGGGCCGCGCCAAAGGAAACCTGCGAAAGTTTCTGCTCTTCGGCGTTCAGGGAGTACAGCGGTTGCTGTTAATGTTGCAGCGAGAGCTTAAAATAGCAGAAGCTGGCCGGCTCCATCTTGGTGGTGCCGCGCAGCGGCGGGTCCCTCTGCGCAGCGGTTAGAAGAGGCTGGGTTCTGCCGCTGGCGCGCGGTGCTTGCGACAGCTCCTTCATTTCCTTCCGATAGAAAAATGCTATTTTCGTACCATCTCCCAAAGGCGGTGAGGCTTGGCAGGGACGGGAGGAAGTGCATGAAGATGCTCAGAAGCGTCTTTAGCGGGCGGGCGGGCAGAGGCAGGATGCCGCCACCACCGCACGCGGGGCCACGCGGACGTGTGCGGGAGGAGCTGGCGGGCACGCGGGGAGCACCGGCAGCGAGCAAGCGCCCGTCGGGCTGCTCGCCGCAGGCAGGGGCCAAGGGGAGAAGGCAGCAGGCCTGGGGATCGCGAGGCTCTGTCGGAAAGGAGAAACCACCCCTGGCTGCCGCTGCTCGGTGACGCCCGTGCTGAGGACCCGCAGGCTGCTCAGCGCTGCTCGGCGCTCCTCTCGGACCTGCGTGCTCGGGCCCATGGAGCCGCCGGGCAGGGCTGGAGCCCAGCAGCCCTCGGGAAGGCGCGGGGCCGAGGGAGGGCATGGCCTGAGCCTCCCAGCAGCCGCCTTGCAGCTGCCCGGGCACACGCAGGCCGTGTAAACACGAGTCCCCACGTCGTCCCCAGCCTCCACGCTGCTGCGGCGCGTTCCCCAAAAGGTTACCTCCAGCGAGCAGCGCATTGTGGGTAATGAGATGCAAATTGATAGAGAGACAATAAGGCTGTCTTGTGAGCCGTTCCGACGGGGGCCAGTGTTTAAAAGTCAGCCTGATTGCCTCTCTGGCAATTTGCATAGCATTAACCGGAGAGATTTTCTTTTTAAACTTGAACTTTTTTTTTTTCCAGAGGTCACCTCAAACTAATTACATCTCCGAGGCTGCTTTACAAAAGAGGGCTCTGCGGATGTGATTACAGGGTTTGGAGTGTAAGGAGGAGACTTTCCTGGCACGGGGAGGGGGGAAGGCCCCGTCCACGTGAACTCGGGCGGCTTTCCATGCGTGCGCTGAGACCGGTTAATAACAGAGCCCCGCTCGCTGCCGTGGGCTTTGTGTAGGTGCCGGAGCGCAGCGTCTGCTCTGGGAGGCGAGAGCGGCAGGGCTGGGGCACGAGCACCCAGAAGGGGTCGTCCCCTCCCTCGTCCCCTCCAGCAGAGGCACGACCTCCTGCTTGGCTTCGTCTTGGCAAGCCTGGGGCTGGCAGCGGCCGGGCTCTGCCCGCCTGGGGCGCGCGGTGAGGAAGGGCTGGAGGAACCGAGCCCTGGCGCGTTTGCGCCTTTTCCTTCGTCACAGTTGAGTCCAAGTGGGGGTTTCGAGGCGTTTTCTGTTCAGCCCACGTAAACGTGAGCGGGGAACTCGCCAGCACCGCGCTCGGCCAGGGGAAGGTCTGCGCCCAGCGTCGCGTCAGGCTGGCGCAAGTTGGGCAATTTGCTTTCTGCAGCTGAATTCTGCGGGGGCTGCAGCTCTGGGTCCAGGCGGGGCTGATGTCCGCTTCGTTCCTAGAAGGCTTACAGCTGCTCTTCCCGCTTAGTGCAGATCTTTGCTAACCCAGCTTGTTATAAGCAGGGCGAGGAGCGGGGCTTCCTCTGGGCAGCCGTGCCAGCAGACCCGAGCAGCGACTCGGAGCAAAGGTGAGCGAGCAGCAGCGCTGGAGGGAGCTGCAGCTGCCGCTCTTCCCAGCACAGTGCCTTCCCAGCCTGCAGGCAGGCAGCTTTAGCGAAGCCCGTGCAAACGTGCGGCCAGCCACAGCTTTTACGGAGCGACTCTCATTAGTGGGTCTGTCTTCAAGACATGAAGCACGTGCTCGGTGATCCCGGGCCGGCGCTTGATGCCCCTTCCAGCTGGCGTCTGTCTGCCGGGGGCTGCGATGTTTGCGGGACGGGGCTCGGCACCAGCTCTGCCGTGGATTGCGCAGCCCCTGTAAGGCAGCTTCGGCGCAGCGGCGGGTTTGAAGAGCCAGCTGGACAATTTTATGACCATTAATATCGTTTGTAGTTATGCCGGCCATGGCTATGATACAAATAATTAAATCTCATGCTTCATGGCATCAGCTGATCACTTGCTGCAGTCAGGAGCAGATCCCCGGTGTGGAGCGTGCGTGCCTGGTTAGCTCCAGGACAGGGGCTTGTCCTGCGGTCTCCGCCCTCTGGGCTCGTTCCTCACTTTCCTTTCCCCTGGCTGCAGTCGGCAGTCTCGGCCCCAAGGATCCCATCCTCATCCTTCGCAAAAACACAGCAAGAGAGGTCGCCTCAGAGGCCCCTCGGCAGGGACCGGCACAGCCAGAGGCAGGCCCAGCGCAAGTCGTCCTCATGCTCTCCACCAACATCTGCCCGGGTGCGTCCCCGACAGCCCGGCCAGGTGGTCCTGGGGAGCTGACTCCTCTCCAATTTCCCCCAGTCTGCCCGGCTGCTGGTTTTGGAGGTGCCGGAGCAGCAGCCTGCTCCGGGATGGGAGGTGGGTCTGCTCGGGCGGCATCGTGTGCCCCACCCCAGGCTCCTCGTTCATTTGCCTCCTGCCTTCTGGCCAGCCCCGTACCCTGGGTCCTCGGGATCTTTCCCCGTGGGCTGCCATGGAGCGCTCGTCATTTCCCACCGAGCTGGTGTGTGGCCACCGCCTCCTCTTGCAGCGATCTTCAGCCTCCTCCTTCTCCTCCTCCTCGGCTCCTGGAGAAGCTCCTCCTTCCAGCTCTTCCCTTCGGCCGAGGCCAGCTCCCTGCAGGCAGATCACCTCCTTCCTCCCTGCCATCCTCCTCCCGGGTGTTAGCATATCAGCCGAGATGTTAGGCCGCGGAGCAGAGCTCTCGGCACTCCTCCAGGTCCATCAGCGCTCTTGGTGTCTTCTCCGTTCCCTGAGCAGCACCTTTCTCTGGGACGACTCCTGGCTGAGCCCAGAAGGACGAGGAGAAGGGGCGTGATGGCACCGGATTATTGAGCACCTCCAGCTTAGGAGGTCACTGTGGCACCGCCCTGCAGCCCTGCTGCTGCGATGGCTTTGTGCCTCGGCGAGGGAATTGGGGTGGGAAAATGGAGCAGAGAATATTTTTATATTTTTCCTTCTTTTTTTTCTTTCTCTTTCCTCTTTTTTTTTTCTTTCCTAAAGATTGAGTATAATCAGAGCTAATCAGAAAATTATGAGCTGTCTGATTGCTGATTAGATTCCTAATGTTAATATAGTCAAGAAGCCTCTCTTAGTGTTGTATTTTAAGAGAAGTGTAAAAATAACGTCTTAGGAGAGAGTCGGAGCTGCTGGAGCAGCAGGGAACCCAGCGCTGGCTCCAGCGAAGGACAGCAGCGCTTCACCGCTGGGAAGAAATCCAGGCCGGCAGGGAGGGAACCATCACCAGGCGCTCTGAAAGGGACGCAGGGGTGGGTAGTGCTCGGTGCTGCTCAGGACCGTCATCGCAGCGTGGGGACCCCCGTGCCCAGGCTCACCCGCAGAAAGCTGCTGTGTGCTTTGGGGCAGCTCCCTTGGAAGCCGAGCAAGGCCCTGCCCTGCAAACCAGGCTGCAGGCTGGGCACGGCGCTGAGCTCTCCGGGGTGTTGGTGAGCACGGAGGGGATGTTCCCCGGGTACTGGAGGGAGCTGGAGGAAATCCTTGTCCTCTTCAGGCTGCTCGTGCTTCGCTGAGCCATTGCAAAAATCTTCAGGGCATCACAAAAGCAGAATTAGATGGGGACGCTGCATCATGGATAGAATCATTTGGGTTGGAAAAGACCCTTAAGATCAGCAAGTCCAACCATCACCTAATACTACCAAGTCGACCAGCACCTCCATCCCTGCCCTGGGCAGCCTGTTCCAGTGCCTAAGCACCCCTTCTGTGCCAAAATTCAGCCTGGTACCCAATCTAAACCTCCCCTGGCGCAACTTGGGGCCGTTTCCTCGCGTCCTATCACTTGTCACCTGAGAAAAGAGACGCGAGAAAATGCAGTTTGCTTGTGTCTGGCACAAAGGAGCCAGGTCTCTGCTGCTCCTCACCTTTCCTTTCTGCCGGTGCAACTTCCCTTCCCGGTCCCCACCAGCACCCGTGCGGCGATAACTCCCCGGCTGAATGGCAGGTATTATGTTCCGGCACACTGATGCTCCCGCTAATAAGCTCCTCTCCATTCACCGTGTGTCCTGCTTTGATTCATCCCGACGGCAGTGCTGTATAATGGACTATATACTGTAATTGTCCCCCATTGTCACCACTTAATAACTTAGTATGATGTTATCGCAGTAATTGTTATAGTTTTTTTTGCTAACTTTGATGAATTGTATTTTGTTCTTAGTGAATAAAAAAGTCAGGGAATGGTGAAAGGAGGAAGAAGATAGACAGAAGTCTGCTCTAATTGCTGAGCAGGTTTAATGACACAGAAGTCTGTAGCCCACATCTGGGCTGCTTTTGCTTCCGAGCCTCCAGGAACGGGCCGCTGGGCCGGCCGGGCAGGAGCTGCTGTGAGATAACATTTCTTTTTTAAAACGTCTCCATCAGCAGCGAGTGGCTCTATCCGTGGGGACTGACTTTGCTCCCCTGGCTCTCGACAAGCCCGACTCCAAGCACAGGGGATGCGGTGCTTGGCAGGGCGAGGGGGAAGGTCCACGGGGGCTCCGAGCACAGGAGCCACCAGCACAGCTGTCGCGGTGGGCGAGCGAGCGCGGGTGTCGGTGGTTGGGTTGTGCACGGCTCGGGCATCGCAGCAGCCCCAAAATCCACCTGCGCGTTCAGGGACGGGTTTGAGCCTGACACGGGGCAGCAGCAGGTAGAGCAGCCCAGCATCTTCCCCACGTCCAAGATCACCAGCCGCCTCTCTGGGTCGGATGCGCAGCATCCCGCCGGGCGTGAGCAGCTCCCAGGCGTTTGTCAGCATCTCTGAGCTTACGGTTCCCGAATCTACAACCAGCAGGGGAAGAAAAAGCCCCAAAAGCGACGGCAATAACAGAGGGAAGTGGCCAGCTGGGCCGGAGCGCTCGCACAGAGGCGGCGGGTGGGAGGCAGGGGAGGGCCCCCAGGACCGGCGAGATGGAAGGCACGCACCTAAATGAGTTTTTCCCTGTAACACATGTCCTGACCTTTTTTTAAAAATGAAATCTATTTTATTAATTTTTTCTTTTTATCACATTCGGCTGTGCAACATTAAAGATACGACTGTGGAAAAGGTCAAGAAACGTGTAGTTGTTGAAATCTTGTTCCGGCTGATGGCTTTTCCCCGAGGGGAGCTCTCCTGCTCTTTCTCCTCCCCCAGCCTGGTCTTTCAAGCAGAAAGTGTCAAGCCGCCTTGATTTTAGGTTTAACGGTAAGGCAGAAATACGCTCCCGAAGCGGGACCGAGGGAAGGACACCGCAGGTTCCCCAGCAGCGACGCTGCCCCGGGGGAGCAGCAGGATCAGGCCAACAGCACGTTTCAGCCAAAGTGGATAAAGACGAGGCCCAGGAAAGGGGCGTAGCGGTGAGCGACTGCGCTTTGAGCCCGTTCCTCTTGGCTCGAGCTGCTCTTTATTCAGCGTGAGGATGGAAGTCAATCACGGTTGCCAAAGGAGAGGGAGGAGGAGCTGCCTTCTCGTTACCGGTGGCTTTATTAGCACCCAGCCGCTCTCGGCACCGCGTCCGCAGGGCAGGAGCCGTGCGCCTACGTGGGCAGAGCTGAATCTGCAGCAGGAAGCGAGAGTGTCGTCCTCACAAAAGGACAAAGGGAAGGGAAGAAGTGAAGAGACAATAATCGAGTCTGAAGTGGGTCTGTATTGAAGCTTATTGGGAAAATGATATTAGAGAACATCAGGACTTGGTGGAAGCCAGAAAATGGAGAGGCTCGCGGCGAAGTCAAGTGAACGCGGCTCCCTGCTCGGTTTTGGCTGGGTGTTCACATCAGACCTGGCTGCATCCATGGTGGTGGCTTGCTCCTGTTCGATTCCTGCTTTTCCTGTCATCCCAAAGAAGCCGGTCATGAGCTGCGCTCGCTGTGCTGTAAAAATGCAGAGTCAGACCCCAGAGAACCTCAATTTGAGGCTCCAGACGAGAGAATAGGTGAATGGAGGGCAAAACCAGAAGTGTTTGTGTTAAGTCCCTGGGCAGCTCATGACAAACCAAGCAGACATGTCAGAGGCCGCTTGTGTCCCGTAGGGCCAGGTGTTCCCCAGTGGGATTTCTCAGACCCACTCCGAGGTTTTCGGAACGCTCCTGTACCCCCTTAGCCTGGCTCCGTCCTCCAGGGTGGCTGGGGGGACAAGGGGTGGCATTGCTGGCTGCTGGCTGTTGAGTTTTCAGGACTTGCTGTTACCTTCTGCAGGCCGTCTCAGGGCACTTTTCACCCACCCTCCTTATTTTTCCCTGTTTGCTGGGTGTGAAATTTCCCAGCGTGATGGGAATGCCACCATCACCGGTGCTTGGGGAGTCAAGCCCCAGAAGCCTTTGCTTACATTTCTATTGTGTAAATTCGTAATAATGGACTTTCAAAATGAAGCGTGTAATTTGCTTGATAGCTTGTCAGGCCATCTTTGTGTATAATTGTTGTGAAACCCTAGCGGGGAGGACGGGGGTGCCGAGCACGGCGCGGGACGGATCGCCACGAGGGCGGAGTGGGTCGTGCGGAGCCGTCGGTGCGGGCAGGGCTTCCATATCCCGCAAATTTCCGCGATTCCGCTTTGTTTGCAAACCGCTTAATTAGCTGCTCAGCACAAACAGAAAACTCTCGCAATTATTTTGAAAGTGCCTCAAAATATTCCTCAGCACGGTTTAACCAGATGTAGGATGTCAGCAGGCTGGCTGTAGCTACAGGCGGTTTGCTGACTGTTTTCTCACACACGCCAGGCCAAATATTTCCGGTTGTTTGCAGTACAGCCTGGTTCTGGCAATCGAAGTCCACCGAAAGAGAGCCACCAGGTTAATTTCAAATACAGCTCGGCTAATCCACAGCAGCACAGGCCCGCGTAGCTGTGCTGTATTCCTAAAAGTGGTCCTGAGACTGGCATCTGGCTCCAGGCAGAGCTGTGGGATTTGGGGTCAGAAGGGCTGGTTTTGGTGCTGGTTCCCTTCAGCTGGTGCCCTGCTGGTGGCCTGCTGGATTTCAGGGCACTGTGACATTTTGGTGCATTCTGGGGAGATTTCTGTGTGCCGAAAATCTGCCTTACCATAAAAACTTAATAACGGAGGAACCGGCGCTGCTGCGAGTCACTGTGCGGAATCCCCGTGCAGCAGCAGGTGACAAAAGAGGGGCTTTCTACAGCCAGCACATCACAGCGCAGCGAGAGGTGATACCTTAAAATAAATCCACTGTCGATGGGTCCCGGTGCAAACTTTCTACCAGCCTTGGAACTTAGCAGCACAGACTGTATTTCTCTGAAATGGGAAGGACTTGTGTTTTTTCATGGGAAACTCGGGCTGCTGAGACTCCTTGCGTCTGCGGAGACCCAGCCAGGCAAACTCCTTGAGCTCCTGCCCAAGTGGCGAGCTGGAGTGCTTTCTTTTTTCCTTTTTCTTCCCAAACAGCTGTTCCCCCGAGCTGTAAGTAAAATCGATTTTTAAGTGAAACTCTCTCTTATAATTGCCACTGAAATGCCTTGTGGTTCTTGTAATGGATTTTGAACTGTGACGAGTCCTACTTGATGATCGGAACTGGAGCTCCGCAGATTATTTGAATGTGATTTAGGGAGCGTCGCTGGGTTGAATGATCTGGAGTTTGAGCAAGGAGGGGCCGGGGCTGGCGCGCTGGGGTGAAACGCCGATCTGCGCCGCGGGACCTCGGGCCGTGAGCCGCCGTCTCCTGCGGCCCCCTGTCCCCCTGCGGGAGCTGCGTCCCTCCAGCGCAGCAGCCCCCGGTGCTCCGTAGAGCCTGCCAAACGCGCCGAGACGGAAAGGAGCGGCGTGAGCTGGGAAGGAGCAGCACCTCTCCTCCTTTCCAGCTTTGCGAACCGCCCACCATCGCTTTTCCCCAGCTGTAATCCTCCGACAAGCACATCCCAACCTGGTCGTCCGAAACCGTGCTGTCCAGCGGGCGAGCTGCTTGTCGCCAGCTCCGGGAGAAACGCAGGGATGTCCTAAAGCCTTCCGAGCAGTGGGAGAGCTTCAGCAGACAAGCCGAGCATTGCCGGGACGAGACGTGCTGTAAGGTGCCCAGCAGCTTTCAGCAGCAGACGCGGGAGGAAGATGCGTCGCAGATGGGATCCGGCGGAGGAGCCGAGGGCAGGAAGGAGCCGGCCGCCCCGGCCCCGCTAGCACCAGCCTGGCGTGCCCCTGCCCCAGTGCGCTGCTGGTGCAACGGAGGGGTGGCAGTGCTGGTCCCCCCCCTCCGCCTGCCCCGGCTGTCCCTCAAGGCCAAGCCGCTGGGCTCAGATTTATGGCCCAGGCCGGCCTTTGGAGAGCCGTTTACACCCTGCCGTGGTGGCGCAGGGCTCACGATGCTCTCGCTCAGCCGTCAGGAGCACGGAGCAATGGGGCCACGGCTCCGCGTTACTGGGGACTCTACGAGAAGGAGGGTGACTTTCCGAGGGAACTTTGTTTCCTTCTCTCCAGCAAATACTCCCCAAAGCTTAAGTGACAAGGATGCCTGATTTGCTGTCCCGAGTCCTCTTCCCTTCTGGGACACTGATGAAGTGACGCGAGGGTCCCGGTGGCAGCTTGCTGCAGCGGCTCCGTTGCTTTGTAGCCCCAGGGATGCCTTTGGGAGCCCTGAGGTGGTTTCTCCTGCGGACGAGAGGGACAGCAAGTGGCGGCTGGGGGAGTGTGTTGGCTCCTGGGCACGGCCTCTCCTCTTCCTATCAGCCCTCTGGCGTTGCTGCTCTGTCGCTTGGGCAAAACCAGTCTTTGCTTGTTTGTTTTTACAAACATTTAGGTCTTCCTTAGCAGAGGAGGCAAGTTTGCCTGGTTTAGCTTCCCAAGGGACTGCCTGCATCCCCAAACCGGGCAGAAGCACGCTCCAGCAGAGCTGAAGCACGACGGCATTTCGCCGTGCAGGTTAAAGGACTAAGCCGTGTTGGCTGGAGGACCCCTTAGCAGGTAGCTTAGCTGCTGTACCCCTTAGCTGCTCCTTCATCGGCTTTTTGCCAGCGTACCGTGTTGGCTGGGATGATTTCACACCGCGCTACAGCGATGCCCCGCAGCGCTGAGGTGTCCGATCACGTCCCCTTGCGTCCCTTTGGGTGTGATGCCAGTAAACATCATGTGGTACCGAGGTCATGAAGCGAAGGAGACCTGAGCCTGGATTAATGTGAGGATTGCCAGGATAGTCGCATTAAATGGACTCTGAGCTGGAGCTGACGAGCACAGCAGCCACCCCGTATGGGTCTCTGCACCCCGCTGCCTCGGGCTGCTCATCCCAGGGCTGCTGGGGACGGAGATGGAGCAGATCTGTCAGCACTGCTAATGCGGACCCGCTGCAGCTCACCTGCAGCAGCCGGGCTGAAACCCTGGGCCCCGTGCAGGGGACGGGGACAACAAGCAGAGTCCAAGCGTGCTTGCGCCTGGCCCTGTCCGTCTGTCCATCCTGCGCCTCGTGTCTCTCTGCGCTCCTGGTGGAGGTGGATGCTGCAGCGCTCCGCTGAGGCCGGTGCTGGTGTTTGCTGCCACTGGAAGCTGCGGCTGTGGAGGAGAAGGGTACAATGACTGCAGCTGTGTCTCCAGGGCTCATCCCAGGCTCCCAGTGCCATGGACCGGCTGTGCCAGGCCTGCAGCGGCTCCGAGGCTGGCTGTGCCCCGGGTTCGTGCTTGTAGCCCTTGCAGCAGCACACGGAAGCTCGCTGCGGGCCCAGGTGGGCTCTCGGAGGCATTCGCTGCTCCATCAGGCCCCAGCAGCGAGCACCAGCTGGGTTTTGGATCGGGATTTGGAAGTCCTTGAGGTATTTGCCACCTGCTCTTCACTAACCGGCGTGGCCTTCTTCACCCTCCGATGGGCAGGAGAGCATCAGCAGCCCAGGGACGGGCTGGATCCAGGCACGAGAGGAGGAGAGATGGGCTCCAGCCACCCCTTTCCCTTCCAGCGCACCCGTGCTGCGCGGCGGAAAGAGTTATTGACGAACAAGTTAGTGCTCTGAAAGAGAAATGCTGCAGCGTTTTGTGAAGCCGCCTCCTTGATCAATACTCGACCATGGCTAAGCCGGCTGCCGACTGGATTTCAGATGACGGCTGCTGGGGTAATAAGAGCCCTGGGATCAACTGTCTCGGAGATTATTACAGGATGAGATGCTTCGCTGCTTTACGGTGTTTACTGAAGATTTATATTCCCTACGTGTATATAAGGGGGTTGTCGTCTTTCCTTGCTGGCTGATAATTTTTTGACGGTGCGCAAACCGCACCGTTACGGTTCGTTCGGGGTTGCGGTGACGGTCACAATTTCGGGGTGCCCCATGCACGGAGGAGAGGCTCGGTGCTGGAGGAGAAGGCTTGGGCCGTGTTCATTCCTCTATCCTGGAGGAGGAAGAGCTGCGAAACCAGTTCCTGGGATGCATTCCTGCCCGGGTTGTGGGTTGTTGGCTTCCTCTCGCTTGTTTACTTCTAACCTTCTCTGTTTTTTTTTTTTACCTGTGTTTTGTCGCTTTTGGAGGAGGACGGGGATGACGCGACGCAGTGTGAACCTCTCTGGCCCCGTAGCGAGGGGCTGTTTGCATCTTCTGCACGGATCTCTTCTGCCAGCTGTTTGCTGGAGGTTCATACGCTTCCTGCCACTCTGCAGGGCGCTGAGACGAGGGTGATAAAAGACGAGCGGAAGGGAAAACGAAGGCTTAGCAGGAGCAGCTCCCCACCGCAGCAAAAGCAGCCCGTAGCGGCTCTGGGCAGAAGCCAGAGCTGGGAAAAGCACCCCAGGCTCCCTCGTGCATGGCAGGGAGGTAAAGAGGGTGCGAAGCCGTGTTTCCCAGTCTCTGCTCGCCTGTAAACTGGTGCTGAGCTGGAACAGCAGGAAATCCGGCTTGGAGTGTGGTTCATTTCCTTCCCATGGACAGCGGATCGCAGCGTGGGTAAATTAATCCATTTAAGCCTCCGGTGGCGTTTTTTTGTAGGGCACAGCAAAATGACCAAAAATTTTGAGCCCCTCCGTCCTGCCCCACCTCCACGGCCCCCCAGGAGCATCCCCTGAGGCCGTCAGCACAGGCGTGGGTGCTTTATTTCCATGGGGACACTTGGGGCACAGGGGTGGCATTCCTGCTCGGAGGCTGCTTGAATGCCCGCTGCAGGGTGTTTGCCGTAATCCTGTTTTATAAATCCAACCTTGGCCTTTGGGCCCTCTGTGCAGCTCTCTGGTCTCTGCATGGCTGCCTCCCGAGTTAAATCCACTGAGCTGAGCGCGTCGGGAACATCCAGGGCATACTTATTTGCCACGTCTGGGCTGGGAAAGAGAGATTTAGCAAAAAGCGTCGGGCCATTTTCCCTCGGAAAACCACAGGGCAAACAGCAGCCTCGCATTCGGACGCGCCGTCCCTCGCTGTAGGTTCGGGTGTCCCCGTCCTTCTTTCTGGCCTGGCTTTGGGGAGGGAGAGGAGCACCGCGCTGAACGCGAAGGAGACTGGGACATGATGGAAACCATGCTGCGCCTTCCCCCTGCGGGCCCCCGGTAGGCAGTCGCTGTCGGGATCTTGAGAAAGCAATCCCTTGCAGATCTCCTGCTGCCCTTTTCTGACCTGCGGAGTTGTTTCGGTTCGGTGTTCTCAGCCTCTAAAGCTCCTCTCCCTAGCCCTCAGCGGCTCCTTGGAGAAGAACTGCACTCCTTGAGGTGCAACAGCCAGGGAAGCACAGCCTGCTGGAAATGCAGCCCTGTCCTTTGGCCGAATCGGCAGGTGGTTCACACCGGTGCGTCATTTTTGGTAATTCCTCTAATCGTTCGTGCTGTTTGAACCACAAAATCGACAGCCGTATTTCTGGCTGCCAGCGACACGGGACGAGCACCGACAGTGAGCAGCGGTGCCGCGGGGCGATGGAGCCCTGCTTTTCTTTCTGGAGCCGTTTTCTCTTCGCCCGCTGGCTGTGCCTGCGGGCAGGGCTGGACTCGGGCTGGCCGGGAGCCCGCGGCACGGGGGTGCTTGCTGTGGCGTTGCTTCGTGCCTGCGAGCGAGCGGCCTTCGGTGGCCCGTGCGCCCCGGGCGTCTGGCAGCCCCTGCACACAGCGCAGCTGGAGATGGACTGATTGATCCACAGCACTTGGCAAATAATGGTTTAATCATTATTAAGGATTAGAAATAATCCCTGAGCTGTATCGATCACGATCACATTATTCACAATGAACTCATTGGGCATGGATGGGGACGTGTCCGGGGCGCTGGAGCAGCCCTGCCGCCTCCCCGAGCTCGCTGTCGTGGCCGTCCCCACCGGGCGCCCTTCGGGCAGGGAGAGCCGCTCCGGAGCTGGAGGGGAATCGCAGCGGGCAGGAGAGCAGCAGTGTCTGCTTCCCCCTGCCCTCCTCGCGGCCTCGGTCCCCATCACCCTCGCAGGGCTCTCCCTTCTCCCAGGGGTGGGCGTCCGGCAGCAGTGGAGCTGGGGCCGGGGCTGGCGCGGCACCATCATATAACGTCCCTATAACGCACTGGTTATCAAAAAAAGAACATCTGGATTTTTTTTTTTTAAAACAAAGTTTTGTCCGGGTTGACTTGACGAATTGACATTTTCCAGAGGAAAAATAAATTCCGCTGAAGTGCCTGTAGCGGGTGCAGCAGTCACTTAGCGCACCATTTGCAACACTCCAGGCACTTCGCACGAGGCAATGAATAGTTAAAGATGTCCATAAATCTTCCCCGGGCCCGCAATAAACAAACATGCTCTTATCAAGTATAGAAAAATGCATATTTCATCACTGCTGCCTTAAATGCGACTCGGAATAAATGCTCGCCTTTAATCAGCCATCTCAGTGTATAAACAGCACAAAAGCTGCTGGGGAGGGGATGCAGGATTTGGGCCACAGCTTTGCTAGCTGGAGCTGCAGGGTGTCTTACACACCATGCACCGCCCCCCCCCGGGCAAAACTGCCCCAAAAGGGAGCGATTCCTTGGCTTTTCTGCTTGGCCGCGTTGTCTCCGATCCTCTTCCTCAGCGCCCCAGGGTGGAGGTGTTTCACTTCAGCACGCAGTCGATAGCTGATCTCTCCCCACGGATGCTAGCCATTGGAAGCAGGCGCTTTGATTTGGAAATCAAGATTAAAAAAAGAGAGAAAAGATTAAACAAGAAAGTTTTGACCAGCCTGGGCTGAGATTGTGCTGTGATGGAACATGCATTTCCTCGCACCCGATAAGAACAAGCCGTGTTGTCCACGTGGGAAGATTTACGGCGTCTCTGCCCGCTCATTGCCTCGCTCCCTGCGCTTCACCGTGCTCTCGGTGCCCGGCAGAGGTGTTAAACTGTGGGCGCTGCTGCACCTGACGCTGGCTGTGAACACGATGAATTAACAACGCCGGGATCTTCTCTCTTCCACCGCGCTTGGGTCTGGCTCGGCTGCTGCTGTGACTGAGCCCCGGGGCTGCGCCAGGGGCTCTTTGGGTCAGGGCTGCCTGCCCCGCTCTTGTGGGGTCCTGGGGCTCGCGGGGTGTCCGTAACTTGGGGCTGAACGCGGAGCGAGGTCCCAGCGGCGCCAGGGGCTGGGCTGTGCATGCTCTGCTCGGCCTTCGCCCCGCCTCCTCCTCCCATCCGATTCGGGGGCTGGAGACAACCTGGGCTCCCCGCTCCCCGTGCTCCGGCTGCCAGCATCACTCGCACGGCGCAGAGCACGGGAACGCGTGTAAACGTGTGACAACTGCGGGCTGTTGTCGAGGGGCCAGGCGATGACGGGGGTGCCCGGGGAGCGAGGGATTAGCGCTGCAGCAGCACCAGCAGCGAGGCACATCTTGGCTGGCAGTGTGTCCCCCTGATCCGTGGTAGGAAGCCTTCCTGGGATGCGACAGCCTCACTAGCCTTGTGGCTAATTAATGCCATACAGATTAGCCACTCAGCCCCCGAGGTCTCAGCAGGCTGTGCAGGGTGGTGCGAGGCTGCGGAGGGAAAGATCTGTGCTGCTTATTTTGCCCTCAGCTTTAACGTGCTTGGCAGCGCAGAGCCGATCCCATGGAAAGCCTGCGGCTCTTGCTGTTTGTCCCCTCCAGCTCCATGAAGAGGCCGGATTGCGGCTTCGTCCCAACACGTCCAGCACCCGACCGAGTGCCTCCTGCCTGCTCCCAGCCCTGCCCTGCTACACCCGCTCTTGCTCGGCCGTGCGAGCTCCCGGTGAGCTCCGGTGTCTGCCCGCGGGGACGGAGGCTGTGGGCGCGGGGAGGACGCGCACCCCTGCGCGCCCTGCAGAGCTGCTCCCGGGTCTGCCCGCAGATGGGGACGGCCACATCAGTGCAGGCGCTGGGTTCAGCCCTTGCCCTGCACAGCAAATGAGAGCCTGACCGGTGCCGGCAGTGCCGAGCTGAGATGGCGTAGCCCTGATTGAGTTCGGGTGGCAGCAGTGCCCCTGGAGATGCCAGCTTGCTCCGAGAAAGGCAGGAGCTCGCCGAGCAGCGTGGCCTGTTGTGCTGGGCAGCCCTTCTCCAGGCACCGCTGCCTGCGCCATCTCCTCCCGCCCCAAGCCGTGTCCCCCGGTGCCACCGGTGCCCCGTCCCAGCTCGGCATGGGCACTGCCCAACTTGTGCCACGTTCTCTGCGCTCACTTTTCCTCTCTTGCTTTCTTTGCAGAGGCTGGCCAACGCCGCGGAGAAGTTCCAGAAAGCCCACCACTGGCAGGACAACATCCGGGTAAGGCTCCGGCTCGCTCGCCCCAGCCTCCTGGCCACTTGCCCTCCTGGCCACCGAACTCCCCGAGGCGCTGGGGACACTCACCGTGACACTCCCCTTGTCCCCTGCCTGCTCCCCATCCTTCGGCTCTTCCCTCCTTGCCCACTTCCTCAGCTGGGTGAGGGCAGCAGCTCGTGCCAGCCCCCTGTGGCACCCGACAGCAAAGGCAGGCAGGGCTGCTGCTGGGGGAAGGAGCAATCTCGGCTGGGAGAGGGAAGATGTTGTTTTAATGATTGCATTTGACTTTGTAATTATGGCAGTGATAACGCTCAGCAGGAATCTGAAGTATTCTGCCTGGAAATGCTCTCAAATTCTAACAATAATACAAAAGGAAGGAAAGATTGTTTTCCTTTCAGTGCAAACGGAGCCTACAGTGAAAGAAAATCTGAGCCACCCAGCCCCTTCCTCCGGGCCGGGCCGGATCCTGCCCTGTCGCGGGGACGGCCCGAGGACAGCCCCCGTGCGGGGCCAGCTGTGCCCTCGCGGGGTGCTGGGTGCTGGGTGCTGGGTGTTGTTCCTTTGCCCACAAGCTCCATCCGCCCGGCAGCGCGGGCAGGTCTCTGCGCACAGGTGGTGCTGCCCCCCTGCTGAAGTCCCCACGGCGGTGGCCTCTCTCCTGTCCCTTGCCGCCCCCGGTGTCCGAGGCGGTGACGTGGCTCCGGGGGTGAGCCCAGCTCCAGGGCGAGTGCTGCTCCCGGGAAGGACAGGGCTGTCACCACCAGGCTCCTGCCCCTGTAACACGTCCCCTTGCATGACGAGCCCCGCGCTTGGTCACCAGCGGCGTTTGTCAGAGGAGGAACCTATTCTCCTTCATTGTGCCGATCCCTGAGAATTGCTGGGGCTTTGCATCTGCCCGTGCTTCCAGCCCGTCCTGTCCACCAACAAAGGGGATTTGGCCACTTTGCAGTGCTGGGCTGCTGAGTGATAGTGGTTAGAAGTCTCCACTGGACCTGCGAACAGAAACAAAGGTGGAAG
This sequence comes from Anseranas semipalmata, assembly GCA_013399115.1. Classification (NCBI taxonomy): domain Eukaryota; kingdom Metazoa; phylum Chordata; class Aves; order Anseriformes; family Anseranatidae; genus Anseranas; species Anseranas semipalmata. Next base: position 28,940 of record VXAA01003324.1, on the reverse strand, counting down.
GAGAAGTTGTGGAGGAGAAGAGAATAGGACCCGAAGCCAAATCCTGCTCTTGTAGACCCTCCTGCTGTTGGTGATGATCACCAAGCACAAGATTGAGGAGAGGAAGACGAAGGAAGAGCAGAAGACAAAGCAAGGGGTCGCACTGTTCAGCTTTTGATTGCCACATGGCCAGCTTGTGATGGACACTCATGGCCAGCCCCTGTCCCAGCAGGAGCTGTGTCCCATGGACGCCTGCAGACGCTGAGCTCTCGGGGGCCTTTTGGGAGGTGCCACGGAGAGCAGCAGCACATCGGGACAGCAGCGGGCAGGGAGAAAGCAGCAGGAGGAAAGGAGAACTGGGCGAAGGCAGCCACACCGCTATCGCTTGCCTCACTTATGAAAGGTGAGATGTCCCCGCCGGCCGTCCCATCCAGCAGACAGTTGTCATTGGTACCAACGGTCACCAAGACCTTTCTGCATGAGAGCGCTGCCGAATTACTGTCACTTCTTTCCTGAAGATGAGTGGAGGAGACATTAACGGGATAACAAGGTTTGGTGAGCACAGCAGCCGGGGTTGGACGCCCGGCCGAGCTCAGCAGGACTATGAGCCCTGGAAGAAAACCTCCGCTGGGTCTGTTCCTACAGCAGATATGCAGGTCTTAGCCCAAATTTCCTCCCATCTTACACGGAAACAGCTAATTGGAGTCGAGGTGCCGCAGGTCCGGGCGAGGTGGATGCTCGGTGCAAGGCTGCGTCTGCGCGTGCAGCCCGGCACCTGGCTGCTGGAAAACACGCGTTTCACGTCGCTCCTTCTGTCGGGTCATTTGTCTCGTGAGCCACCCGCACTGGCTGCGCTGCAGGGCTCGGCCCCCCAGCAGCTGATCCCCGAGCAGCGCCTGAAGCACTGCCCTGGGCACCCTGGGGACACGGTGGTGGCCCCGTGCAGCCCGGGGACTGGGGCACAGGCAGGGCGGGCAGAGCTGGAGCAAGGTCCCCATGGCTCGCAGGGGGCCTCGGTGCTTCTGCCGGTCCCCACGGGAGCCGCCAGGCTGCAGGGATGGGTGGCTGCCGTGCCACAGGTCCCCCTCCGCAGCCCCAAATCGCTTCCTCTCCTTCCAGAGCCTCTGGGAGGGGGACAGCACTCTTGGTGATAGAAACCGTGCCAGGAGCGGCTGCGGCGCTGGGGAACACTTGGCTCATTTTGCCATTCGCGGCACAAACCTTTCAGAAATCCACTTTCGTAGAAAAAAATATTTTTAATAGCACTGTTTGCTACCACTTCATCAAGGTAATTAGGAGCGAGTCACCCAGAAACAATGTGCGGCGATGCGTCACCGCGGAGCTTGCCGCAGCTTTATCAGGACAGCCCAGAACAGGCTGGGATGCTCGAAGGACCGGAGGGGTGGAGGGGCTGCGCTGCGGTCTGCCAGCCGCCAGGTAGAGCGTGCCACCTCCTGGCCCTCTGCCTCCTGCTGCGCTTCACGCCGGGGTGTGCCGGGCCCCTTCTGCCAGAGCAGCACCATAAGGACGCCCACGGCAGCCAGCAGTGGTGACAAGGACCGCAGCAGCGCCCGTAGCGTCACCGCTCGTCGCAGCTCTCCTCCCTTCCCACCGAGCGACTTGCTCGTTTTGGCCGTAGCTCTTCCTTCCTCTCACAGCGTGTCATTTTATAACCTCAAGCTGGAGTTTATGACAGATTGCACCGAGTGTGGTTATTTTTGTGTTTCCATCTGAATGCGTGACGGCAGATGCTGAGTGTTTGCAATGCATTAGTGCTAATGGCAGGACCATTAAACATTAGAGTCGCTCACTGCAGATGGGTTGCTATGGAAGTTCAGGGGAAAATGAAACAAGAGCAGGAGTGAAAACGGCTGCTAGGCTGTTTCCAGCAATCACTCAGAACCGATCTCTCCATGGAAAGTTTCTTTTCCTTGCTGGCGCTGGGGTTTTTGGTTTTCCCTGCCGCCAGCCCTCGGCAGCAGGCGTGGGAGCGGCTGTGCCCACCCTGCAGCAAGCCGCCGTGCTGCCCATCTGCTCTGTGCTCGCCCAGCTCCTCTCCGACCCCACGCTCCGCTTTCCCTCGGGGCTTTCCCGTGGCTCGGCTGCTCCTCCAGCCCTTCAGACCCGGCCCAGCACCGGCAGCCAGGTCTTGGCTGTGCCGTGTCCCACGGCGCGTGGGAGCGGGCAGGGCTTGGTGCTGTCCCTGCGGCTCCCCGGGCTGGGCTCTGCTGGGAGATGCCCCCAGAAATGAGTCACAGCTTGGGATTGATTTTCCCTGCTCCTCCACCTGCCTCTCCCTCTTATTTACCGTGCAAGCCCAGTGCTTACCCACGCCTCGAGGTCCCCAGCCTGAGCGCAGGGCATGTGTCCAGTGGCTGGTGGTGGCACCTGAACCGGCGGGCACGGGGACCGTGGCTGGACCTGGAGGACGGCGACAAAGGTGCAGCGTGCAGAGTGCTTCTCAGGGCATCACCGTTGCTGTGTGTCGGTTTGCTGGGGCAGCCGGAGGTCCTTGTCCCTTTAAGGGACACTTAGACTCTGCAGAGAACCAGCCCCACATTTATGTGCACTTGGCAGGATTATATAAATTGCCTTTAAAAGTTGACTTCTTTATAAGCCATTTTCTGCTTCATAAAGTGTTTATTACTGTTGTTTTTCTCCCAGTTCTTCTTCCTCGCTGCATTTTTTCATTGCTACACCGGAAAGCTCCCCTCTTCCTCCCGCTGCCCCTCTGCCTCTCCTCCCTCCATACATTCCAGGTGCAAAGTGGTTCTCTTTGGGTCCCACCCCAAAGGCGGGCAAATCGCCTTTTTGGAAATAACAACTCCCCTCCTGGGGCTCAGCACATTTCAGCACGGTGTTTGCTTTGCTGTTTTGTACCTGCTTCTCCGAGCACGCGATTTATAGGACGGCTTCCCCTGCCGGGCCCACACGGCACCCCTTTATGATGGGCGTATTTCCCGAGCAGATGCCCATGTATCGCGCTTGCCGAGCTGCACCAGGCTGACTCGATAGCGTAATTTACACCCGGTGATTTACGTGCTGCGGGTGAAAACCTGGGGTTTCCGTGCCACATGCACCTTGCCCAGGGAGCAGCCGGCACGGAGCCGCTGGGGCTGCTCCGGCGACCTCAATCAGGTCAGCGCCCAGCAGACTCTTTCTCTCTTAAAAGAAATCACCGTCTGCTGAGCTGCAGGACAGGCTGCAAGAAGGCACTGTCAGCAATCTCACTCTGGGAAATGCCATTTTTATTTTTCCAGCAGTGTTTTCCTTCTCGGAGCTTTGCAAGGAGCAAGATGCGTGTCCGATGCTGTGATTCCGGGCGGTCCCTTGCAGAGCGGCTTCCCTCTTCTCATGCTTCGCTGGAGAATGAATCTAATCGATAGTGCAGAGGGACTTGTCCTTGCTCATGTGGTGGGGGAGCAGAGCATCTCCTTGTGCAGGTCCCCAGCTTTGCAGGAGCGCCAGAATGGCCGAAAGAGGAATGACGCGGGATTTATCCCCCCGTGCAGTGGGGGAGGGCGCGGGAGGTGCGCGTTGCAGCCCACCTCTTACAGCAGAAAGGCAGCCGAGGCCGTTAAGGTGATGGAACACGTGGCTCGTTTTGGAGGGGGAAAGCTCCGAGCGCTTCGGAAAATATTTCTTCCCGCTTTCAACACACTGAGAAATGGAAGCGCCTTACAACGGTGCTGTCATCCTGCATCCCACCACGCCGCGCTTCAGCCAGCTCCGGAGCTGTGTGCGCTCGGCACAGCGCTGCCCAAATGGTCCCTCTCGGAGCAGCGAAGTGGCTCGGCCACAGGACGTCACGCCAGCTTTGGGGCAACCAAAAAGCAGGCTTTGAGCATGGGATGCAGCACGGCGCTTTCCGCTCAGCATAGGTTTGGGGCGCGCGTGCTGTGCCGTGCCGTGCCGTGCCGTGCCATGCCACAGAGGCGGCAGAGGGAGCCCAGACTGCCCTCCAGCCCCGCGGTGCTCCCTCCATCAATAACTCCCACGTGCAAACAAGGAAGCAAATAACAAAGCCCAGATAATTTCAAGCTCCATTAGAAATGAAACTCAGGGGAAAACGGGATCACTGTTTGCCAAATGGGGAAGGACAGAATGAATAACAGAGGTTTCACTCCCAGGCTCTCGCAGGGGACTGCAGAAAAGCCCAGCACGGGGATGGGAGAGCGCGGCTGGGTGCCCTGGCGCTGGGAGCAGCGGCCGTGCCGCACCGTGCCGAGATGCTGCTGGCTACTTCGGTCTCCCTCGGTTTGCTGTTTTACAGAGCTGCACCAGGCTTTGCGTTCAAAGCATCTTTAGAAGGGCAAATGCAAGTTCCTTATCCCCGTTTCATTTTTCTCCTCCTTTAATTACAGATCCTACTTATCGGCTGAGAACAGAAAGATCGTCGCCGTAACCTTGCACTTGCCCTTGTAGAAGGTTTACCTAAAAAGTTAGAAAATAAAATCAAATACTCTAATTTGCAGTCGTCTTGCCATTTCAAACCCAGTTTTCATTACAGCACAGAAAGTGCATTGAAGCTGTGTTTATAACCCCCTTTTAGATAACAAATCACATTTTCTTTTGGCTGGCGAGTGTGTAGAATTGATATTTTTTTTTCAGTTTAATGGGTTTGTGTGTTCAGGAATGATCTCCATCAACTGAGAGTCTTTATTGTGTTTGATATAATGTCAGCTTTCATTACGCTCTGAGAATTACTGTGTTAAAGCACCAACCTTGCTGTAGAGCCATTCTGGCCGAAAGTAGAACAAGAAAATCATTCACAGAAAACGCGGGGCCGCGCTGTTGACTCTTAAAAGAAGCGGACGTGCCTCGAGGGGCTCCTCGTACCCTGTGGCGTGGGACGGACCAGGCGACCTGCGCTGGTGCCCTGGGCACACCGGCTGCCAGATCCCCTCTGCGCCGTGCCGTCACCCACGGGGCAGGGTGTCCCGGTACCCGCGGGTGCCGGCGTCCCCACGGTGCCCAAGGGGAGAGGTGGGCACGTCCTGGGCGAGCGGGAGGTGCCGCGTGGAGGAGGATAGTCGGCGAGGCGTGATCAGATAAAGCATCTTCTCAGGGAGATGAAAGAAGTGTTGACGGGTCACTTAAATATTTCCCCAGCTCTGTTGGAGAGGCAGAGGGAGGAAATTGCTTTAAAAAAAAGAAAAAAGATGCCAAGGCAGATTACGATGACTATTTCCACCTGTCCTTGGTAATGCGTATGGCCTGTGCTGCTGAATGTGCTGAAGGGGGCTTGCGTGGAGGGGGCTGCAAGGGGAGGTGTGTTCTGCTCCATCCAACAGCCCGTGGTGGCTGTGGCGGGGCAGGATTCATCGTGACGTGGAAGATGGCAGCTCTGAATAATCCCTCGTCCCTACGTTGCCCCCACCCTGCGCACAGGCACACCTTTGGGTGTGCGCGCAGCCCGGCTGAGCCCACCGGTGTACCAGCAGGAAACCAGCTGGCGAGGACCCGTCCCTATCGTCCCGTCCCGCGGCCCCGACACGGATGGATTTGGCAGCAGCAATGCCAGCGGTGTCCCATTGCTTGTGCCCTGCTGCCACCCAGCCCTTAACGAAAACACGGAGCTGCCGGCGTCACAGCGGGGGGGTGAGAGCTGCTCGGAGCTGCGTGGTGCGCCAGGGGCTAGCTTGCATAGGAAAGGTGCAACTATAAGCAAATTCTGTTGCTATTTCTGTGTGCTTAATGGTTCGGGGACACAAAGAACTCCGTAAATATTTACTGCCCGTTATAAATGCTGATGGCAGCGGAAAGACCCGCACATGAGCAGAGCGGCTGGCGCTTTGCAGGCGCGCCGGCTCCCTTTGCTCGCCCCACGCGCTGGCGGCACCAGCTCCAGGGCCAGCAGGGCCGGGCTGTCCCCAGGTCTGGGCAGCCACCAAGCCCCGTCACCTGGCTCGTGGGCCCTTCGGCGTGTCCTGGGCTGCGGCACGACCCGTCCCGCTGTGAGCCCACATGTGGCGGCTGGGGCGCGGGCGGGAGCCGACGTGGGATCCATCCCTGTCCCGTGGCTCCGAGCTGCTCCAAATGGCCTCAGAGGCAAACTGCTGCAGGATTTGGCTCTTCCCGAGCCAATTAAGTCTGGAAAGAGATTTCATGGCCACAGGGGTCACCCGTGCTGCTCGGCGAAATGAAACCCACCGCTGGGGGGCTGAGAGGGACCAAAATCAACGCGGTGCAGCGGGAGCTACCTGCACAATCTCGCTTAGGAGCCGCAGTGCCCCCAGGGCTTACGATTTGCAGAATGACCCTTACGAGACGCCAGCAGGAAATCCAGTGGAGGACAACAGATCCACGGGAGAAGGATTAGCCAGCTCAGGTGATCTTATAGAAAAACTAGCGGGAGCGAGCTACAGAGCCCAGCATTAGCACAGGTGCCGAAGGCATCGGCTGCGCTCGCAGCTGTTGGAATTGTAAAAAAAAGACCTATTTCAGTGCCCGTGGGGGCTGCAGAGGAGATGGTGCCCTCTCCCCAGGGGATCTCCATGGCACCAGAGCCTTTCTAGCTCTGGTCCTTGTCCTTGCGTTTTGGAGCTCAAACCTCATCTCTGAGTGCGTGGCAGGGATCCTCGGTGCTGGAACAGGATCCTCTCGAGCAGCTGGAAGGGAATCGGCTTGCAGCTCTCAAGCAGCTCGCATGCGGCTGCTTTAATTAATTAGCTTCTTGTGTAAATCAGCTGAGCTGGAGGAACAGGAGCACCGGGGCTGTTCGGGAGGACCCAGGGGAGACACACGGGGCTTGGGGTCCCTGGGAAAGATGCCTGGGGGCTCTCACCCCAAAATCTCTCAACATCTTCACCCACTTGTTTTCTTTATTGGTATTTATTCTGAAAGACACCAGCAATACCAGTGCTATTTACACAGGCCGTGCGCTTGATTTAACATGGACCAGAGGAGGAGGAAGAGAGGATTAGGTGAAGAAGAAGAGCGTGGCTTTAAAAGCAAATATGAGGGAGAGAAAATTGTAGGGCTCCCTGTTTTCCCTCGGGAGACCCCAGCATCTCTGGGATGGCTGCGAGGGGCACCGCGACAGGGCCACGGTAGCGCTGAATGTCCCACATGTGCCGTGTCACCTGCACAGACCTTATCCAAGGCACGGACGGGAGGGCACCCGGCTGCTCCTGGCATCGTCAGTGCCATGGTTCAGGACTCCTGGCCATGGAGGAGGTCTCTCCCATGTACCAGGGCAACGGAGCTTTTTGGAGGAGCCGATGGAAGATAAAATGGATAACAAAGCACCTTCTGGATGGCTGTTGTTAGTCACACTCACTTCTGATTAAAGATCATTAGACATGAAATTAGCTCGTTTGTGTTACGGGTCTCCCAGGGGTTCCTTTAATTACGACGTGCAGATGGCCGCGGACCTGGGGGGACGCAGTGCCGGCGAGGGGCAGGGGCGTGCGCGGGGCCGCGGCGGGCGAGGAGGGTGCCGGGAGGCCATCCGCAGAGAAATTAATTTTTTTTCCCTCTTCTTGTTGTTGTAAACCCCTCAGCATTTCACAACAAATCACAGATAATTAATAAGTACATTCCCTTAATGACTAGGCTTTTTAATAGCAGAAATTGGAAGATGCTGCTTCGATTTTTTTCACTTTCCCCTCTCGACACTTCCTTACGGCTGCAGTCGGAGCCGGAGGGGCTGCAGAGGAGGATGCTGAAGCCACCATCGGCAGTCCCCGTCCTGCTGGGACGGCGGCCAGAGCGTCACTGGGAGCAGCAAGCTGGGGTGCTGGGCACGCTGGGGACAGCCGCTCGGCCGCGCTGTCCCCGGTCCCCAGCTCCGGTGGCACGGCCGCCCCAGGCTTTCCTCCGGCAGCCCCCGGCTTCGCTCCCCTCCTCGTCGGCTCAGCGACTTGCCCCGATCTTAAGCTGTGTTTCCGTCCTCCTTGGCTGCTCTGGGCGCGGATCGCTTGCCTCCTTAAATAATAACAGCGATGAGCGTCGTAAGGCGCTGCCTGGGCTCTGCGGCGCAGGGGGAGAGGGGTGGTTCCGCGCGGCAGTGGTGGAGCGGCAGACATGTCAGCCCCGCCGTCGCTGCCACCGCGCCTGCCGTCGCGCTCGCATCCCTGCATGCAGAAGAGAGCCCCCGAGTGCCCTTTAATTACCCCTTTTGATGGGAGATGAAATTCTGTTTTGACAGTATTACTGCTCTCTGAATTGCCTGCCTCTTTATGAATGTTATCAGCTGCCTCGTGTCCTAGCACGCAGGGAAGAGGAATCCGAGCAGACCTTTCTGCCTAAATAGCTTCTAAATACCCCAAATTAACGACGTGCGTTTCTGTGCGGCAGCGAGGATGCTGCTGGCTGTTTCAGCCGCACGGGAAGGGATGGCCACCCCGCTGCGCTCCTCTGCCCGGCTCTGCCACGGCTCCCACAGCGGGACCGGAGCATCCTGGGTGTGGGGACACGGTGCAGCCACGTGTCACGCCAGTGGCACCATCACGGGGCTGCTTGGCCAGCAAGGAGGCTGTGCATGGCCCCGCTGTGCCCACGCTGCTGCAGCTCCGCGGTCGGAGGCAAGCGGGCAGTCGGCGGCCGGTCCTTGGAGGGCGGGCGACGGGGATGCGGGGTCCCAGCCTTGTCCCCGGGCAGCCTGGGACAGGCAGGGCTGTGTCCTCCGCAGTGTAGTGGCTGGTGGAGGCGCAGGGGGGGGTCAGGGGTGTAGGGGTGGTGATGGGGAACCCCCCCGGCACCCCTGTCCCCGCCTGGCACTAACCCAGCTCTCCCCTCTCTCTGCAGGAGGAAGACATCGAGTACTACGACTCCAAGGCAGACACTGAATACGTGAGTACCGTGAGTACCGTGAGTACCCCTGCTGCACCGCGGGCGCGGGCACGTCCCTGTGACCCTCGCTGGGGCTGTCCCATGCTGCTGGCGGGGCTGCCTGGGGGTCCCAGGCTCTGCGGTGGGCACTGAGTGCCCAGTGCGCATCCGTCCTCGTCCATCTGTCCCCAGCGCTGGGCCCAGGAGCAGCCAGGTGGGCAGGTCCCTCTGCTGCTGCGACAGCTTCTAAAATTAAAGCTGGCATCTGAAATTCAAATGAAAAGCAAATCTTTAATTAGAGACTGAAGCTAATTCTCTGCCCCCCTCCCGGCACAGCCGTCCTGTGATTTCTGGCAATCAGGGCTTTAAATCCGCGCCCGACAGCTCCGCTCTGCCTGTGCTCCCGAGGGGCTGGCGCTGGTGGCACGCAGGGGACGTTGTGCTGCAGCCTGCAGCTCACCGGCGTGGGTCGGCAGGGCCAGATCCTGACTTCTGTTGTACAGGCGCTGCCGGGAGCAATGTCTGACCCGGGCTTGGGCAAGCCTGGGGGGTCTTGAATCCTCGCTCCATCCCACTGTGACTGTCCCGTGCATTAAAGCGGATTTTGGGTAGAAGTGGAGGAAAAACTGGCTGGCACTCGAGGCTGGAGGAGGCAGCGCAGGGAGGGCAGCAGCTCCAAGCCCGGGGGTCTCAGAGCAGGACCGAGCCATCCATCAGGCTGGGCAGGGCTTCTGCTGTCACTGCGGGGCAGGGGACAGGGACCCGGACGTCCCCACTGCCCACGCCTGGCTGCTGTCACCCGGCATCAGCAGCAGCCCCCTGTTAATGCTACTGCTGCTGCCCAGTGAAACTCCGTGAATTTAATTCCAGCAAAAATAACGGAGAGAAAAGAAGGTGATGCTGAAATAAAAAAGGAGGGAGATGATACCAGAAGGTCTGAATCGAGCTAAATAGCAGTCTTTCCATCTTCTCTTTATTTTGCTTCAATTTTTATATTTAAATTGAGCAGGATGTTGCTGAAATGAAGTTAGCTCTGATAGACAATACCTATTCAATGTAACTGGGACTTATTCACGAGCTTTATACCAGGTTTAACGAGGGGGAGGAAGAAATGAGCTTCCTATTCATTTTGCTTGCACTCAGCTCCACTATCTTCCTAAACAGATTTTGGATTTCATAGTGCTTTTTAACAACTGGGACAGTAGACAATTTTCCTGGGGGACCACAAGGCTCTCCACATGTTTACAGAAGCGAAGTTTTCACCGTTTCCTGCTATCAAAGGATGCGAAATTTATCTATGGAGAAACATTCAAATCAGCACCCACTCTCGGTCGGGTATCACAGGCAGAACAACGCAGAAATAAAGTGATTTTCAGTTTTTAATATTCTGCGTATGGCAGGGGATGATGCTTAAATCTCCAGCTGGCCATAAATGGCCAGCATCCCCGGGGATGTGCCGTTCTCTGGTGGAGGGGTTTCCCAGGCTGTAAAGTGGGGTAAAGAAGTGCTGCCGCTGCTTCTCCTGGTGTTGCGGAGATGTCCCCGCGGCTCAGCACCCATCGGCGTCTGGCATCCGCCCTCGGGGACGTCTGTGCAAGCCCTGGTCCTCGTCCCTGTCCCCTTCAGGGCTGGTCCCCCCCCTCTGAGGTCTTTGTTGGGGCCACGCAAATGGGCAAATGGCTCGGAGTCATTTCTGTGCTGGAAAATGCAGATTTGCGCCAGCTGAACATACCTGTGAGCAGTGGCGGGGGGAATTCAGCACTTTCAGCTTTACAAAAGGCACAGAAAAGCAATTAGGAGTCGGATCTTTTCCTTTTGTCGCCCTCTGAACGGAACATTTTCACTTCTCCAAGGCAGCAATCCGGTCTGCTGGTGCAGGTGGATGGAGGGCTGCAAAAGCAGAGGAGACAGGGCAGGTGGAGAATTGTCCTTGACCCAAATTGGTTTGTTCTTGAACTGTGTTTTGGTGAGAATAAAAACACCAACCCCTTTGCATTTTGCATCAGGCCGGGATAAAAAGCAAGCAAAAACCTGGTTTGTGCCGGTCGGGAGCTAAAGCTGAGTTTTCCAGGCAGCTTTTCCTACAGCAGCCCGCCTGCTCCCTGCAGCCCCGGTGGCCTCCTCCTGCCAAAACGATCCCTGAGCACTGCCCCGTGTCCTTGCGCGGTGGCTGCACACCGATGGGCAGCTCGGCTCCACCACGAGTTCTGCCGCCGGCACTTGCTGGCGGGAAGGGGCGGATGGCGTGGCCCCGCGTCCCGCACCGCCCGCCCGGCACCTCGCCCTGCCCAGGCTGCGTGCCTGTCCAGCCCCGGCGGCACCAGCCCTGGTTGTCGGCTGCCGAGAGGGGAGGGAGGAGGGAGAACAAGCCCTGAAATGTCAGCAGCAGATGAAGGGAGTTGGAAAATTTAATCTTCCAACTTCCTCGACTCATGTGACATTTGGATTTCCTCCCGATAAGCTATCAGCCTGAGAAGTTTCTTTCTTTTGCCTTTTTTCTTTTTTTCCTTTTTTTTCCCCCCTTCTTCTCTCCTCTGGCTGGTAATTTAAAAATAAATGGTCTAGAAAGATCTCTAAACAGTACCTTTGGCAAAGATTAAAAAAAGAGAAGGGGGATAGGGGAGCCGGCTAGCAGGAGAGGCTGATTGTTATTTATAACCTGTGCTGCTATAAAAGCAGGAACGTGGCTGGAGAACACGCTGCCTCTCTCCCTGCCATTAAATTGCTGGATTTCAGGAAAAGCTGAGAAATTTAAGATGGAGAAGGGCGCTTTTGCGCTTGCCTGGGGTCTCTCAGCCGGTGCCCTGGTGCTTGCCGTGGGACCGGAGGGCAGCACCGCAGCCCCCGCCTCGCTCCCTCCCCACCCCATTTCACATCCCAGAATTGGTCCTTTCTGGCAAAAAAAAAAAAAAAACTCATTTTCTAGCACAAAGCGCCCCTGGCCCCCAGGAGGAGCAGTGCGTGCTGTCACCGCGCTTCCCCTGCCTGCCTCCTTGCGTGACCTTGGCGAGCGGCGTGCAGGTGAATCGAGACCCACGTATGTTCATCAGTGGTGCGTTGATATTAATATTTTGCCGGCTTTTCCGGGCTTAACGCGGATCAGTGGGAAATTTAAAAGGATGCCGTGCAATCTGGGGGTGATACATCCTTGCTGGGAGGTGCGAGCTTATGGATGGGATGGGGACGGGCGGGTGCCGGGAGCACCCAGCAGAGCGAGGAGGGACGAGGCTGCGGGCACCGAACCCCTGGGCCGCGTCAGCCGGGCGTTTGTCATCGTTGCTGACATCTCAACAGCCATCATTAGCCGCGACGGCTTGTTCCCATGGAGATGGACGGGGGCGTCCGCATCCGCCGGAGCTGCCTTGCCAGGGTCACGCGCCCCAAACCGCGCGCTGCGGCGAGGGCCGGTGGCGCGGGCATGTGCGGGCTGCGAGGGGCGGCACGGCGCGCTTGGACCCGTATCCCACCGGGAACCCGGCTGTTAAAGAGGTGGCGAAAGCTCTCGGCGCGATGGCTTCTCGCTGGAGCAATAAATACGTGTAACAGGGATACGTTGCCAAAGAATAGGTTGCTAGCGGGGTGTATCAAATGAGGTATTCAGATCTGTCGCATCTATTTATGTTATGTTGGACGTATCGTAACATTTCAAAGATAAAATAGATGTTTGGTCAAAGATAAAATCGCATTTTGAAATGCAATGATGAGAAACACTGCGGAATCTGGCTAGGGACCCGCCGAGGTGCTCTCAGTTAAAGCGATGTAAATCCAGGAGAGCTGGAATCATTTTCTCCTTTGCTCTAATACCAGTTTAATGCAGGATGTCTCCCCCTGGCCCTATTAACGTGGTTCCCTTCAGCCCCATCCAGCACCGAGGCACTGCTGTCCCTGCCTGGGCTGGCAATGGCTTCGAGCGGCTTCATCTGGGTGGCGATGACCGCGATCCAGGAGCCAAATTCCACCTGGCTTCAACAGGAATATCTCTGTTGGGGTCAGGAGATTTATGGATAAAGGGTAAATGTAGCTCGGATAACATCAGCTCGCTGTGGGTCTGCTTGCTGTATAGGTGTCAGTGATGCATGAAGTGTCCTATGTATAGATAGCTGCGTATTTGTCGCCGAGATCTATACATGTGCCTCTTTACAGCTCCATGAATGAGAGCAGCCAGACAGCACCGTACCTCGGAGAATACAAATTAGCCCCTCGGATGTGGGTGATATAAGGGAATAATGGTAAACACGGGACCGGGAATTATATCCAGTGGTTCCAGCTCCGGTGACGTTGCAAACAAACGTGACAATGTGGGGGAAATAGTGGGGAGCTGATGTTCTTGGTGGCGGGGGTGAGGCTGGGGGGTCATCAGGGCTCAGGACGAAAAGTTTGGGTGTCAAAGCAGAGGTTTGGGTGCTGCAGGCACCCCAGGGCAACGGCTTTATCCTGCGTTCGCCGCCTCCCTCCAGAGCCCGTTCCCAGCCTGTAGGTCACGGCCTGATGCCCACGGATGGGCACGGACACACTGCGGCGTTTGCAGCCGTGGGGAGCTGAGCCCCAGCTCAGGAGCACGTTTTCGGCCGGATCCGCTCTCCTGGGATCACGCGGCACAGCCGTGGCTGCAGCGGTGCCCCGGGCTGCCCCGTTTTCAGCCAAGGGCACCAGGCGAGCCCTTCTGGGGCTTTGCAGTGGGTCGGGCAGACAAGTCTGTGCCTTTTCTCGGGATTTACGTGAAATGGAGAGTGTAATCTGGATTTCAATCTTGGCGACATCGCCCCGGGGAGGCAGAGCCGTCCCCTGCCTGCTGCGTGGCTCCGTCAGCCATAATTGAGTTCAGCATCTTTCTGGGCGGCCGGCGGCCCCGCGGTCGGATCGGCTCTGCGCTGTGTTGACACTGCTGATGCATCTGCTGGAATTAAAAACCAAACCTTGCATATCAATCCTGTTATTCTCCCGAGCTGTGGCGAATGGTTTTGCCACCCTCACAATGTCAGGGGAATGTCACCGCCTGGGCGTCTGTCCCGAGCTGTCACAGGGGAGGTGGCATCTCTGCGCGTCCTCCTATGTCTCCTGGTCCTTTCGGGAAGATGCCAGTGGGAGAGCTGATGGCTCCAGGGAGCACTAGGGGCAGCATCCTCCTCCTCGTCCCCATCCTCATCCTCCTCCCGACCCCGAGCCTCTCACAGCCGGTTGCCAGCACCTGTCCCAGCTGCTGGGCTCGTGGCAGGGGTGCAGCAGCTCGGCAGGCTCGGGGCCGTCACCTCCTGGGTTTCCTTGCCCCTGGCATGATGGCAGAGGTGATTTCTGCAGCTCTGTAGCGAGGCCGCTCCATCTCTCCTCCCTCCCCGCACAGCTGTCACCTCGACCCCGCTCCCGTCCTGCAGGCACGGGCTAGGATCGCCCCGTGTCCCCCCGGGGGGGACTTGCAGCTTGGGCAGGTGACATCTCCGTGCGGGCAGCCCAGGGCACCTCTGCTCGGTGCCAGTGCCGGCCGCACGCCGGGAGGGGAGAGGAGCGGCTGTGACGGAGGGAGCGCGTTCCAGCGCCGGCAGTGGGGAATTTGCCATCTCTCCACCATAATTAAATATTGTTTGCACTGCTTATTGACAGAGCGTTAAGCTGCACCCCGTTTTAATTTGTTCTTTGATAGTTGCCTTTTGCTGCTAATTGATTTTCAAGGCTTTTTTTTGCCCGGGTGGGTTTTTTGTCTGGTTTCAGACCTGCCATGCCACCAAGCCCGGTGGCAAGGTTAAGCCGCGCTCACCTGCCCGAGCCGGCGCTGCTGCTCTGCGCGGGGTCCGCGGGGTTCGGGTGGGGGGCACCCAGCACGTGTCCCCGGTGACCCCGCGTGCTCTGCTCCTTCCCCAGGACGATCCCGATGGAGAAGAGGTGGAGAGGGAGAAGTCCAACTCCCTGAAGCTGGAATTCACCGATGACGCCAACTTCAAGACCAAGGTTAACTACTCGTACGCCGCCGTGCAGATCCCCACGGACATCTACAAAGGCTGTGAGTGCCCTCGACCCGCTCGGCTCTGCGCTGCGAGGCCGGGCGCAGCCTCCGCGTGGCCAGCTCTCAGCGCCACAGCCCTGGGGACCGTGTCCCCGGGGTCCCCACCAGGCACAGGGTGGGCAGCCCAGCCTGGACAAGCCGCTGTCCCCCAGAGTAAGGGACCTGCTGGGTCCCCGCGCTGCAGCAGCTCCGTGCTCAGCACGGACCAAAGGGGAGCATCCTGTGTTAGGAGTTACTGGGGAAGGGGTGGAAAGCAAAGGAGAAACGGTAATGAGGCACGGTGTAAATCCCGCTGCGCCCACACTGCCGACGTGTGGCTGCGATCCTCCCCGTAGGAAGAGGCTCAAAGCGGGAGCCGGAGACGATCAGAGGGGCAGAGCAGCTCCGTGCAGGGAGCAGTTACCGAGGTGGGGGCTCCCAGCAAAGGGAGCAAAACGGGGCTGGGTGGTGGGAGCTGGGCGAAGCAGGGACGGGCGCTCGCTGGGTTCAGGCTGCTTTGGGCTGAGGTTTTGGAAGGGTAGGAAGAGGAGGTGGAATCCTGCAAGAGGGCCATTGCAGGATGGCAGGGGGGTCATCAGACCCACGGCAGTGCCCCTGTGGCCCTCCTGGGGAGCCCAGAGGCCGTGCTGAGGTTGGTGGTCCAGCCCTGGAGCTGGGCAGGGTGGAGGGGTGGTGAGCACCAGGGTGGTGGGGGGACAGATGGATGGATGGATGGATGGATGGATGGATGGATGGATGAGAGGTTGTGCCGGAGGAGTAGGACGTGCCACACCAGCTTGTGGTCCTGGGTCAAGCTGGCGTGTCCCCTCAGGGAGGTGACAGTCCCCGAGCTTCCAGAGCTCTCTCACCTCGTCCTGCTGCGGTGGCACACGGTGACGGTCGGTCTGCATTTCCCTCTAGTGGCTGCTCTGCACAGAGCTGGGCACCGCTCCCAGCCGGACGCCGTCCTCCTGCAGCCACCGGCCGCATCCCGCACCCAGGCCGGGGGGGCCCCATCTCTGCACACATCCCCCCACCCCTTCGCCTCTGCCCGACCCCTCTCGGTGACACTTGGCGAGGGCTCCTGGGCGAGGTGACAGAGGCTGAGCCCATGCTTCTGTCCCGCACGCCCGGAGCCACATCGGTGGAATGGTTTCACTGTGTCGGCATCACTGGATTAGAAATTGCAATTAGTTTCATTACCCAGCCGGCACAGGCCAAGCAGCTAATGAAGCAAATCATGAGTGCGGGGGGAGGCAGGGCAGGCTGGGACGAAATATTCGTTCTTCCGACCCCCTGCTCGCTGCCCGACGCGGTGCTGATGCCCCGCCAGAGCCACGCGAATCGCCCCGCCTGGCTGGGACACAAATCGGGGAGCCACGCATGCGGCCACGGGTCTGCTGGGGACAGCAGGGCTGGGGACACCGGCGAGCGTGGCCGGGCAGCGGGGAGCGCGTCCCCCTGGGACCCGCTGGAGAGGCACTATTGCTGCCTGGCACGCTGATGAAAACCCTGCGGAGACGCCCTCCGCCGTCACCCCTGGCTACACACACAAATTACATCCTATATGTGTTTTATTTACTGTGCCACTTTTAATTAAAGACGCAATCTCTCTCTGGCGGGGCGGGGCTGGGCTCACCCTGCTGGGGACGGGGACGAGGTGGAGACGGGGATGGGGACAGGAGGGCACGCTGCAGCCACACTGCAGGGCACCTCCGGCCACCTGAGTCCTGCCCTGCCCTGCGCTGGGGCCTGGGGACATGTCACCTGGGGCTGGCCAAGGGGGACAGGAGGCGTCCCTGGGCCCGTTGCTCCGTGCACAGGGGGGGCTGCGTTCCTGTGCAGGGAGTGCATAGGGGCGGCGTTCCTTGGGCAGGGGTGCTGTGGGGGCTGCGCTTATGCACAGAGGGGGTATAGGGGCTGCTTTGTGCATAGGGATGATATAGGGGCTGTTTTGTGCACAGAGGGGGTATAGGGGCTGCTTTGTGCACTGGGATGACATAGGGGCTGTGTGTGCAAGAGAGGGTATATAGGGGCTGTGGTCATGTACATCTACAAGGACTGTGAGTATGCACACAGATGTTATGTAGGGGCTGTTTTGTGCACAGAGGGGGTATAGGGGCTGTGTGTGCACAGGGAGGGTACATATATATATATATATATATGTATATATGGGGAGGGTATATGTATATATAGGTATATGTGAGCCTTCCTAGCTGCCCTGTCCCGCTGATGTCCCCAGACCCCTGGGTGCAGCCGCGTCCCTGCTGCGGTGGCCGTGCCCAGCGCCGTGCCGGGAGGACCCGGCAGCCTCCTCGGGGCCCAAAGCACATCCCACAGCAGGGCCAGAGCCGATGCCACGGCCACGGCACGGCCCCGGGCAGCCTGGCTCTGCACGGCCCCGTGCCAAGAGGTGGCTGGGAGCTGCGGCAGGAGGCGCGCCCGGCTGGGGAACGCAGGGGGGGTCAGCGGGCGATGCCTGCGGGATGTGGGGACACTGTGGGCCCCCCCTGAGTTTGGGGTGCCAGGAGGGGCCCCGTGCCCGTGGGGAGGTCCTGCTGTCCCCACGTGCCGCCCAGCAGCCTCCCCGCGCTCCGCCAGCCCCGTTTAATTAACCACGGGCAGAGGCTGCCGGGAGCTTATCTCCTGCTTTAATAGCTGAATAATTTAAAACCTCTGTTTGCCGGCATCTTAATTGCTTTTGCATCAGGTGCGGGGGCCAGCGGGAATGCAGAGCAGGGCCCGTCCATGTCCCGCTGGTGGCATTTGCTGGGAGGAGGGTGAGACCGCGGCAGCGGCTGTCCCCTCCCCAGAGCCAGGGGACAGCGGGCTGATGCCACCCATGCTGAGCCACGCAGGGGCTGGGGGACGCGGTGACGGCTGCCAAGCCCCTCTGGGCTCCTCCTTGGGAGGGGGCAGCAGGGACACCGAGCGCCCTCCCACCGGGACGCCGCGGTCCCCATCACCCGGCCACCCGCTCTGTGCATTGCAGCCACCGTCATCCTCAACGAGCTGAACTGGACGCAGGCGCTGGAGGACGTCTTCATCGAGAACCGCAAGGAGGATCCCTCCCTGCTCTGGCAGGTTTTTGGCAGCGCCACCGGCGTCACCCGCTACTACCCCGGTGTGTGGCGTGGGCATCCCTCTGTCCCCAGTGTCCCTCTGTCCCCAGTGTCCCCCTGCACGGGGACCGTGCCGGGACAGCNGCCCCCCGTCCCCCTGTCCCCCCCTCCCTGCCGCCCCCCGGCACGCCAGACTCCGGCTCCGGGAGCAGCCAGCTCTGTCCAATTTTCATTTCACACATCGTTGGCATTGGAAAATGGATACAATAACACAGGCAGGGGCATCCAAGCTGCAGCTTTCATCTCCCGCTGCCCTCCCCTCTTGCAGCGCCGGGAAGGCAGAGGGAGATGGAGAGATAAATCCTTAGATCCAGATGAAGCAGGTAGAGATGCCCCCTGCCCTGCACCCCCCCGGCCCCCCGCCGCCGCGGCTGCGAACGCCCCTGCTTATCCCACAAGCAGCATTCCCGTGGCAACCCGTTTAAACGGGGAAGCAACCGGCTCGCGAACAGCAGAGCCAGAAGGACGGCGAGATAAACGCAGCGACGGTGCCAGCCGGTGTTTAAGCGATAGCTGCGAGCACCAATTTAGCTGCACGCCGAGCTAAGCGTGATGGAGTCACTCGCCATTAGCCCAGGTGGACGTGCCTGCCTGGCAGCGTTAATTATCGCCCTGCCCGCCTGCGACCGGGGGCTCGGCGACGCCGGGGGTCCCTCTGCTCCCCAAACGGCGCCTGGCCCCGTCAGCACCCGTCCGCGCCCTGTTTCCCCCCATGTCCCTGGCAGCTCCTCGTCCCGGGCAACGGGGAGAGCGTGGAGCTGACACGTGTCGGCCGCAGCATCCCGCAGCCCCATCGCACCAAGCCCAGGGCGCTGCCCAAACGCTGGGTGTGGGGAGGACGGGGTGGCTGCAGCCCACACCACACCGGTGGGCATCCACCCCGAGAGCCCTCTGCTGGGCATGGTGGGTGCCCAGGTCCTCATCCCCATGTCCCCATGTCCCCAGTCCTGCCTCCAGCCTCCGCAGGGACAGGCAGAGCCCTCGGATCGCCCAGGACTGCCAGTGCCGCTCGCTTTCCTTCCCCTCCCTTGATAAATGGCCCTATTAAATAAAGCCTTTTCCTGTGGAGCCCTGGGTATTAATCTGAGCGGGGCACCCGGAGATAAATGCGCTGCCACAACCCATTACGAGCAGCATCTTAGTTTGTGGGGAGCCCGGCGGGGGGAGCAGGCGGGTGCTGAGCCCCCAGGCAGGCGCCGAGCCCCCGGCCCGGCCGCGGCCACCTGGCAGCATCCCCAGTGCCAGCGGCAAGTGGATGAGCAGCACAGCCTGTCCCCATCCCACGCAGGACGGCACTGCCGGGCAGGGGGCAGCCCCAGGACCCCTCCATGCAGCAGGGAGCTGCCCGGGCACCTCCGAGGGGCGAGGAAGGTTTCCCTCGTTGTTTTCAGGGGGGATGATTTACATGCTATTATTATTTTTCCTCCTCGTAGCTAAAAATAACCTCATCAGCCTGGCCTTTGAAGCTACCAGGGGGGTAAATAGCATCTTAATATGGATGCGTGTGTCAGCATAATCAGCGTGCGGAAAAGGGCCGGCGATGATGGAAGAGTTTAGCATTTAGCGCTCGTTAGGCTGATGCGGCAGCGAGCGGCGGGTCGGCCGTGCCGCTCCACGTCCTCGCCTCGGCGGTGTCACGGCGCGGCTGCACCCGGGGCTGCACGCAGCAGGGTCAGGGCCCCCCCAGATTCTGACCCCTCTGTGCCCCGCAGGTACATCCAAGGCGCCTCCTCCCCGAAGGACATGGTCATCATCGTGGACGTGTGAGTACAGCGGGTGGGCGGCGGGGCCGCGAGGACCCCCCTGTCCCCTCCGCCCCGTGCTGCCGAGCCCCCACCTCCCCTCTCCGCGGCCAGGAGCGGCAGCGTGAGCGGCCTCACCCTCAAGCTGATGAAGACCTCGGTCTACGAGATGCTGGACACCCTCTCGGACGACGACTACGTCAATGTGGCCTCGGTGAGCGCTGCGCCCCGCGGGGCCCCGCGGCAGCCCCTTGCCTCCAGCCCGACCCGGCCAGGGGCTGTGCAGGGGAACACAATTTGTGCTTCAGCACCCCCGGAGCCCGCACGCGAGCGGCTCGTCTGTACGTGGTGGTGGGTGGAAACCGCCGCGATCACAGGGCGCTTTGCGGAGATGCTCCTGGGGCCGCGGGCGGCTGAGACGTGGCGTTGGCTGCTCACGGCTTCGGGAGCGCCGGGCCAGTGCTGCGCGGTAGATAAGACGATCAGAAAAGTCCTTTCTGGCCTCAAAATCCAGGCAGGATGAATTACAGGGGCTTTTGATGGGCAAGGGGGGGGGAGCTGCGCCGAGCAGTCCCTGCCACAGTTATCCCCAGAGGATCTGGCGAGCGCTGTTTCTTTTGATGCCTTTTACAAGAAATCCTCAAAAAACTGCTGCTGGCTGCGTGCGGGCGGCTCAAGGCCAGCTCAAGGAGAGCCGCGGCCCCGCAGCAGCCGCAGCCCCGGCACGCCGGAGGTCGGATCCTGATCCCAGCCAGGGCAGCCCCGGCCCCAGGGCTGGGGGAGACGGGCCAGGCTGAGCCCTGCCCCTCGCCCCATGTGCCCCCCAGGGGCTCAGGAGGTTTGGGGAGTGCTGGGCACGTGGTGGCCGTCACCCTGGGGATGCTGTGCCCCTGGGTGCTGCCTGGCTGCGAGCAAAGCCAGAGGGTGCGATGGCATCGGTGGCCGATGGCTTTGGCTTGTGTGACAGTCCCCACCAACCAGTGATATCGTGCCCCCTGTGGCGATGTCCTGGGCCTGTGACATCATGCAGCACGGTGGCCATGCCACCACAGCCGTGCGCGGGGAGGAGCCTGGCCGCCGGCAGCCTCTGCCCTCCCCTTTGTTGCCGCGACCGCGCTGGAGCTCGTTAACGCGTCTGGCCCAGCTGCGCCTGCCGCATCGCTGCTCCCCTAATGCACGGTCCCCGTTGCCAGCAAACGAGGCCGTAAGCAAACGGCAGCACCTGATCCTGCTGCCCCTGCTGTGCAGCACAGCTCGGCACAGCTCACCACAGCACAGCATGGTATGGCATGGCATGGCGTGGCATGGCGTGGCACGCTTGCTCCCACACCCCCTGTACAAGCCCAGGCGCTCAGGACACATAGAAGGAGGCCAGTTATAGGACTGGATCCATTGCCCCTTAATTCCCTGCTCGTTTGCCACCACACGGCGCAGCACGGAGGCAGGGGGACCTGCTCGGTTTGGGGGCACCAGGGGCTGTTTCCCACTGGCCGCGTGCACCGCGTGCGCCAGCAGGAGCGGGGTGCTGGACATAGATGCGCTAAATGGGCTGCAAATGTCAAAGCCAGCAGCCTGGACATGTACCTGGCCTCTGAAACAGCGACCTGCTTTCCCAAAGCGCTGAGCGACTGCAACCAGGTCGAGATCACCCTGGTGTCCCCACTCACCCCGCTGTCCCTGTGCCACCAGGACGGGGCACGTGGGATGCTCCAGCCCGCGGGTGCTTTGTGCCCCCTGGGGCTGCCTTTGGGTCCCCATCCTCTTTCCGAGACCCGCCGCCCTCTCTTCTCCCTCCCAGTTCAACGAGAAGGCGAAGCCGGTGTCGTGCTTCAAGCACCTGGTGCAGGCCAACATCCGTAACAAGAAGGTCTTCAAGGAGGACGTGCAGGGCATGGTGGCCAAGGGCACGACCGACTACAAGGCCGGCTTCGAGTACGCCTTCGACCAGCTGCAGAACGTGAGCCGGGGCCCGGCGGGGAGGGCGGCCGGGCTCGCAGGGGAGGGCAGGCTGCACCCATGGGTGCTGCTCCAGGCCCTGGGGTTCAGCGCCCAAGCAGACAGCCTCCCTCCTTGTCCCCGTTCACCCGGCCCAGCTTCGCCTCACGCGCCGTCCCTCTGCCTCGCAGTCCAACATCACACGGGCCAACTGCAACAAGATGATCATGATGTTCACGGACGGCGGCGAGGACCGGGTGCAGGACGTCTTCGAGAAGTACAACTGGCCCAACAAAACGGTGAGCGCTCCCCAGCCGTGCCCGGCCGCCGCGCCTGCGTGCGCACACGTGCTGGTGGAAACCCGGGCGCCGGCACGCTGCGGCACATCTCACCCAGCCCCGGGATGAGCTGCACCTGGAAATGGTGAGAGGAGATGTCTGGGGGCTGCAGCAGGACGGGGGCTGCACCCAGAGGTGCCTGGCACCGAAGAACACGGAGCTTGGCGCAGCTCTGGCGGGCGTGCGGTGTCCCTCAGCGGGACCGGCTGGGATCGCTCGCTGGGAGCCGGCTGCCTCCGGCTTTATTGCTGGCTTCCACCTCATTTGCCGGGAGCTGTTTCCCCAGCCTGCCTGCTCCTGCTGCCCCCGTAATGGGGTGGCTACCGCGCTGCTGCCAGCCCCAACCCTGATGTGCAGGGAGGTGTGGGGCCAGTGGGCTCCCCGAGTGCCTGCCCTGATGGGAGAACATTGTGGGGCATGGGGATGGAGCCACGTGCTGCTGGATGAGCTTGGGGACCCCATTGGAGGGTCCCCAGTGCTGCTCACGTGTGCCCAGAGGAGAGCTCACGGCCGCGCTGTGCCGCAGGTGCGCGTCTTCACCTTCTCCGTCGGGCAGCACAACTATGACGTGACCCCGCTGCAGTGGATGGCCTGTGCCAACAAAGGTGAGCAGGGGGCTGGCACCGGGTGGGCACGGGCGGCAGCATCCCCAGGGCGTGCGGGGCCACCCGGCACGGTGCTGGTACCGGTGCTGGCTTCTGCTGCTGCCGGCTGCAACCCTGCACAGCAGGACGGACAGTGGGACAGATGGACTGCGGGGTGGCAGGCCCTCTACCCCCTTTTCTCTTTCTTTTCCAAGGTTACTACTTTGAAATCCCCTCCATCGGTGCCATCCGCATCAACACGCAGGTGAGGCAGGGTGCTGGCACGTGGTGGCAGGCAGAGCCCTCCCGGGCACCCCAACATGCTGCACAGCCCCAAAACACTGGCAGAGAGCGTGGCACCATTGGAATAAGTCATTCATCCTCTGCAGCACCTCCTGCCCCTTTCCCTTACCAGGTGCCACCGTGTGGGGTTCCCAGCAGGGTCCCCATGCTCCCCTTGGGGACAGCTGTAATCCTGGGGCCACTCGGGGCTGGGGCCCCCTTCCCTGCCCACTGCTGCCTTCCTAGCACAGAGCAGAGTGAGAGCAGCGCCTTGTTGGTGCCTCAACAGCCCCATTTTTGGTTTCCCGCTGCAGCAATTCCCCGCTGGCTTTAATAGCTGCACGAGGCGCCCGGTGCCGAGCTGAGATTTGGGAGCAGGGCGTTACCGGGCATAGATGTCACCACTGGGTCGTGCACGGGGCACGAGCGGTCGGGAGGCGCCTGGCCCCTGTGTCACACCGTCCCCCGTGTCCCCGCAGGAGTACCTGGACGTGCTGGGCAGGCCCATGGTCCTGGCCGGCAACCGAGCCAAGCAGGTTCAGTGGACCAACGTCTACCAGGACGCCCTGGTGAGGACACCCAGCCCCATGCAGCCCCCGCAGGGGCGCGACGCCCGGGTGCCGCCGAGGGGCTGGGTGACACCCGTCTGTGCTCGCGCAGGGGCTGGGGCTGGTGGTGACGGGCACGCTGCCGGTGTTCAACCTGACGGAGGACAGCAGTGACAGGAAGGTAGGAGCTGCCCCGCGCCCCCAGCAGGAGGGGGGGACGTGGGGAGCCGTGCAGGGGGGTCCTGTGCCATCAGCAGGAGAGCACAGCTGTAGGGGGGGCACGGGCACCCCTGGGTGCTACCTGCTGGATCTGGCCCCGATTCTGGGCGCAGCCCAAGCCCTGACGCTGCCGCCCTGCGCTTCCTTCCAGAACCAGCTCATCCTGGGCGTGATGGGGATCGACGTGGCGCTGAACGACATCAAGAAGCTGACGCCGCGATACAACGTGCGTGGGGGGGCTCTCTCCCTGTCCGTCCCTGCCCCACGGCTCCCAAAGTGCCCCACGGCCCCAATGGGGCATGGGCACCTCCAGCGGAGCTGCAGAAGCAGTCCTTGCGGGCAGGGACCGTGGTGGCAGGCGGGTGACAGCAGGGATCAGGCTGGGTGGCACCTGGGGACACAGAGCAGAGCTGAAACACTTGGAGAATCGGTGGGAAACAGCCCAGAGCCACAGAGGACAAAATTCAGAGTTGGGGGGAGAGGAAAAAGTGCCGGGTTTCTTTGCCTCTCCATGCTTCCCATCCCAGGACTCTGCAAAAGGGGGTTTGGAGCTGAGCTTTGGAGGTTGGAGAGAAAAAAAAGAGCCCCGAGGGGCCGGCTCTGCCTGCAGAGGCCGGGCTGATGGGTGGTGTGGGCTCAGCACGGCACTGCTCGGCACGGCTCGGCATGGCTCGGCATGCTGCAGGGCTGCCTGGCTTCTCTCACCCCTCCTCCTGTCCTTCTGCAGCTGGGGGCGAACGGCTACGTCTTCGCCATCGACCTGAACGGCTACGTGCTGCTGCACCCCAACCTGCAGCCCCAGGTGAGGGGGGGTGCGCGCTCCCCCCGTGCTGGGTCCTCATCTCTGGCGCCAGGGGGGAAACTGAGGCAGAGAGAAGCGGCGCGACATGATGGATGGCACCTCGCTGCCCTCCCGACAGCAGCACGTGGGAGTTAGCCGGGCCCCAGGAGAAATAGGGATTCCCAGGGATATTAGGCAAAGGGAGAAGGGCTCGTTCGTCTGGGGGGGCCGGGGAATTCGTCACTGGGCAGCGAGTGGGGAACGAGGCAGCGAGGAGCAGCAGTGACCGGGGCGAATCTGTCTCATTGGCAGCAATGTCCCACTTGGCTCGTCACCGGTGTTAATAGGCTGCCCGTCAGCAGCGGGGCCGGGCGGAGGAGCAGGGGAATTTCTGGCCCGTTCTGCCCAGGGGTCACTCGGCCACGGGGTCTGTCCTGCCCTGGGACGGGGAGGCGAGGGGCGGGGGCATCGCCGGCAACCCCCGAGCAGGCTGTGATGAGTTTGTTTGGGCTCAGTGGCGGCCGTGGGAGCCCTGAGCCCTTCCCCGTCCCTCCCTCTCTGCCTGCAGATCATCAATTTCCGCGAGCCGGTGACGCTGGACTTCCTGGACGCCGAGCTGGAGGACGAGAACAAGGAGGAGGTGGGCAGAGCCTGGGGCGGGTGGCGGGGTACAGGCTGGCACCTGCTGCTCCGCAGCTGCCCAGGGCACCGGTCCCCCCCAGCCTCAGCCTGAGGGCCCCGCTGGGGACGGGAGCTGGGTCGCTGTCCCCTGGGTGATGCTCCGTGGCACGCGAGCCTGCCCTGCGCGCCCCAGCCGGGCTGCCCTCAGTCACCTCCTCTGCGTCCCCCAGATCCGGAGAAGCATGATTGATGGAAACGACGGGCAGAGGTTCATCAAGACCCTCATCAAGTCCCTGGACGAGGTACAGCTGCAGGGGAGGGGGTCACGGCCAAAGCCACCACCATGCAGAGTGGCACTGGCACCCAACCTTGCCGGTGCAGAGCCGGGGTCCTGTGCCACCGCCCCGGCACGATCCCGGCGCCACAGAGCCCTGACTCGCTGCCTCTGATCCGCAGCAATACATCGACGAGGTGTTCAGGACCTACACGTGGGCCCCCATCAAAAGCACCAACTACAGGTGAGCAGCCTCGGTGGGACCCACACTGGCATGGGGACATGGCTCGTGCCTGAAGCTCCGGAGGTCCCCGAGGCCACCACGAGTGTGTCCCATGGACTGGGGGGTGGCAGACACACGCTCCAGGTCATTGCACAGGAGATTGCTTTGGAGGTGGAGAACAAAGCTCCCTCTGCGTTTATAGAATCATAAAGTCATCTAGGTTGGAGAAGACCATCAAGATCACCAAGTCCAACCACCAACCTGACCTACCGAGTCCCGTCACTAAACCACGTCCCTTAGTGCCACATCCACGTCTCTTAAATACCTCCAGGGATGGGGACTCCACCACTGCCCTGAGCGCCCTGTTCCAGTGCTCGACCAAGTTTGCACCAGTTTGGGCTGGCAGACGCGTAACCACCACCCGCTTAACCACCCCTGTCTGTCCTCTCCTCCTCCTCCTCACCTCGCTGGCACAGGCTGGAGCCCCCTCCCCGAGCTCCGGCCTCGTCCCGCAGTGCCCCCGCAGTGCCCCGCTCCTGTCCCACCGCACCATGGAGGCGAGCGCAAGCGTGACATTCGGTGAGGGTCAGGCACATGGTGTTTGGGGACTCCCCGCGAGCGCATGGTCCCCGTGAGCCGATGCTCACTTAGCTCGGCGCTGGGCACAAATGCTGGCACTAAAAGCCACCGCACCGCTGCGGACAGCACCCGGGAGCCTGGCTCCCTCCGGCATCTCCCATGGATTCGGCAGCCCCAGGACCACCTCCCAGCTCCTCCTTTCCCACCCCAGTCCCAGCGTCTTGTGCACCAGCTGCTCCCAGTGCACGGATTCACCCGGAGCCGGTGCCCACGTAACAGTTTCCTTCTTTCTCCCCTCCCTGGGCAGCTTCTAACTCTTCCTTCAAGGGCTGTGGCTCTTCCTGGTTTCCTCCTTTTAGGGGATGGCTGGTCCCTCTTCCATGTGCATCTCCCTTGGTACCTGGGCACGCGCTCGGTACCCTCAGTACCCATCTCAGCCTTGGCTGGGCAGGCTTGTCACCTCCCTGTGCTCAGGGGGTGGCCCTCGGTGCCTCAGGACATGCCTGGGTGCCCCGTGATGGCCCTTGGTGCTCCAGGATGTCTCTTGGTGCTCCAGGATGTTCCTGAGGGGCCCATGATGGTCCTGGGTGCCCCAGGATGTCCCTAGGTGCGCCAGGATGTTCCTGGGTGCCCCGTGATGATGCTGGGTGCTCCAGGATGGTCCTGGGTGCTCCAGGATGTCCCTAGGTGTGCCAGCATGTTCCTGCGTGCCCCGTGATGATGCTGGGTGCTCCAGGATGGTCCTGGGTGCCCCAGGATGTCCCTAGGTGCTCCAGGACGGTTCTGGGTGCTCCAGGGTGGTCCTGGGTGCTCCAGGATACCTGCGGCTGCTCCAGGATGTCCATGGGCGCCCCAGGATTTCCATGGGTGCTCCAGGACATCCGTGGGTGCCGCGGGACGGCCCGGGGCGGGTGCAAAGCCTTACGCCGCCCGTCTGCTTTCCCCCTGCGCAGCCTGGGGCTGGTCCTGCCTCCCTACAGCACCTACTACATCCAGGCCAACCTCAGCGACCAGATCCTGCAAGTGAAGTGTAAGTAGCCCCTTCCCCTCCCCGTGCCCCCCGCACACCCTCTGCCCCGGCCCCCCCAGAAACGGCTGTCGGGGGGGGAAAGAATGAAGCAAAGCCCTGTGAGAAAAGGGATGAGAATAGCTGTGAGAGGAAAGCAAATAAATAAATAAATAAATAAAATAAAATAAAGAGGCGTGAGGAGGTGAGCGCACACACGCTGAGGCAGGGGCCAGCTGCGCCTGGGGGTGCCAGGGCTTCACCCTGGCACGTCGCACCCCAAAACCCGAGCCTGG
>VXAA01003323.1:85025-100791 GCA_013399115.1 Anseranas semipalmata | reverse complement strand
ACCCATGCCGTTCTATGATTCTAAACAAGTCTCTGGCATATATCCCCTATTATCCTGTATTGAGAAGGAAGCCTGACACAGATGTCCTCTCACGGGTCCTTCTGCAGGTCTGCACAACAGAATGTATTAGACTGTTTCTCCTATAGTGAGTTTGAGATGTGTGCAGATCTATGCTAGTTTGCTTTATGTTTCCAGCAAGTGGTTTGTAGAATAGTAGGAACTCATAACCCCAGTCATAGGCAAATGTTCACAGTCCTTAGTTGTTTCCTGATTCCACATGGAGTAAATGTTTGGCCTTCCTGGGCTTATAAGTCCAAAACAAAATATTTCTTTTTTCTTTTTCTTTTTCTTTTTTCTTTTTTTTTCACAAAAAAAAGTTGTAACCTTGGGAAAAAAAAAAAAAAAAGCTCTCAAGCTGATCTTTTGGTAACCATTATTTGGGAAGTTATAAATTGCCTAAAATAAACTGGAAAGATGTCTGCCGCTGAACACAGTGGTAGCATGTCACTTTTCGCAGATTTCTTGCTTTATCATCATATATTCCAACAATAGTTGTTCTGGTGTCCTTAACTGCATTTTTGTAAGGAATGGAGTTTTGAAAGCTGAGTGACAGCTGTAATTTTACAACTTCTGAACAATTAAGCTGTAGTCTGACGTTATTCACAGTATCACTTAAAGCTTTCAGTTTGCCTTAGTTTATCCATACAGGGATGCTGTCCGGATGTGCAGGGATGGGGTCAGGAAAGCCAAGGCCCAGATGGAACTGAGCTTGGCAAGGGATGCAAAAAATAACAAGAAGGGATTCTGTAGGTACATTGCCCAGAAAAGAAAGGCCAAGGAGGGTGTACCACCTCTGATAGACGAGAAAGGAGAACTGGTAATGACAGCCATGGAGAAGGCTGAGGTACTCAGCAACTTCTTTTCTTCAATCTTCACGGCCAGTCAGGCTTCCCGTGTCTCTCATTTCCCTGAACCTCTAGGCAGGGGTTGAGTAGTCCCTCACGGGTCTGTCTTGGGACCGGTGCTGTTTAATATCTTTATCAATGACATTGATGATGGGATTGAGTGCACCCTCAGCAAGTTTGCAGATGACACTAAGCTGAGTGGTGCAGTCAATGCAACAGAAGGAAGGCATGCCATCCAAAGGGACCTGGACAAGCTTGAGAAGTGAGCCCATGTGATCCGAATGAGGTTCAAAAAGTCCAAGTGCAGGGTACTGCACCTAGGTCAGGGCAATCCCAGACATGAGTACGGACTGGGAGAACTCATTGAGATCCCTGCAGAGAAGGACTTGGGGGTTCTGGTGGACGAAAAGCTCGACATGAGCCAGCAGTGTGTGCTTGCAGCCCAGAAGGCCAACTGTGTCCTGGGGTGCATCAAGAGAGGCATGGCCAGCAGGACGAGGGAGGTGATTGTCCCCCTCTACTCTTCCCTCACGAGACCCCACTTGGAATACTGCATCCTGGTCTGAGGCCCCCCAGCACAGGAAAGATAAGGACCTGTTTGAGCAGGTCCAGAGGAGGGCTATGAAGTTGATCAGAGGGCTGGAGCACCTCTCCTATGAAGAAAGGCTGAGAGAGCTGGGGATGTTCAGCCTGGAGAAGAGAAGACTCCGGGCTGACCTCATTGCAGCCTTTCACTACTTAAAAGGGGCTTATAAAAAGATGGAGAGCAACTTTTTGCTCAGGCAGACAATGATAGGACAAGGGGGAATGGTTTTAAACAAGAAGAGGGCAGATTTAGATTAGATGTTAGGAGGAAATTCTTCACTCAGAGCGTGGTGAGGCACTAGAACAGGTTGCCCAGAGAAGTTGTGGATGCCCCATCCCTGGAGGTGTTCAAGGCCAGGTTGGATGGGGGGCTTTGGGTAGCCTGATCTAGTGGGTGGTATCCCTGCCCATGGCAGGGGGGTTGGAGCCAGATGATCTTTAAGGTTCCTTCCAACCCAAGCCGTTCTATGATTCTATGGTTCTATGATCCATTAAGATATTTCATACAAAAAGAAATTAAAAGCCAAGGATACAGGTACTGGACTTCATCAGTCGATTTTCATAAAAAGTTACTATACAGGGATATTTTGAAAACTATAGAGAAAAAGAAGGGAGCTTAAGAGCCTTACTAATCAATTTAAAGTAATTCTGGGAGAATCCACAAATTCACTGAGAAGGATTTTAAGGCTAATCTTATGCTGTGTAACTCTTTGGCTTGAGCACTCAGACTGTCTTTTGTAGGTTTGCCTTTCCCAGCAAACTAGCACAGCCTTTGCTGGCTGCTCTCACACCCTGATATTTAGACTTCCTCAGCACTGTGGTATCACTGACGTGTTTTGCATTGGTTCCTTCCCTACTCAGTTTAGTAGACCAAATATAACAGTTTATGCATGGTTTGTTTGATCAATATGGATTTAAATATGAATTCCACCCAGAGTCTCAGTAACATGTTCAAAAGAGAATATAAGAACCAGTTTACTTTAGAACAAAGTATTGGGATTACTTTGTTTCCGAACAACATTTACTTCTTGGTCATTCTGGGGGCACCAGTGATGCCTGACATGACAAAAAGTAAAACTCCAGACACCTGCCCATTGACACTCATAAAGAAAACACCCCCTCATTTCACACAAGCCATTGGTATGTCATTAGAAGATAACAATTTGATGTTGAACTTGGTTGAAGACTACATGGTGATGCTCTGGTGACCCATTTGTTATGAATTTTTGAAATGTTCATTTTCCCCAGATATTACCCACACCTCATATATTTCCATAATCTCTGTTATGTACAGGAGTGAATTCCATTGTCTGCAAAGTGCCAAAACTGATATAAAGCATGGCTCAATCTTTTGGATTAAAATGGTGTACTATGCCTGGATGAAAAGCTAACTCAGTAGGGGCACAAATCTAGCGGACTGACTGAGCGTGTCAGGCTTGGAAGCAGCCTGGGAAACTAATTTGTGATGTGTTAGGGTGCAGATTGACACTGTACAATTCACACCCTGCATGAATACTCTGTGTTAATCCATAACACAAAGGGTGAGAGTCATCTCATCTAATTTCACACATCTTTCATCATCTAAATGGCACGTATATTTAGTACAGGTTGGTTATCTAGACTCCATCAAAGGACAAAGACACTGCTGAAGGATTTTTACTTTTATAGCAGGGTGTATTGGGTTTATGTGGCAAGGGTTTGCTAGCAAGGGGGCTGCACGGGTGGCCTCTGTGAGCAGAGCCCAGCAGCTGCCCCATGTCAGACCAGAGCCAGCTCCAGCCAGCTCCAAAAGGGACCCGCTGCTGGCCAGAGCCGAGCCAGGGAGCGACGCTGGGTGTGCCTCTGGGAGAGCAGAGCTAAGGAAGGGAACAAACTGCTGTGCCACAGCAGCTGGGAGAGAGGGGTGAGAAGCAGCCCTGCAGGCACCCAGGGCAGTGCAGAAGGAGGGCAGGAGGGGCTCCAGGCACCGCAGCACAAGTTCCGCTGCGGCCTGTGGAGAGGTCCATGGTGGAGCAGGCCGTCCCCCTGCAGCCCATGGGGACCCCACGGAGCAGATCTCCACGCTGCAGCCATGGAGGAGCCCCCATGGAGCAGGTGGATGTGGCCTGAAGGAGGCTGCGGCCCATGGGAGCCCCCGCAGGAGCAGGCCCCGGGCCGGAGCTGCAGCCCGTGGAGAGGAGCCCACGCAGGAGCAGGAGGCCTGGCGGGAGCTGCCGCCCGTGGGGGAGCCATGTTGGAGCAGTTTGGTCCTGAGGGATGGGCCCCGTGGTACGGACCCACATGGGAGCAGTTCTGGAAGAGCTGCAGCCTGTGGGAAGCCCACGCAGGATCAGCTCGGGAAGGATGGCATCCCGTGGGAGGGACCCCACGTGGAGCAGGGGCAGAGAGTGACCGTGAAGGAGCGGCGGAGACGCAGCGTTAGGAACTGACCGCAGCCCCCATTCCCTGTTCCCTGTGCCACTCGGGGGGAGGAGGTAGGAGAGGGTGGGTGGGGGAAGGGGTTTGTAGTTTGCTTATAGTTTCTCACTGCTCTAGTCTGCTAGTGGTAGGCAATAAATTATATTGATCTCCCTATGCTGAGTCTGTTTTGCCTGTGATGGTAATCGGCAGGTGATGTCTCTTTCCTTATCTCAACCCTTTAGCCCTTTTCCATTGTATTTTCTCCTCCTTTGCTGTTGAGGAGGGGGAGTGAGAGAGCAGTTGTGGTGGAGTTTCTGCCCAGCAGGGTAAAACCGCCACACAAGGTAAGTGTCTAATACGAATGGAACAACTTCTTTTCTGGATATCTCCCTCCCTTTCTCTCTGTAGACTGCGGAGGCAGTTTAGACTAGATGTCTAACTTCCTTATGGATGAATTTATGTGAGTGGGATGCCTGCTGTGATACATTCTTCATTGCAGTTGGCTAAATTGCAGTGGCCTCACTCATAAGCCCGAGGTGGAGTCATCTCAGCTATAGGGTTACTAACTGGTAACCACAGACAACACTGTTGGAAGAATATTAAAACTAATACCATTAGACACACATTTTGACATGTAGGATAGTTTTAAATAAGTTTCCAAAATTGTGTCCTAACTTAGATTTTTATATGTAAATGTTTAAGGAAAGACACTACAATGGAGGAACAAAAGATACTAAATATTTCCTTGCTCTTGGAATAACATACTGCTGATAAATATTTGCTCTGATACATAAACAAAGTTCAAAACAACTCAGAAATGATTTGTTTTCAAATAACAAAGAGATTTCTGCTTAATTGTTATTAGGGAAGGACTGTGACTAAGATGAGAAGACTAACTTAAATTAATAAACAGATGTTACAATTGTTTCAGTGAACTGTGGGAACATTCACCATATAACTGTTCTGTTGATGAGACATTCATATAAATGGCTGTGGACCTTTGTGTATTTAGTTAAGTTAAAGGTTATCACACAGTCAATTTAGTTATAAAGTAAGCATAGATATTAAATATTGTACAATGTAATTCTCTTACTGTTAGTATGGTTGTGAAGACAAGTGTGCAACCTGTTTTTGTTTTGTTTTGTTTTTAAAGACACATTGTCATTTCTTCAACACACAAACTAATGTGTGTTGTCTAAAACCAAAAGACTAGGTTCCACTTTGGGCTACGGTTTTTGCAATCCAAATTAAGGTCAGTGGAATTATATATTAATTCAGTTGGGCTTTACAGAGTTTGTTTTGACACTGCATCTGCTGTCTTGATATCTTAGCCGGAAGCTGTGTCAACAACAAATGTAGGTTTCAGAAGATTCTGCAAGTATCAAAGTATCATGCAAACCTCTGTTCTGCTGTCTTCTTTTTTATTTTTTTATTTTTTAACATGAATAGGAAGATCGGTCAAGAATAATATCTTCCAAAATATTTGATGAGAAAGAAATCTGTACATTTTAATACCCTGCTATTTAGAATAAGTCATAAATAATCTGCTGTTAAACATCAATGAGCAAACTACCACTGACCTTAAAAGACAGAAAAATTGATGAAGTGAATGGAGAGGGTCATCAGTGGCAAGTAGATGGTGCAAATTTAGAGCCAGCTGTAGTCAAAACATCTTTGCAGAGATGTCTTAACTGAGTATTGCTGTTTCTGGTGTACAGGGGAAGACTCCTGTTCAGAGTATCGTTGCACATAACATGGTAGCCAAGGCCATTTCAAATAATCAGCAAAGTGCCAGGTAAGCAGTAAGCACTAAATTAGCATTGTAATGTGTTCCTGTATGATTTTGTTGAGTTCATAGCAAATAATTGTATATATTATCTAAAAAGGAGAACTGGGTAAAAAGTCAAAATCTCCTTAACTCTAAGTTCACAAGCATGACCTTGCTTCCAGTTTCACCCCCTGATTTATGACTTCATTTATGATTCTCACTTCTGCAAGTTTATTTTCATTCAGTTCATCCATCCACAGTTGTGTGCCACAGCTCCTACTGAGGTCACAACTCTTAGTTTGGGAACCATTACTTTTGTTGCAATGTCTTAACTAGCATTTCATGCTTTTCAGAGCATCTAAATATCTAAACTGGCACCTAGAAGATAGCTCTTAAAGCTACAAGACACTTGTTTTCTTTTAGAGCTTGTTTTAGTCCACTGCTACCTGTACAGTATAAATTACCACCTCTGTGTACATTAAGCGTGCTCTGCTGTGTCCATTAGGGTACAGCATTTCGTGTAACACCCCATGTAACATCATAGAAACATAGAATTATTTAGGTTGGAAAAGGCCTGTAAGACCATTGCTCCAGGGAGACATGGTGATGGGTGCTATTCTGAAAAAGTTCTGGAGTGAGGACTAAAAATTCACCAGTTCTAAGGGTTCTTTCTTTCTCTCTCTCTCTCTTTCTTTCTCTTTCTTTCTTTCTTTTTCTTTCTTTCTTTCTTTCTTTCTTTCTTTCTTTCTTTCTTTCTTTCTTTCTTTCTTTCTCTCTCTCTCTCTCTCTTTCTCTTTCTTTCTCTTTCTTTCTTTCTTTCTTTCTTTCTTTCTTTCTTTCTTTCTTTCTTTCTTTCTTTCTTTCTTTCTTTCTTTCTTTCTCTTTCCTTCTTTCTTTCCTTTTATTTTTATTTTTTTATTTTTTTTCTAGCTGGCCTGAAAGATACTTCCAGAATAAGATGTCTGTAGGAGTTTCATACATCCCATACCATTTTATAATGTTATAATTAATAATGTACCACCTAGTAGGCTTCATAGAATCTGCATATTTCCTCACTGTTAGTGGGAAAGCATCTACCTGCAGTAGTTTTGTTTCGTTCCTAAGTATAATTTGCATTTTGAGGGGAACATAAGCTAATCTTCAAGCAGAGTGCTTCATACTGAGATTTCTGTCAAAAAATAGATATATAACTTGCAGCACTTTTGCTCAGCTACAGCTTAGTGTAATAACTTATCAATATTGCTATAAAGTATGATTACTGTGAATACAGTCCATTTACTTAGTCCAGGTCTTTCCTCTGTTGGCTGGCCAAAAGGTGAATTGATTGGCTATCAAAAGCTGCATTCAGAGCTTCATAATGTAGGACAGAATTTCTGGAAAACCCTAAGCAATCCTTCTAAAACAACCTTCCTAGCACATCATGTCTCAATACTGAGCAAAAGTCAGCAAGGTAGGCTGTTCTTAGTAAGCTTTAGCAGGAGTGAGATGTCATATTGAATATCAATAAGGGAGTTCCCACTTAAAGGACATAGGAGCCCACAGAAAGCTCTTCGTTCTTTTTCCTCCTCCATCTGTCTGCACTTTTCTGAGCTGCGTCAGAGGGGCAGATTTTTCCTCTGTGTCCTGCATATCCATTTGATGTCATTTAAATCATGTCAAATCCTTTGATTTTCAGGATGGCTGCAGAATTTACTACTGCATTTGACATCTTGCAGAAAAGGCATTTCCGCTGATGTTTCTGCTAATTGTGTCTGACATCTCAGTAAAGTGCTATGTGCCTACATCCGTGGTGGAATGCATGTTAGGTACCAGATCATGGGCTTTTTTCTGCATGAATAATTCTGCAAGGACAGAGGCATGCACTGGGAGACAGCTCACATGCCTGATTCATCTGTCTATTGCAAACAACCCCATTTAGCAGTGTTAGAATACACAGTTTCTCACTTAGTGCTAGACAAATGCAGTACTGAAGGAGACGCAAGTAGTTTACAGTCTTGCTGTAAGGAAGCCTCAACAGAGAAAACTGGCAGTACTCCATGTCACAGCCTCCAGATTGTTCCTAGGGCTCAACAGATTTTTAGAAGTTTCTATTCCTTCCTCTTTTGTTCCCAATTATGAGACTTCTTACCTTCTTGCTTTTAGCTCTACTGCTGGAAACACACAGCATGGACAGCTCAGCTTGACCTGTGTAGGTATGTGGCTAGAGTTTCCTTGATGGCCCTGTCTCTTATCCTCCTGAATTCTTGGTTCTTGGTGTACTGTGCAGAGATACCCAAGCCCTACAAGCACTGGCAGAGTAGGTTAGTTTGGGCTCTGCGAATTGTCCAAGTGCTCCAGCTTTCTGTTGATAAGCATAACAGTCTTTTGTGTACACAGCAGCAGAAATGGTATTTGGTAAACCAGGCTGCTAAGTAATGTATAAAAATTTAATTGCCCACGCTAGCCTGCAGTTAAGGTATCAGCACAATTATTTTGGATTCAGTTCCTGCTTGTGTTTTAGCTTCTCTTCAGCTACACATTTAACAGTGCAAAGCCGTCTCCCTTCTCATACATGTTTTTAGGTATATGACATGGGATGTAGTTTAGTCTGAGTGCTAATACATATGGGAAAATGAGGGTTTCTAACAAGTCAGACAATAACCCCTATGAATCAGTGCACTACAGCAGAGATCTACAATTTAATGTTGAACACATCTGAAAGGAAAGATTTTGTTTCAGTTTTACAAACTGACACATTTTTCCAAAGGCATTTTTTTTTGATACAATTTTGTGTCTATTCTAGATGGCAAATTTTATTTCATGCTTTATATCTATTGTATAGTATAATTTATGTTTGACATCTGGTCTATAATACATATTTTTTTTTGCAAGGCCTGTACAGAAAGCTGCACCTTATCTTTTTCATAGTGCACTTTTACTTCGGTGTTATCCTAGTTTTCTTTGGCTGTTCTATGGAATCTTTAATCTCTATTGTTGCATATATTTATATTGACTTCATCAAAGTTATCTAAGGCATGTTTGCACATAGATGTTTAAGTATGACTATCTACTTTTTAGTTGCATTTCTTGATTTTCATTTGCCAGATGGAACACATGTTTTGAGATTTTGCTTTGTTCCCCTCAGAAAGGAAGTTCACTTTCCCCATCAAGGGATTTTTTTTTTTTTTTTTTTGGAGAAAATGATCTACCAACCAGAGACTTGGTCATAAAAGACATTGTTGTAAATAACTAGTCTAGTAGGACCATGAACCTTCATGTATATAGAGGAAAAAATGTAACTCTGATTTCTTAGGCCATGAATGGAGGGAAAATACTATTAAATGATTGTTGTGTGTGTGTGTGTGTTGTGTGGTTTGTGGTGTGTGTGACTGTGTGTGTGTAGGGAGGACAAGATATCCTAAATCAGTGGTCCAGGTGTTATGGTGATAGACACCATGCAAAAAAAGAGAAGAAACATGGCCCCTTTCCTGCTTTTTTGTATTCCATAGCTGGAGTTCAGGGGGATTTCTGGCTAAAACATCATAAGGTAAAGTAGAAAGAAGCATGAAAAGTGGATTCTGAGGCAAACTGATTATGAAATTTTCTCTCATGGTCAGGTAGGTCAGGTGGAGGGGCAAGGGCAGACTTTATGATTTTGTTTATGAATTTTTTGTTTATGCATTTCTATAACACTTTAGGGAAAAAAAAAAAGCTTAGCTTTGGCTAAGAATAGTCTTGTGTCATCTATGGTAGGAAAACCTTCTATATTGCCTTTTTACCGCTTTATGCTGGGTCCTTGCCTTGGCATGAATTTGTGCTTCAAACGCAACTGTTTACACTATGGTAACTGCTACAGTGACGGGTTCTGTTTTGAAAACAATATTCAAGAAAAAAGAGGAAAAATGATGCCTCTTCAACATAGGAAGCAGTCGGCTCGGGGGCTTGATAGAGGTCTAAAAAGTTATGCAGAGTGACTGGAACTGAGACGACAGGTTCGAAACAATTTAAAATCTTAGTTGTTACAATGTCTAATTAAGCTGTGGGAGACCTTGCTGCATATTGCTGTAGGCTCAAAGAGCTGGTGCTAGATTAAGAGGCAAATGGCCATGCTTGTAAAAGAGAAACCCTTTGAAGGATTTTGAATAAGGAGATCTTTCTATTCAAAGATTCCATGTCTAGATCAGAAAGTCCCTTAGACTCAAGTAGTTGGCATCTGGGAAAATATTCAGCAGGTTTGCCTTATGTGTAAAGACTTCTCTGGTCATTTGCTTTTGACCACTCTTATAAACAGGATGTTGGGCAAGTTTGTGAGTTTGTGGTTTTCGTTTTTGTTTTGTGTGTGTGTGTGTGTGTGTGTGTGTGTGTGTGTAATTCTTTCCTAAAACAGATATAAACTGACATCTAAAACATTATTTTTAATAATGAAAGGGAAGCCTACCAGTCCCTGACCATCTTTGGCTAGGAACAGAGCTTGTGAATCTTGTGAATGAATAAAAGAGCTTGGGAGTGAGTAAATACAGACCAGGACTCATGAAAAGCAGAGCACCAGTACTGATTTCACATATAGATAGAAAAGTTTTTGTTTTAAAGAAAGGATTGGATGTAGATAGTTCTACTTCAGATACATCCGGCCAGCTCAGCTAAGCTGGTCTGGCACAAAAATATGTGCCACTGAGTAGGATGGGAGCATGAATCTGGTGTGTAGATGCTGTCATTGGTATCCTAATTGAAAATATAACTACTAACTTCAGAAGGCCTCTTCAAACTCAGTAGCAAAGAGAAGCTATGAATAAATGATGGTCATTGCCACTTAAGGAGTCACCTTGCTTTCTTAAACACACATATAACAGTCTTAAAAGTTAAGTTAGGTTAAAGACTATCTGCAGATTGTTTTCAGAAGTCTTTGAAACAGAAGACAGAAAGTACACCAGTATTTAAAAAAAAAAAAATATTATAAACCATCTCTTATGCATGAATTTCCTATTGCAATGTGCTCTCTGTGATTGTAAGTGTGATATAGCAACCTGACAATAGTTTACATTTATAACTTCTCCTCATAAAATGTGTGAATTAAACTATGAGCTATCTTAAGCCATGCAAGTACTAGCATTTTAGCATTAGGACTTCTGACCATTCTGCTGCTTGCCATAGTTTAATTTAGTTCCCTGAGATTTGCTAGGTACTTCCCAAAGCAACAGTTGATAACAAAATTCTTACAAAATTTGTAGCATAATGTGTAAAAAGAATAAAAAAATCAATATGCACAAGGTATGAAAGGGCAGCAATGTAAGAAAAAATGTTACAGCAATCCCAGCAGAACATGCCTGGTAGTCACACAGACTGAAAAGTTTTATTTCACTCTGGAGGGCATCAATTTTTTTATTGAAGGCTTATTTTATGCTGATGTCTTTGTAGAAGGGGTTACAATGAATAAAAAAGAGTTGAGCTTGCCTCTACAGTGTTTCTAGAATACAGACTCTCATGGAAAAGTCTTATTTAATTAACTAGGCATCAGGAGGAACAGAGCAACAGGTGGAAAATTAGAGAGGAAAGCGTGTTGGCCAAGAATAAGCCTCTGTGTGGTAACTCTTCTGGGATCTTTGTATTGTTTCTGTGTACAGTTCCTTACCTGTAGGGAATCATGCAACATAGTTAAATAATGAAGAGAACTGGAAGCATATCATGTAACGTTTTGAAACAGATATTAAACTTTGATGTGGTGAAGAGGGGTGTGAAAACATAGCGAAGATAAAGTCTTATCTGACAGAGTATATTCACACCCAGTGCCTGTTAAAAATTGAGTTCCAAAGTTATTAGAAGTCATAAATTAAAAGGTATTTTCTTGTTTCTTCCCAGGATATTTTTGTTTCAGTTTTTGGTTTTGATTTTGTTTTCTCTTTTAGTGAGCTTTGTCCATGTTGCATGATCCCCTAACAAACACCACAACAGATTTTCAGCTCAGGAATCTCAAACTGTTATTAAGCGAGGTGCCATGTATAGCTTTAAGTAGTTGTGGCAGAAGTGGATTGGGACTTTTTGTACATCAGTTTACAATCTTTGGCTGAAATCAATATTTTTAGTATTTGCCTTTCCTGAACCCCCAAATCTCATGTACTATCTACAAGACAGAAGAAAATGTTCATCTGACTTATAAAAAGAAAACATAAAATGTAAACATTTTACATTAAGGAAGCACATTAACAGATTTCATTTTTGTTTTACCAGCTGCACAGACCTTTTGCCTTGCCAATATTTGCTGGAAACTTCTTTTTTTTTTTTTTTATGGACTATTTCATTCATTATAATTTGATTGTGGAGTCTTTATATCATATCTTCCCTTGATACTCATGTAATTCCATTAGTATGTGGATGTTATAAAACAAAGAACTATGTTTCCCTGTACTTTCAGTTTTAAATTGCTATCTTCTCCTCATATACTCTACCAATATTGTTCAAGCTGTGTTCACATACTACTTGTAGTCGGTGAGGCTGTTGAGAGCAGTCTTCAGCTGGTCCCCAGACTAAAATATACTACAAAATTTATAGAGGTGTTTTTTATGTCATGACAGGACAGCAGTGCAGAAGAAATTTTACACTTCAACGTTGGTACCTAGCACTACATGCTCAGAAATCACAGCCCATATATTCATTAATTAATGCATTATAAAGAAGTGAAAGGTTATATTGGCTTCTTACCTACACTGAGCTGCTATTTAGAACCTTCTTTCTTCATTTACTTTTCCCAGTGCACAGGCCCAAACAGCATTGTCTGTACCACCGAGAAGCTATCATGCTATTATTTGCCATCATTAAGCTAATTTCTAATCTATTTGATTCTAATCTGTATGACACTGCTGTCAAACTCTTGCTTCTCAAATAAACCAAAAAAAGTGCTTTCAAGCTATGAAGGAAATGACTCATTGGAGCTTTGATTTTTACTGATTTGGTAAAAAAAAGCACATGAAGGACATGAAGGAATTCAAGATTATCCATAAAGAATGAATGAGGGACGCCTTTCACATTTCTACATTATGAAATGGTAGACTTATTATTAGTATTTATCACTGACTACAATTTAGAGACATTATTAAACTGTCAGCCTGAGACAATTACTGCATACAAATCTCATCTTATCACTGTCAATCTAAATGGACATGCAAGATAGTGATGCCAAGCGTTATGCAATTTGCTACTGAAAGAAATCCAAGTCTCACTTAGCTGAATGATTATTTCAGAACTGGAGAGTAGCTGATCACTGCTGGAGACATGTATCTCACTGATGCTCGCAGCCCTAACCCGTTTTTGTGAATAGGTGGAGAAGAAGAGAAACACAAAGTAGTTATGCAGTAAAATGCCAGTATAAGTGGTAATTCTTGACACTGCATTCTTCTGCAGGGGTGTTTGTAGGTAGCTGTACAGCAATTCATATTTTATGGCTGTCTGCGTATCGGTGTGGTTTCCTCTTCTGATCAAAGATTCAGGGTTGAGATATGATATAAACCAGCTTTTATGGTTTGGAAATGTCTGTTTTCCTGGGAGAAGGGAGGAACTAAGTGCCAAATAGAAACTGAGTGCAGCAACAACCTCTGACAACTATTCTTCCCACCCAGTGCGTTGGCTTTGTGTCCTCAAGGCCAGCACTGATATGATGTGACCTTAGATCGTGTTCCTGGGAAAGAGCAGTACGAGACAGACCTGGGAGATGACCCGCTGGAGCCCCCCAGGCTCCATCACCTCCAGACAGCTCTGCCTGTGTGGAACAGTTGGCCCTTGCTGCTCCCTGACACTACAGCCTACATTTCCAAGCAGAACAGTATGTACAAAATAGTGCATATTGAGTACCAATGTTATTAATAGACTAGCTGGAAACTTTCTGAATGCAACAGTCTATCAGAAAAAGCATTCTTGTCAAAGGCTAAATCTGCTGCCAGGAACTGTCAATAAAAAAGAAAACATTAACAGAAGAAACCAAATTCTCCACTTCATTAATGTCAATTTCTTTGACTTTTATAAGGTATTATAGCAGAAACCACTGAACAAAAAGAACTGAAAAATTTCACCATTTCCATTGTGATAACGGAATGCTTCAGTGAGTTCATTCTGAATTTAGAAAGCAATTTTTAATTTCTTTACAATTGTTGCTATATTTCTTTCATTCCAGCTGAGAAAGGAGGAAAAAATAAAAAAGAAGGAAAAAGAAAAAAAAAATTGAAACAGCGGAAATTCTAGAGAGCAAGAGAGATAACTGGTATAGAGATAATTCAGAAATCATAACACAGGTATGCCAGCATAAGTTTCTATGGGTGTTTTGAGCAAAAAATTGTTGGAATCTTTATCTTTAGCATTAGTAATACAACATGAAAAAATCATTTCATTTTTCAATGCACATCATGTAAAAAGGAATTCAGTTTTTAAATATCAGTTTTGTATTTTTGTGTGATTTCTATTTTCTTTAGAAATTGGATTTTCACTTAGTGCTAGTGTTTGTTGGTGGTGGTGGTTGTTTTTTTTTTTTTTTAGGGAAAAAATCAGAGGTGATTCACTGACCTTCAGTAGCTGATAGCAAAAGCCAGTAAGTTTTATTAATTCAATGCTGTGAGAAGATTTGAGGTGGATATATGGATCAAGTTCCTTTCTGCTTCTGCCTATATTCCCAGAACTATCAAGACCCTAAGCCTCAGGAAGGCAAACTTTCAGCTGTTCTAAGGTCTCATGTATGGGATCCCCTGGGAAACTTTCCTCAGGAATAAAGTGGCAGAAGAGAGCTGGGAGATATTTGAAGACATTTCTCTTAGGGCACAGGAGATCTCAATTCCAACATGCAAGAAACCAGGCAAGGAAGGCAGACCAGCATGGCTGAGTCAGGGCCTCTTAACCAAACTATAGCACAAAAAGGAAATGTGTAGACAGTGGAGGCAGGGATGTACATCCTGGAAGATTATTGGGATATGGCCCAGGAGTGTAGAGATGGGATTAGGAAAGCCATGGCACAGATAGAGCTAAACTTGGCTAGGGATGTAAAGAACAACAAAAAGACTTTCTGCAGATACATAAGTCAACAAAGGAAGATAAAAGAAATTGTACCCCACCTGACAAGTGAGACAGGAGGCCTGGCTGCAACTGATGTTGAGAAGGCTGAGGTGCTCAACTTTTTTGACTGTCTTCGCTGGCAGGTGCTCTTACCATACTTCCCGGAATCTCGATGCAGGGAGTAGGGGAAAGAAGTCCAACCCATCATAGGAAAAAATCAGGTTCAAGACCATCTGAGGAACTTGAAGGTGCGCAAGTCCATAGGACTTGATGAGATGCATCCCAGAGTCCTGATGGAACTGGCAGATGAAGTTGTTAAGCCTCTATCCATCATATTTGAAAAGTTGTGGCTGTCAGATTAAGTCTGCAGTGAATGGAAAAGGGGAAACATAACCCCTGATTTTAAAAAGGGTAAAATAGAGGACCCAGGGAATTACAGACCAGTCAGCCTCACCTCTGTGCCCAGTAAGATCATGGAGCAGATCCTCCTGGAAAACGTGTTAAGGCATATGGAAGACAGGGAGGTGATTGGAGACAGCCATCATGCTTCACAAAGGGCAAATCATGCCTCACTAACTTGTTGGCCTTCTACAACAGAGTAGACAGCATTGGAGGACAAGGGAAGAGCAACTGATGTCAGCTACCTGGATACGTGCAAAGTCTTTGATACTGTCCCATAAAACATCCTTGTCTCTAGATTGGAGAGATGTGGTTTTGATGGATGGACTATTTGGTGGATAAAGAATTGTCTGGATGGCTGTATCCAAAGAGTTGGAGTCAATAGCTCAATGTCCACGTGGAGACCAGCGACAAGCGGTGTCCCTCAAGTGGTGTCCCTCAGGCGTCACATAATTTAACCGATTTTTTTCGGAATTCCTTCACCTCTCTCCACTTTTTCTGAACTTTGCAGAGTCTAGAGACAATGAAAACACTCGACACAGTAAAACGCTATGTTAAATGCTGTGTTATTTTAAATAGAAAAAGAATAGAAATAATAGAAAAAGAAGAAAAAGAAGAAAAGGAAAAGGAAAAGGAAAAGGAAAAGGAAAAGGAAAAGGAAAAGGAAAAGGAAAAGGAAAAGGAAACGGAAAAGGAAAAG
>VXAA01003323.1:63726-84911 GCA_013399115.1 Anseranas semipalmata | reverse complement strand
AAAAGAAAAAGAAAAAGAAAAAGAAAAAGAAAAAGAAAAAGAAAAAGAAAAAGAAAAAGAAAAAGAAAAAAAAAGAAAAAGAAAAAGAAAAAGAAAAAGAAAGGAAAAGAAAAAAAGAGAATGTCAATGACTATCTTGGAGAAGAGCTATTTGATTAAATGTCTTGGAAAATACTGTTCTCTAGACTTCAGAAGTGTATAACTCAACAAAATGATTAGATGGTTTCTCAAGAATATGATTAGATGGTTTCTCAAGAAACAAAGCCACATCTATGGTTATGGAACTCATTAAGAAAGCTGTGT
Organism: Anseranas semipalmata; assembly: GCA_013399115.1. NCBI lineage: Eukaryota > Metazoa > Chordata > Aves > Anseriformes > Anseranatidae > Anseranas > Anseranas semipalmata. Next base: position 84,609 of record VXAA01003323.1, on the reverse strand, counting down.
GTAGCCAAGCACACTAAAACTTTTCAGATTTCTGTAAGAGGGTCAATTAACAATTGTTTCACAACATCCCCAACCTCTGCCAGGCTTGCAACAAATTTGTGTAATCAAAAGTAAAGTCAAGTAACCTGTGGCCAGTCTTTTCCTCTAACACATTTTAACCTTCATGGAAGAAACTGCAATAAATTCCATGAAATCTGTATGCTTCACTGTGGTGGTTTTACCCTGCTGGGCAGCTGAACTCCACCACAACCGCTCTCTCACTCCCCCTCCTCAAAGGAAGAGGGGGAGAAAAAAAACTCACAGGTTGAGATAAGGATAGTTTAATTAGAGAAGAGGAAGAAAAAAAAACAACAAATATATATATATGTACAAGCAAAGCCTGTGCGCAAGCACAGAGAAAAAGAGAAAACAAGTGATTCTCCCACCAACGAGCGATGCCCGGCCACGTCCTGGGACGCAGAGCCTCAGTACCCGCAGTGGTTGATCGGAAGGACAGACGTCTTCGCAACGAGAGCCCCCCCCTTCTCCTTCCCTTTCCCAGCTTTTATTGCTGAGTGTGACATCATATGGTATGGAATATCCCTTTGGTCGGTTTAGGTCAGCTGCCCTGGGGATGTTCCCTCCCCACTTCTTGCCCACCCCCACCTACTGGCTTTGGGGGTCTGGAGAGAGTCCTGGTGCTGTGCCAGCACTGCTCGGCAGTAGCCAAACAGTGGTGTGATACCAGCGCTGTTCTAGCTACAAGGGCTGCTGCAGGGAAAGTTAACTCTATCCTGGCCAGTCCCAGTACATTCACAGAAGAGGTCTTTGGAAGAGAGAACTTTGATCCTACAAAACCTTAAGCAAAGTATAAAATGGAGAAAGTCCTAAATTAGTTCAGACATGTACACATAAGCAGACATATACACATTCATAAGTGTTTACATGAACAGCAGGGAGTTTCTAGGCTGCAAAAAGGTTCTTCTGAAAAATGTGGCAGGCGGAAGTAGCAGATAGCATTTGGTTAAGGCAAATGAGGGCCCAGGACTCACAAATGTACAAATGTACCACATTTGTGCAACAACCTTGCTCAAGTGGTTTCTTGACAGCAATAAGAAATTTGTTTATCACTTATCTGGCTTCTAAATATAACATTTGCTGGGAAGAAAATAAGGGAGCTGCAATTACTATTTAATCTGTGTCTGGTAAAAGACTCCTACCAATACTTCTGGGATGTCAGTGGAGACACTTTGCCATGGACAAGTCATGTTATGACCAGGGAAAGAAAGGTGACTGATGCAAACCTTTCTTAATATGCAGTGTTCCCATGCTGAATGTAATTTAGTTTCCTAGAATGTCGTTATGTCCATTTTAAGGCAGAAACAAATGGAAGAGAAACAGCAGCATTTTCACAGTCTGCGATGGCACAGACATGGCCACAGGCCCAGAGACAGAGATATGACAACATCTTTGTCAATGAGACACTTTCTATATAACTACTTATCCCAGGTGAAGCAAGGGATTTATTATCATTTCCTTTCTTTCCTGGAAGTCGGCAGCGGAAGTGAAAGTTCAACCTTCTGTGGTCTATTTTTATTGCAGAAAGAGTATCTTGAGAACTAGTATCTGACTTGCATGCTTGGAGATGGGCAGGAATTCACACCATCGGGACTAAACAGTCACTCTTTGGCTTCCTTTCCTTGAACAGAATGAGGCCTGGAAATACCGGATGTAGTATAAAATTACTAAATAATAACAGCAGCAGCAAGAAAACATCTATGATGCATGCAAGCAAATACAGTTTGTTAATTTCCTATTGTTGATTTAGAAACTCTTACCTCAGCTCTTTCCTTTTGGCTGACTTTCTTCTTTAGCGCTGACTCAGGTGAGCCAAGGATGGATTTGTTCCACCATATATTAATGATTCCTCTTTAATATTTTTCTTAGAACAAAAAGACTGTTTTCTTTCAAGTTATAATTGACCTTTTTGCATAAAAAGAAAAAAGCACACTGTTTTCAAAAATATCTCTAATTCATAAGTAGTACTTTGGCAACTTAACATCTTAAAGGGAGCTCCTGCAGCAGTGATAATTTTTCATTACTGAATCTGGATTTTTTTTTTTTTTCCACTTGTGGATGTCACTTTGCAAATCTTACCCTTGCTTATGCTCTTTGACATAGAGGACTTATACACATAGCAGTATGAGCTATGATTCATTGGGAAATGATAGGACTTTTTGGATATAGAAGGTGAATTAATCCATAAAAATAATTGCTTCATTTTAAATTAGCCTTTTCCATGCATATAATGCTTTTCTTGCACTGCAAGATACCAGTAGAACTGATATGCCCAGCTTAATTATACTCAGCATGACAGAACTGAGTTTATATGGGTTGAGAAAGGTATCCTAACCCTCATGTCACTTATATAATTCTAGATTTTTTATCTATATATTTTAGAATCCAGAGCTTGCTTGATTCATTTTATAACCACTTCTAATGCTTACTTTGTCTCAGTCACAGTATGTGAATGGCTGTAAACAGAGATGTGCAAAACAACTGACTCAATCTGAAGCACGCCTGTTACAAGCGTTATGTTTCCACATTGAAGCCAGTTACTTTTATTCTCTGGTCACAGTGGAATATCCTGATTTAATCAGAATATTTCAAATACAGACTGCAACTGAAGGGGAGTAAGTACAATAACGTGCTGTATAGAAGCCTGGGAATATGTTTAGTAACTGCAGTTGCAAGTGAGAAAAAAAGCATGGTTTCACCGAATTTTCACAGTAAATGGGAAGAAAATGATCTTTATGCCTGGGCTGATGCACTTTAATAGTACTTTAAGTTTTAATTTTCAAAGCCCAAGTGTTTGCCTGCAGTAACCTCAGGTGATGAGGTAAAAGCTGAAAAGCACAATTTGAGCTTCTGACTCCCATCTGACCTTGCAAGACTGGCTAAAGGATAATATCCTTCTGCCAAAATAAAAATGTAAATGTCACTGAATGGTACGATACTGTGTTTAAGGGCTTAGTGTTTGTTCTTGACTTTACTTTAAATAAAGAGTGCCATATGTTGGGGAGTTTTGACACACAAGTAGTAGCTGTTTCATATGAAAATATCCCATGCAAAACAACTAATTGAACCTTTCATCAGCAGCACCAACATTAATTCTGAAATTCCATTCTTTTCCAGAGGTGTCTGGTGTTCACTACTTACAGGTAGGTTTTGTATAGGAAGAAGATAGTGCCGGTTTTCAGTATCATCTAATCTTAAAAATACAGACATGTATTTTCTGATGTATCATAAACATCTCCAAATTTGCAAACCTTCAGGAAATGTTAGTTTATGTGTGTTTCAGTTCCTAAAAGTGTTCACATGTGACCAATTTTTAGAAACACATGGTTGGCAACAGCCCACTGGTTTCAAATTCAATTATATCTGTTGTGTTCCACTGCTTGAAACAAGAAAGACTAACACTGCATTTTTTTTTTTTTTTTTTATACTTTGTCATCATCCTCTCAGAGATGAAGAAAATGCAAGATCTGTGTTAATTATATTTTCTGGATAAATTTTAAAAGTTGTATGAAGCATCCTTTCAAAATGTTGACTTTCTTATTGGCTGGACTGTGGAAACTGAATACGTAAACACTATACAAATAACAGCAAGCACTGCTATGTGGTCAGTAATCAGCACAGATTCAGTTGATCATGACAGTCTCAAAAAAGTGACGTGTTTAATGAATGAGCAAAGCATTGGGAATTTTGACCAAACCCTTTAATTTAAATGTCTGTTTCCCCTATGTTTTGACATGGAGGCAGAGAACTGACAAAGTAACCATGAAGAGAAAGGAAGGCTGTTTTTGTTGTTGTTGTTTGGTTGGTTTGGTTTAGTCTGGTTATTTGTTTGTTTTGTACAGTATTTTGAGCAAAAATGTTCTGTTCTCTATCTGAATATACAATATCATCATACTTCGGAAATAATGGATAATTATCTAACAGATACATTGATTTCTGTTATAGGTACTGTTACCTAAATGAAATCTCTCATTTTACAAACTTAAAGTGTATTTTTTTGTGTGTGTGTGTTTATTTGTTTATAAATACACACATAAATGGATGTGACAGAAGAGACATATAATTTTAAAATGCAGTCTAGTTAAAACTATGAAGTTGCACAGGTATGGGGAAATTATGCTATTGGCTTTGACCTATGCAAAAAAGTAAGTCTATTCTGAAAAATATGGAAATCAGTGGAACATACAGTACAATCCCCCTGGTGACATGCTACAATCATTTAAAACTTTGTAGTTCAGAGAATTTCTGAAGAAACTCTATATATGGAAAAATGGACGCCCACCATTTTAGCCTGCATTCTTCACTGCAGAGTAATGAAACGGGGCAGTTCTTATACTTTTACTTTGTGACTTTTCTATATCATCCTTTAAAATTGTGGTCATCTCTGATTTTCTTCGCTTTTTGCACTGTCTGTTGGAGACAGAATGCCACAGCATCATTTAAAGATATCATTTTAACTTTTTCTGTGGTTCTCTTTGTCCTCCAAATGACTTCAGACACAATAGTTTTTATTATTTCTACTCCATCTTCTTATTGACCTTTGCCACATATTCTTCTGTGCAGTACATTAGGCTGAACTTTCTGGGAGCTGGACCCTGAAACTCTACCACGTCTGATGTAATTTTGTCTGTCCAGTAAACCCTTTTCCTTTTCCTATTGTGTAGAAATCTGGTTGCATTTAATAGATTCCTGACTACAAACTTCTGTTCATATCTGCTAAACATTTGCACACATTGAAAGGAAGTCAGTGAAGAATTTTCTTGTAAAAAGATAATTTTTATGACTAACATGGAAATATTTTGTGATTAAGATCTATTCATCAAAACTGGTAATAGATGTGATTAATATTTGCAGAAAAACCCTTTGCACTATTCTGTCAATGAAAAGGGCTCTGAAATGGTTGCAGCTATGACTTGCTCCACTCTCAAAGGCCCTTTGTTCTGTGCAAAGGCAGTTGAAAGATACTTGTAATTAAAATAGCACTCTAAGAAATTACAGAGCTAATTTATTTGCTTGGATTTGCTTTGTCTTGGTTTGCAAGGCCAGAATTGTGACAACAGGGCAAAGGTTGAAAAGATTACTGGGAGACCAAATGAGGACAGCATTAGCTTTGACTGTTTTGGGGGAGATGATGCAAACGATAAAGCAAAAACACAGGCTGGAGACTATTGCATTAATACAGCCCATATTTCTTATATTAACAGCAAGAAATCAGTGGCAAGGCTGACAGTCTTTCTTCTTGTAAAAGATGCACCCACTTTCAGAATCTGAGCTCTAGGCCAACCATTTTCACATTATCAAGTAGTATATGCTATAAATTATCTGTGCCTTTTTGTACCATTAACTATTTCTTTTCTTGTTTTTGCTCTGAATTACCTGAGACAACACAGAACAGAGAACTAAGTACAGGATACTTTAGTTTAAATTTCCAGGGTTGCTTAAATCATAATCTAATATTGTATTGAGTTACATCTATTGGACTTCACACAGGATAGCAGACTTCACACAGACCGTACTTAAATAGACCAGGAAGAAATCTTGTATTCTGGATAATTATTTTTAGCTCAAAGATGAATATATACTGCACCAACAATGGAAATGTCACACTATTTCTTAACCCATGAAAGGCAAATTTTCTGGGAGCAGACATAGTTATGGATTTCAAGAGGCAGATAGCAATCTTGAGTTCAAATGAATCAGAAACAAATCCAAATCATGAACCCAGTGAGAAGATGAAAAAATCTTTTCATGTATCCAGTTTCACCAGACAAAAGTGATTACCCTCAGTACTTGACAAAATGGAAAATGGAAAAAGTATCTAAAAATATCCTGGGGACAACTTGAGGGAACTATCCTCTTAAGCATGTTTTTTCTACCACTTTTAACATATCTTATGTATATACTTTTTAATCTTAGTTATTCTGATTAGTACATTTTAATTTTATCATTGGATATCCAAATTTCTTTTTTTTTTTTTCCAAACTTTCATGAATATTCATTGACATATTGTTATAATGTATTGTTACTGTGACTTTTGCATAGTACTTGAATTTCTACTAAACTAATATACCACTTCAAGGTCATCAAGAAAAAATACATAAATTTTTATAATAAAGAGAGCTGTTTGGTACACTATTATTCTGTGATCACATAGCACAGCCCAAGGAGATAACAGTAATATGTAACATCCAGCAATAAATTTCTGTGCTTTTCTGAGTCAAAGTAATTTTCTCCAGTGTGATCCTTGGTTAAACATTTATCTTAGAGGTTTCTGAGACGGTGTCCGGGCTTTTGTTTTTGTGTATACATGGTGGAAATTTTAGAAATTGATTTTTTTCTTTTTCAGCCACCTGAGGTTAAAGTTAGTCTTGATACTGAAGGTCTCATAAAAAGATTGTAAAATGACCAGAACTTGCCTCCCTAATTCTACATACTTTTTTGGATAATGGTGTATGTTTTTAACAATCTATTTATGTAATATATCTTGTAGAATAAATTCACTGGTGGAGTCAATCATTTTAACACCACTGGTTTCAAGAGAGCCAAAGTTAACTTATACTTGTTCGGTACATTGCCCTTTCAATCCTTCCTTGGAGAATTAGAACTGAAGTGAATATCTTTCCACATATAATTTAGCAATTTCAAATATTTTTAAATATTTATTTCAATATTTTAATTTATTCTCCCCTAGGTTTATTTTGTTTCAGGGTGGGATATTTTTAAATAGATGTTTTTTCTTCATGGCTGCAGTGTCAGAAGGTGCAGACGTTTCTATTATTTGCTAGTCAGGCACCACAGAACTGCAGAAAATGCAACAGACAGCAGACTTTGAGATTTTGAACTCCTAAAAAGGGCATAATCTAAAATATGTTATAAGCCCTCATTTTCAGCTTTCTCTGGGGCCTGATAAGAGGTGAATCTGTTCTAGTAACTGTATCCTGTCTCAATATAGCTTTCTGTACTGAATTTCCAGACAGACTGATGAACTTAAAGAGGACATCTGAAAAAAGATATTGGGAATCTCATTGAGAAACTCTTGTTTTTTGATTCCTAGACATAGTATTTCTGGAAATTACTTAGTGCATAAGTAGTGTCTAAGGAAAAGACTAATAGAAGAGTTAAAATAACTTGTGTTGAACCATGATGTTCAGTCAAACCTGTCTGAAGGATCAAAATAATCAGCAAAGTGAGGCAGCCTTGACCATTAGGTCACAGGCAGCTCTCCTGGAAGCAACAGGACATCATGCTTCAAGCTTATCTGCTTTGTAGTGGAACAATGTTGTCTATGGACCTCATCCGAACATTAGATCATATATAGGTTTCGATGAAGTGCTGATTGCTGCAGGATTTTTAGGAACTGTACTTCAAACAAGCAAATCTTTTGCAGAGTTATATGTGCTAATGGGGTCAAGTGATTGGTGTGGGGTGCATAGTCCTATCCGAAAATAAGCAATGAAGATAAGGGTACTGAGCACAGGATAGGCAGCTGTCAGTAATGTGAGGCCACAATGTGGACATGCAGAATATCTGGTGAAAGATACCAGCTGGTTAAAGACTGGAGTGTAATTTGCAACTTGTTTTGATCAGAGTAAAATTTGTTTGAATAATGTTACCTCTTATTTTGGTCACCCTATAAAAGGCCAGTTAAAAACATATTTCTCTATGCATTTCTAGGATCTGGGTACTGGTGCTATGCTCTTTAAGACTGCTGCCTCATCAGAGTAAGAATGGCAGTCCTGTGCCTAGCTTTTGAAAAATCCAGTCATGCACTCCTGAGCTGAATTTTAGATCTTGCTGTGTGGAGCAACAGCAATACCAGAACCTGCAGGCTGTTGTCAGTGTGACGAGTTCTCCAGGTCTGATGCTATAATTAGCATTATTTGACATTGAAAACTGGGCTAATACTTATTAAAAAATAATGTATAAGACTTCTGAAATTATTAGAAAGGAAGAACTCTGGCAATATCCAGATAATCTTTTGTCAATATGGACTTAGCGAAGGACTCAACTCTTGTATTTTCATTTATTTTGAAATTAGCGGAGATCAGCAGGTCATGTTGGTGTTTTGCAAAGTAAAAATAAGACACAGAAAATCAACAACAACAACAACAAAGATACTGCACTTAGTCAAGCTCCCCAAACTGAACAGGCACATAGATGTAAAATTTTGTGTTAACTGAAGTAACAGACTGCACAACTATATTAAGTGTCACTTCCACAAATGAACCTCCAGCCTTGAACTAGACTTTGCAGCTTCACCTGGTATTTGGGAGCAGCAGTCTCTTCCCAGAGTAAATGCCATGGTTGTTGCATTCATTGGTAATCCTCATAAAGTTCGCGGAAATCAAGATAAATTTAAAGAACCACACAAATTTCAACAAAGAGGCCTCTTGCAATGAAATACAAGCTACAGAAAGAATCAAACAGCTTCTCTATTGCTTAGAAGGACTTCAATGAAGTCTTTCAAACTATTCCTCTCCTCTTGCTTTCTCTGATAGCTCCCTTCTCCAGGGAGAATCCTTTGTGGTTAAACAGGACAGATTAGCAAAACGTCTGTAAGCAAATCTTTTCTAACCATTACATTCCCATCCAAAACTTGCTTCAATAAACTGCTTGTCTATTTCCAATTTGTATGCATCAGCATAGTTGCCCCTGAAATTATATTGAGAATATTTTGTAAATTAAATGTTCAAAATCCATACAGCAGTGAATTAGAATGATCAGGTTTATCTGTGAAACGTCAGCAAATTTAGCAGGGAGAGAACATTTGCTGGGTTTTTTGAGATCCTGTTACTCACAGAATGATGAAGTGGTAGCAGCTAACGCAAGTGTATTCTCTCTGTCTGTGCCAGCACAATTGATTTGGTCAGAATATACCTGCATTCATCCTTGTTCCAGGACTGTAGTAGTGCTACAGAATGGAAAGAGCACATTTATTTAGAACCCACTTACACAGATAGGTCCCAGTTCTCAGCTTTGTAAACCTGCACATCTTGAAGTCTACTTTCAATGAAGGTAGGCTTTCACCCACTGGGTATTTGGCTTAAAGATTGCTTACTTCTTAAAAAAGTCTCCCCTAGAAAGGGCAACAGAAACAGACAGCCTTCTCAGCTAGCCCTGAGATATTTTATGAAACTGGCAAGAAAACTGTGTTAAGCACACAAGTTTTGCTGTCCTATACAGGCATATACTATAGGGAAAAAAAAAAAAAAGTCAGTTTATTCTGAGAAATCTCATTTCTTCAGTAGGTGCTATGACAGAGAAAAAAAAATGCCTACTAGATATGTCCTGACTTAACAGAAGTCCACAAAACCCCAGTGTAAAAACAATGAGAATCTGATGCCATGAGTGCTACTATCATGACTGTGTCATACCTGTCTATATAGATGGGGGGGTCTTCAGGACAAATTCTGTTATAAGATACATCATTTACATCCCTGAATGACCATCTGAGCTTATTCTGAGTGACTCAGTATGCAGTAGTGCTAGATTGACATGAGTGCAAATGATTGCATTACTGCACAGTAAATAAAGCTATGTAAAGTCTTAATGCTGTGAGTGCAAACCTTTAATCTTTCGACCACTCTGCAAATGGTGGGCATACATGCATGTAGCACTGGAGGCATGTACTAGCAGAGGTTCCAGAAGAACAATCATCATGTCTCTGAAGGCATCACACTACACTTTTTTGGTAGAGCCAATTATTCTGAGAACTGCTGAGCTGAGATGACTGTGCTGTTTTTGATTTTGGAGCTAGCTTATTTGGCACAGATTCAGGTATCTCTGCATAGTGTACACTGTGTTCTTTAGTTATACTCTAAATGACCCAGAGCTTATAAACAGAAGTTGTAAAACGTTCTTGCATCCAATTCTAGCATCTTTACTCAAGAGAAATGTTCAGAGAACTCAAGTTTTGATCTAGTAGGTGCCTAGCTGATTGCCTACACAAAGAATTTCATGATCACAATCACAGTCCAGGTCTTTGGAGGCCTTTAATGATCTAAACAAAGCCAAGTTCTTGCATATTAAAAGCCTATGATACAGCAACAGTGGCAATGAGAAGAGTATAACCAGTTTGCGTAAGTGGTATAATTTCTTAAGTTTTTCTTCATTTTAAGAACAAATTTTCTTAAATAAATGTGATTATGCTTTTATGAAAATGTGTTACGTTAGCATTCCTTATTTCTTTTTAGGGAAAGCAAATACTATATATTCCTTTTATGTTTGCACGGTATAATAGCACACAGCCCACACAGTGGGTAATTTAAATGAACAGCAGGCATTCAAATTACATGGAAAGGGCTGTTATATTTCAAGCAGGGAACATTTTTATTACAGTCACATTCCTGACATCCTACAGATGCATACAGATTTTTTCTTCTTTCTTGATCTTAGATCTACAGGCAGCTAGCTGTGATAAGTGGGCATCTATGAGATGCCCACAAACAGTCTGTGAATACAGGTACCTCACCTTTTTGATGCTGGAATATTTTGTACAGAGGAAGAACTGTATTTTTTACTCAGGAACAGTAGCACGAACTGCATGCGGGAAGCCTCATCATATACAATCAGTGATCCACACTTCCATTCAGAGCAGACAGCTACTAATGACATTATCCAGCCCAGCAAGAAGGGATTTGTGTACCAGGGCTTCCCAAAAGTATTATCACAGCAGTGAAGAGAGGCAGCAGCTCAGTATTTTCTGTGCGCATTTGACCTTTAATCATGCTTTGGACCTTGATGCAGCCTTGACCATTTCTGTCTTGCTTTGGAATCAGTCTGGCCATTTTTCCTGTAGCTATCCTAGGGCTCCAACAAATGGTAGCCCTACCCTATATATTTAGTCTATGTATGTTTTCTCACCTCATGAACTTCCTCCTTCCTCATCCTCACTACCTCTTTCAATTCCAAGGCTACAGAAGCTGTAGTTCATTAGCAATGCTCTCCCAGATGTACATTACTAGAAATTAGTTACCTCAGAACTGTCTCTGAAATAAAATAAGCTAAAAGACCAGGATTTCTTCAGTGTCCAAATAACAGTTTTGCAAGTTCTTTATCACCTTAAAAGGCAAACAAGCACATCTAGGGATTCATGAAATTGCATACATTTTAATGAATGCTATGAAACCTAGTGAAGTGTAGATGTCTAGACATCCAAATAGGGACTTAAACATATTTGTTAGTCTTTCTATGTGAATCAGATTCTGTCTTTATTGCTCACTGGTGTGAAGCATACAGATATCCAGAAGTGCTACTGCTAACCTGATTCTGAAAGCAGTTTAGCCAAAGGGACTCACAATTCCATGCAAGCAAATTTACTCTCGTCTGTGCAACCACAGTAAGACTGCTTCTATTCCGTTGACTAGCAGTGAAGATATATCATCAGAATCCAGTGAAAATCACTGAACATTATGCTTGTGAATGATCTAAGTACTTTTAAATACCCTGGTCCAAGAGGCCACCGCTGTAGTCTCATAATGAACATAAGGAACTAGCAGGAGGTGCTCATGTCCAGAAAGCTCTGCTAAGACTCAGCAGGGTCTATTCTTAGCCCTGTCACTGTAGACTAAATGACCTTGGACACCTGAATTCACCTCTCTGGGCCTGAGCTCTGCTCACAGAAGGACAGTGATAACTATCTGTCTTTGGATTATGATCTAACATGTGCTTGGGAAAGATTTAAAGATCTGTGAGATCTCTTACTTGGAATGATATTCAAAAGGGTAAATAACTTCCTCCAAATTATGTAAGAATGATGAAATTCTGCCAAGAAATTTTGCTTACCCAAAACTGTCCCTTGGAAGATTGTTCCTCATTGTTAACATCGGATAACATTGTTTCCAAAATGGCTCTGAATTTTGTAATGTCCGCTAAACACCCTGCACTTTACATTCTCTGAGGTAATTAATAGCTAGTAAAGAAAAAAACTAAGTAAAGGTTTTATTTATTTGTTTGCCTGATCAAGCTATTTAATATGGTAATTCAGGAGAAAGAAATTATGTCTATCAGGTTGTTCTTTTCTCCTGTGGCAGTTCCACATTTTTGTGTGGCTAAAAAGTTTCATTCATGATCATTTATTCTGAAGGATATGCAGACCCAATGGAAAGAGAGTCTGTCCTTGTAAAGAGGATATATAAGTCTGACCTACTGGCTTCTGCAGTGAGTCCCCAGTGATGGTATCAACGTGGAACAAGAACAAATGGTGAGAAGGATTGGGTGTCATTGATGCCAGGACATTTTAAATAGCTCTGCAGATATGAATAGGTGTACAGACCCCAGAAAAGGTCTTAAAATATTAAGACATTTAATAGACAAATGTATAGTAAGGACCGTAAGGAGACTGAAACTTCACCATGACATAAGGGGAGATAGGAATATTTCTGTCATTTACATGGAATCCCAGGGAAAATTTGGCATAGCATTAGTCAGTGACAAGGAGAAATCTATCAGACATATTATCAACTGGCTTTCTCATTTTCAATGACTACTTTGTTTTCATATCTGGAAATAAATAAACAAACAAACAAACAAACAAATAAATAAATATTTTTTTTTTGCCTGAATTTGGTTGTCAGAATAGGATACCTGGGGGGGCAGAGGCATATTCTTGTAACACGAGGTGGCACTAGGCTGTTGCCATTGCTGGTACAAGCCTTCCTGATCAATGAATGCCAGGAACAGGATGTGGGGAAGGGGCAGTCTGATCAGCTTTCACTCCAACAAACATTGTCAGCTAAGCAAGCTGCTGTGCAGAAGCAGAGGAGAACACAGCCTGATTTCTGCACAAGGTTGTCAGAACTGCCATCCTATCCTATATACCCCTGTCACCCTGGGGAGATTTTAGCAGACTCAGCCAGCGTTGCTGAAAAACAGTCAGGTGGCTGTGGTATTCTGTGTTCCTTCTTTAACCTTGACAGGCAAAGATGAATTTCAGTGTAAAAGACAGAACTCTTCCCAGCTGAGAGGGTGAAGCCTGTTAAATCCCCAGCTATTCTTGGCAAGGTGATGGAGTGCTGCTTGTTAAAACATTGCCAGAGACACGTAAGATCTCTATAAAGATAGAAATGCTGATGAGGGGATCGAATTAATGGAGTAAAGGGCTGACAGAGTGGGACAGGGAAAGAGAAGCAGATCAGTTCATCACTGTAATACAAGACAAACAAAAAGAAATAGACACGTTCTTAACCTTGCTTCACACCACATGTTTTACTTAGAAAGCAGAGTCTCATCAATTTTGGTACCAATAGGTTTGTAAGCTGGGTCAAATACTGCTGTAATATTTAACATTTAATGACTGGGTTAGGAGAGTAAACCAGTTCATAGTCAGGTATGTAAAGATCATAGGGCCCAACTAAACAGATACCATTGGCAGCTACTCACTTCTATTATCCTCTGTGTACATCCTCAAGAAAGAGATGAACAACAACAATGCGCACATCTGGATACAACAGCAACAAGGAGACTAGTGGAAACAATTCTTACTACATGTGTCCTCTGCCTCTAATCTAGCTAGTGGAAGTGAGAAGTAATAATAGGCTTAGCCCATCATCAAGAAGAGAGCATGAAATGCTGATATTCTGGGTTTACTGCAGAAACCTGAGAATTGCTTACAATGTGCAAAATTTTGTGCATCTACACTACAGGGTGTAAGCCAAACACCATTCTTGTCCCTGGACATTTCTGCAAAAACACAAGAAGTTGTTCTGGTACTAGGCAGAGTTTCAAATTAGCAGTATTCACGCATAATTAGCAATTCCTTATTGTTTCCTGTATTAATACCCCAATTCTACTTGTTATATGGAAAGAAGTCCAGTAACAATTGGGAGCAGCAATCTGGCAAATGAGAGAGGGCTGTTTTCCCCTCACCGCTCACATCTGATTGTCATTGCAATTGTCCTGTGTACCAACTAGTTCAGTGATGTCAAGACAACCTATGGTGAAAGTTTCAGTTTAAAACAGACAACAATAAGAACTGTTGAGAAAATTGGGAACTTTGCAAAAACAAAACTAATTTTGTTTGCAAAGGGTATATTATGCTGTCAATAGTTAAAATGCCAAGACCTTTAGTTTGCTGCACTCCAAACGATTAATAGAGAATACTCACAGCTGATACTTCAACCACTTAGCCTTAAATGAAGAAATCAAGTTTAGGACTGTTCTTTATCAACAAATGAGCACTTGATAAATGGGGATCTTATGAAGTATTGAAAGTGTAAAATTAATATGATGACTGTGTACATGTATTGTTATAATTGATATGAATTCTAAACAGATGTTAATTATTTATATTTGTATACATGTTATCTACATTTAAAGTGCTGCAAAATTGATTAAGTTAATGTATTAAAGGTAAATAATGATATTTTCTTATACAGAATCACTTAATTTCTGGCTGATAATGGTAAATAAAATCTTTTTTCAAAGATATTGAGTACAGTATTTATAACTCTTTCACTGGCCACTCAGTCTTTGTGAGCCCTGTAATGGATTACACCTAACAGCTGTTCTTAAATCAGAATAGTGTTGTCCCCCTTTTTAGGGATGCAAGACAAACAGATGGATTATAAAATGAAGGATTGCACTGTTATGTTTTTTTTCCCCCTCCTTTATTTATTTATTTATTTATTTATTTATTTATTTATTTATTTTCAGGTGCGATGCAAGTAGCTTTCATAACTTTTGAATTTTTAAGGCATTATGCTCATGTGGATTTAAATCTTTGACTGCCTAAAGTATCATTCATCCTGATGTGAGCTGTAATTACATTTGTAGTAGCTGAGCTGTCTTTGCTGACTCTCAGTCCTGTGTAGATGTTGAAGAAAAGGGTAATTCCAGCTCTGAAATTTTGCTTCTCCTTTGTTTTCAATTGTGTTTAAATGCTTGGTACAAAAAAGCATTTATGCTCAGTATTATGTTCATTATGCTTATTGGCACCCACGAGCAACACAGTTAAGATCAATGGGCAACTCATCTGGTCAATGTCATTCATCCACATTTATCAAGTTACATGTATCTTAACCTTCCTTTTCTGCAGAGGTGTTCTTCAGTCTCCCTAGGTGATTGTGGGTCAAGGACAGTGCAGGGTTTAGGGTGAATATTAATCAGCAAGTGAGAAGACTGTTGTAAATATAACAGATATCACACTAAATGTGATGGGTGCTTATACAAATTAATAAAGACAGAAATATTCTGTTTTGCTACAAGGGATTCTAAATGGTTTAGAAATTGTACAAAACATTATTAACAATATTAAATATTGTTTATGTATTTGTAACACAGCATAGTCACTTTTTCATAAAGATTCACTATATGATTTACTTTGTATGATTTATTGGTGTTGAATCACTGCTTTCCATGTACATGTGTTGTGCATCATTTACTGCCTGCCTCTGGGGGGAAAGGAAAACTGGACAGTTAACTGCGAGCCTTTTTTGTGCACAAAGATTTTGTCACAACAAAGTTTTTTTATTATTATTCTGTCCTTCTTTGGTTATTATGAATGTTATCATTATACTTTTCAGAGAAGATCATGTTAAATACAGAGCAGTTCTTTTCCTATTTCACAGAAAATCAGGTTAAATGCAGTTAACTACAAATTTTCAGTAATAATAACACTCTGCATTATGTACCTTGACTGATATTAGAGTCAATAGTCAATCTCCTTCAATCACCTTTATGGTATCTGATATCCCAGAAGCTAGTGGGGATTAAGCCCTTTCTTGCTTCCTATGCAAATCATCAGCAAAACCCTATTTCCTATCAAGTGTTCGGAAGCAGGCCCTGCAGTTATGACTCTCACACTGGCAATAAGGCAAAAATGATTCCTTGTGTCATTCTCTTCCCCAGATCAAAACTTGGAAATTACGATTCAGAGTAATACAGCCAATAATTGCTAGTCAAAAGGGTATCAAAAGGCAACTGAGTTCAACATAGTGCAGGTTTGATTAACAGTAAGAAAGCCTGGGCTAAAATCCAAGGAAATCTAAAGGAGAAGAAAAAAAAAAAAAAGTACTGTATGGGATCTGCATATATTTTCTTCAAACTGCTAATTTGCTCTGCAGTCTATAGGAATAACATGTCTTGTAATTTTGCTGGAGTAGCCACTTTCTTTTACTGCAAGCCAGGAGCAATTAGGATTTTATTATTACAACAATAATATTTTATTTTAATTTTTTAACTTTTGTGTGCAATAGGATATTACTTTGCAAAGTGATGAATTAAAAGACCACCAGTATCTTATCTATCCACCAACAAAGCTTGAAAATACTACAGTAACACACTCCAGCTAGTGTTGTAGACCAGTAGCATAGCTTATACTGCCTGATACACCCCCTATGAGTTTTAATCAAGCACGTTTGACACATAAGATGTAATTCTACTAGTGACAGTTATATGCTTTAGTGCATTGTAAGTAAGCTATGATGCACATTAGCCAAATTGTAAAGATACAATGAATAACTTGATTCTTATATTTTCAAAATGATATGCAGTAGTGACTTGTTAATTTTTTGCTTTGTTTTGTTTTATTTTATTTTTATTTTTGAGCTTTTCAAGTTCAAAGCAATGTGCAGGAATTAAAAAGACCGTGCAAATTTTATGCTTCATTTACAAAATGGTGGACACAGCCTAAGATTTAATGCAGTGCACAAATACAAAACATAGCCTTGATGATAACTTGTCGTGCAGCCACAGTCATATTGTATTCGCCAAGTAGGAATCTAATTACTGCACCAAGTACAGGACATTAACAGATCCACTGCTGACCATCAGCCATCCTGGACAAACACTCCTAATAATAATTTCTTTGTAAGATTAACTTCTTCCTGTTGGATGAATACACCAGTAAATCTTTATGAAAAAAAAAAAAAACAACGCTAAGACCTTTTGTAAAGTTGATGTACTGCTACATACATACATACTTTGTTCTGCCTTGCAGAGAAAAAAATCTTTACAACTGAGCAAGCGTTCTTCATCCTAAACTTACAGACGAACTGAAGAAACTTTCTCATTTTTGCATGCTGTATGTGGGCCATGGGTTGAATTTTGACTCAGAAGCTGTACTTTTCAGCACACATGCAGTTTTGTGATAAATGTGCATTCAAGCTTTAGACAGCTTGCTAACTAAGGAAGTCTCTTGTTCCTATGCGGTACAGAAACACAACAATCGTGTAGCTTGCATAAGGCTTTTCTTTGTGATGGAAGCTTTTAATAGAAGTAGTCTCACGGGGCTTTGCACTCTTGCCCTCTCCACCTTCCCTTCCACTCAGCAAAGGATGGGACACACTGGTAATATTTTGGGCTTTCACAGTAGAGGTCCTTGGTGCACCTCAGGGAGGGGCAATTGTTCAGCGTGAACACCACAGTGAGGCCAGGGATGTGTGAAACACTAATAAAGCAGAATTACACACTAGGCTGAAGGACTCAGATGTTGCCTCTATGATTCCTGCTGCTCTAAAAATGAAGAACAGACTCCTGAGAGGCACCAGGGTGCTCCTTCTGTGGGGCTGTGTCCCTGCTGCCCAGTGCTGACACCCAGCATTCAGTGCCATGCAGCCTCCTCAGCAGCCTGGGGTGGGAAACTTTGTACCCTGCTTTGCTGCTACTGGCTTGTATGACACCAGCCTGGACTACGCCTGTGGAATTCACGGTGAATACTCTATATTTATGGTGAGCTGAGGCATGCCTGGATTTTGGAAGCCTTCAGAGTCTCACACACCTGTTGAACAAACAAATAAACAAATAACAAACCTGTTGAATGCAGCAGCATCCCGAAACCATTGCTGAGGGCAGAAGCTGACGTGCTAGTTTTCTGCAGAGATCAGAAGGGAAATCCCACACAAATACACCTTACAGCGCATTACAGTGCAGTGGCCCAGCACTATTCTTCTGCTCAGAAAAATCTCACCGTGACTGCACTAGGAGGAGAACCTGGGTGAAAGCTGTAGAACTGGAGTTTGCGTCTGCCAATGCAGACACGTATGTGTGATCTGCAAGTGAGAGATCTCTTCTCTTTGGAAACATAAGGAGAGAATTACAACAGGCTGTACTGATGCTTGTAATTGAAGTAAACTGGATTTCAGAAAGAATCGGGATTTTGAAAGACATGTTTTTGAAAGTTTGAACATTCATCATGTTGGATTATGGTTCAAGAATTAAAATCTCCCAGACCTGTAGAGTAAATTGAGTGAATAATAGTGGTCGCAAACCGTGACTCTAATGCTCTTCAGGTACTTCTGTCATTTTTTTAAGGCAAGTTGAAAGACACATTTGTAATAAGGGCATGCTTGCTGAGGTCTGACATCTGTTACCCTTGGAAATCACTAGAAGCTGCATTGTTTGTAACTACAGAAGCACTTTGTAGACTCTGGAATAAGTGGGGCCAGATCCTGCACTCATGCTATCGTGAGGCAGCACTAGGAAAAAGCTGAATCCCTGTGTAATATTATACAGTTTATAGATTAAGCTTTGCTTTGTTGCAGTAATTACAGTTTTATAATACCTCGACTTTTTGCTTTCACGACACTAATTAACCAATTCTCTGAGCACACAGGATTAAATTATTGCTGAGACTTGTGACAAAACCGCTGGCAGGGCTTTGCCAGCAGGCTGCTCAAGCAGGCTTGTGGCTTGGAGCAGCATGTGGTTGGATCTGGGGCTTGCTGTCTGGGAGCCTGTGCAAACAGGGGTCAGGATTAATCTGCAGCAGACCTGCACCTAGTGCAAATCACTTCCTCAGGGCTTATTGTCAGGTCATCCCATATCCTAATATGCTTATACGTCTGTAAAATGTGCATGTAAAGGAAAAACCTTTTCATTTCTGTGTCTAGCAAAAGCATTAACACAATGAATGAACGTTTCATGAAAACAAGAAAAACAAAGCTACCTTTTACCAAGAGTGGCATTTAACAAACCATCAGCTGTTGTGAGCTAGCTGCTCAGCCCTTGCTTCTCTCAGCAGTCACAGCAAGCCTAAAAATTGAACGCTTTCCGTGCTGCTGTGCCGGGGTGCTGGATGCCACCTGTCCTCCGCAGGGCAGCACTCCTCGTGCCCCTTTTGTTTCATGACTCAGCCCAGCTACGTGTTGCAGGCTTAAAGAAACCATGGTGCTGCATATCCCTGCTACTGGGCTATGAAGTACCATCTTCACATGCCTCCCCCTGAGGGTTCTCAGAGACACCCTCTGCATAAGCTTCCTTTTGGAGGGGGAGATCACACACCTCCAGCTGGACCCCACTTCTGCTTCGGAAAGAAAAACCCTTTCTGAGCATTTCTAGGAATTGATTTAGAAATAAACAGCTGAAGGAGGCATTAGATCTTGCCTTTGGATTTTTCATTAAAAAAAAAAAAACAATTAAAGTTGGAAAAACAATGTACTTGTTTACTTTTTGTTTGACCATAAAACCCAAGAAAACTATAATACACTGCTGTCTAAACACACACAGAAAATTTATCTCATCTGCTTCTAGTGACTGAAATTTTGAGGGGCTCTGTTGGACAAATTCTGGTTTTATGGAATGCTTTTAATACTTGATTTCTACTGTATTTTTGCAAATAAATATTGGACCTGAGGGATGAATTTATCAGCTAATATAAATCAGCAGAGCTCCATTGATTTGAATAGGGCTATGATGATTTATGCCCACTGGGGTTTAGCCTAACCAAAGGCTTTGTAAGCTTTTTAAAGTTAAAGGAACAGGCTTGTTCCATATTTAGCTGGTGAAAAAAAAAAAAAAGAAAAGAAAAGAAAAGAAAAAAAAAAGAAAAGAAAAGGAGAAGTATAAGCACGGATTAATGTAAACTACAGCTTTAAGTGATGAACTGCTAAATATTTGGAGTGCTTAAAGTTTGATTGTAAAAATGTACGTCTGGGGAGAAAGCCAGAAATTCGCAGTCTATATACATATAGCTACATACAGATATTCCACAATTATTCAGTAGGTGGCAGTTAAAAGCCTAGATGAGCCGTGCAGTCGCCATTTAGGCAGGAGCACCAGCGGAGGCTGGAGTCAGTCCATCCGTAACAGCGGAAAGAAAGAGCGAGGCTGCAGCAGAGCCAACAAAAGCATCAGCCCCGGCCCAGGCGCTCTAGGAGAGCGCAGGAGCGGAGCGGAGCTGCGGGAGCATCAGCCCCAGGGCTGCCGGCGGGCTGCAGCCGCCACAGGACGCCAGGCAGAGGAGCAGGCGGCAGGGCTACAGACCCGTTCGCTAAGTCGCGGGCTCCTTTCTGGTGGAGAAACCCACAGCAGAGAGGGCGAACAGCTGGTGCGATGACAGGCAGAAACTGAGGAGCTTTTGGAGCCTTCTGTTCTTTCACAGGTAAATTTCTTTTTTTCCACTGCTTTTCTGCATTGCCTCTTACAATAAACATAGCTCTGCAAGGAGATTAGAGGTCTTTTTATCTCCTCTGACCAAAATCCCCAGTCCTCACTCAGGAAAAATTTCCACTGAAGTCAGTAGAGTTTTGCATGAGTTACAACTGCAAGATCTGATCCAAGTTGTTATCGTTTGTAGAGAACATGGCATGCTATCAGCTGGGGCTGATAAGGAAGCCAGAAGCTGGTCACATGCATACTGACCAGCCAAATAACATTATTTTTCTGTGTGTTGGGATGCTAGTAATGGCTTCATAGCATTTTTTTTTTTTAACTGCCTTTCATTAAAACTCAATGTGCTGAATTGTGCCCTACTTTATACCACTGCCATTGCAGTGATTTAAAGGGATGTTTATTTTATTTTATTTTATTTTATTTTATTTTATTTTATTTTATTTTATTTTATTTTATTTTATTTTTAGCTGAAAGCTACATTTTACCTTACGTGATAAA
>VXAA01003323.1:39345-63709 GCA_013399115.1 Anseranas semipalmata | reverse complement strand
GAGACTGAATAAAATAACACCAAGTGCTTCTTTGAAACAAATACAACTTTGCAGGATTCCTCTCACAGGTGGACAATATTTTATTTGCTTACTCTATTTTGCTATTCTCAGTTGAATGAATGAAAATAAATAATGAGGGGCCATTCTCAAGTGTCTGTGAGTGACATGAGTTCAGAGTTGATAATAATTCCTCTCTTGCTGTCTTCCCTGTAAAATGTGGGATGCTCTGTATACTGCAGCACTCAGTCACAGCTGGGTGAGCTCAGAGTGGAGCAACAAGATTTGATGTATTTTATTTTGAAAGCATTTTCTGAATCTCTTGTGCTTTTTTTGGGGGGGGGGGGAGTGGGGGGGGTCTGATCGTACTTGGATATGTATATGCCTGTTTATAAATGCACACACTTATGTGTGCATCCACATACCTTTCCTTATAAATGAAGCGGTTACTACTGATTGCTGTTTTACCTTTGCTAGGGTTTAAAATTTATTGTACCTGAATTTTTTGCAGATCCCACAGTTGTTTTTTCTGTGTCAGATGGTTATTTTGGTTACTTCCCCCTTCTCCCCCCCTCTACTTTTCTGACTGAGCGACTTCGCTCATGCTTCACGAGCTGCCCCCAGGGGATCCAGCTGTGCTTACTACACAGAGTAGTGCCCAGTCCTCGTGGAATGGCACCCTGTGCCATTGTTCAGGGACTGTGAAATGTGGTATCCCTCCAGGTTTCATGCTATCTCTTACGTTGCACGCAATATTTGCTAGGCTCTTGCATGTCCAAACATGGAATAGGTTCAAATACATAGCCGCAAATCTACAGCCTCATGGAACTGAAAGTCTGGGAGAATGATTGCAACATACAACTATTTATCTTCATCTCTGGGAAGAGCGAAGAACAAATGGGTATAAATGGGATGTGAATACACTTAGGCTGGATGTTTTCAAACCATTAGAGCAGCAAGGTACTGAAATTACTTTCTTGTTCGAATAATTGCAAGAAAAGGTTCTGAATGTTTTTCAGTTGGAACTCAATGGAAGGGATTATGTGAAATGGTTGCCTGCAATAGCAAAGAATTGAATTTGATACTTCAGAAGGTCTCTTTCAGTGTTAAATACCATTCTTATGATTCACTGAGAGTTGCCTACACTGAAAAATCTCTTCACGAATGGGTCAAGGTCTTTGGACACATGGTTTTCCCCATGTCCCTCAACAAAGCCAAATGCAAACAAAGCCAAAAGCCAAATGGTCATCAGGCTGAATAATATTCTTTTCTCATAGCGAAGAGCAGAGTTCTTCAGAAGATGATTGGAGTTCAGAGGCAAGGCTCCTTCTTCCCAAAAGATCAAGATTATATTACACCAGCACTGCAGTCTGNTAGAATAAAAAAAAAAAAAAAAAAAAAAAAAAAAAAAAGAAAAGGCAGATAAGATATAAACTGACTGTGGTGATTGTGAAGTTGTTACTAGTGCTGATTCTAGTTTCCTTTGAGTTTCACCTGATAACTTGACTTTTGTGCTAACCAACACATCTGCCCATGTGAAGATCCCACCACCATGTGTTAAAATCAAAGACCCGCTTTTTTCATTGTGACGGAGTGTGCACTATTCCCCCGGGCTTACCTTACTTTAAAAAATTGCAATAAAAAGTATTCTGGCTTAAAGATGCTCTTGCAGAATGACCCAGTTCAACTCTATATTCCATTTTCTTACACTTTATTTTCTTTTTAAACTAATACTTTACTTTCTTTCTTTCTGCTTCTTCTATTTATTTATTTATTTATTTATTTATTATTTAAGAGGACACCATTACTTTGGATTGTTCTCAATTTGCAATGAACTATTCTGTAATAAATAATGAGCTACATTTGAATCTTGCAGCTCCCAGGCAGCGTGTGAGTATCAGGCCATTTGTATGCAGACACTGAAACAGTATTCGATGTGGAAGATTTTTTTCAGTATGTGGGGCTCCTTCCAAATGTTTGTTACTTTCCCCTTAATATTTTGCACCACTAGACCTAATTGAGGAATTATCAATCTTATATACTAGAAGAAAAATGAAAATTTTGTGAAACAAAATAAATAATATTAGAAATATTACTTTCCTTTTCAAATGAACAATTTTTTTAAGGGTAACATAAAAAAAAAAAAAAAAGGAAAATTTATTCTGATTGTTATTTTTAGTTTCCACCCAAAGGTTTTTATGTATCAGCTGCACTCTTGATGTGGCAGTAAAATAAAAAGATGTAAAAAATTATCTTATTTTATTGCTGCAAAGGCAGTGATAAAAGACAAAGTGACAATGCAACTGTATGGATACATTGAGACAGAACATACTTTCTTTTACCTTTTTGAGAAAATACCACAAAATATTGATTATTGTATGAGTTGTATGATTATTGTATCCTTGATATAAGTATGAAAGGAAGACAAAATGTCAAAAAAGGGGTGTCAAGGCTGTGACAAACAGCCACTCACAGACACTTTTCCACTCACACTGAGGTCAGAAGCACCTCTTCTCAAGCAAGTTTGAGTTGAATGTTAGACTTTGGTGAATGAGAAGAAAATGAGTCTCTGATTTCTCTGATGGTGCTGGGCTGCAGCCCACTATGGCAGTGAAATGCAGTCCTCCTCACCCTGACTGGAGGTAATGGAATTGGTTTCAGGTGAATCAGGATAGGTGTCAGTGAAGTCATAACAGCCTTTTTTAATGTCATTGTTTAAAACCTATATGTAGGAAAGCAGTCATATGAAAACAGCAAATCCATTCCTGGCCTACAGAGGTTTCCCATCTACTAAATGTTCCATAGTTCTGCCTTAAAATTAATGTGAAGTTAAGAATAGGAGAACTAACCTCTTTTTTTTTATTATCATATTCTTCCTTGAAAATATAGACCAGCAGCTTTTATTTGTTCTGAAAAAGTTAGTAATTTGCATAATCAAATATTGGCTAGCACTAACAGCTAATATATTGCTGCAAGCCCAACAAAAAAACATTATGGTTTTCTCAGTTTGTTCCCTCAAAGATTAAAATGTAGACATGTTACTGAGAAAATATTTTTAACTTTTAAAATATAGCTTTTTATAATTTTTGTCGAATGCTACAGTAAATATATTTATATTTATATTTTATAAAGAATAACTAATATTATGAAAATTAATTCTTAAAGAATATACACTGTACAGTAGAGAGAAAAATAAATATTTTATAAATATTTTCCCCCCCTAAATCAGTAAATTGCATATCATAGACTACAAATAGCTTCTTGTGGAAATTTAGAAATGCCTATCAGAAATCTGTCATTCCTGTATCACACCTCACAGTTTATACTTTAATTGCTGGTTTTCAACCCTTTTGATTTGCAGACAATTTCTGGTGGAAGCACAGGCTTCTTCCTAGCACCTGGAAGCTTACTGACAACAGGACTGCATTGCTTAATCACTTGCCAGGGATCCTTCTGGCTCCTGAAACCCACTGCATTAACCTGTTCACAAGTTCTTGCCTAAAAAATAGTTGCAAAATGTATTACATCGGTTGGTAGTAGTTTTGGAGGACTTGCTATGCACAGCAAGACAGATAATGATATTCTCAGTTAGACCTAATCCACATTGTTTTGAATGGGGTATTATTTGGGATATATAAGAATATCAGAAGTATGCTAGTGGTCAAGATAGCAATCACTACATGTATGGCAAGGAAAGGTAACAATGGGAGCTATGTTGATTTGAACAAGTCAGCAACCCTTGATCTTTGATGATTCTGCTTCTAGAGAAGACTTGTGCAAATATTCTCAAATTTACATTAAGGAATTGAGGACTACAGAGGAAAGGCAAAAGGGCCACTGGTCATTGTACAGTTTTCTCTGCTGAACAGAAACCAGTCTTCCATGGAGACATGCATTCTTCTATGTAAATACACACAATTATATGCAACTGGCTTGTTGCCTATGCTGGGATTTTTATCATGAATATCAGAATATATGGAATTTAACCCCCAAAGCATCTAGAGCCTAATGATTATTTAAGACATTTTGATTCTGATTCTTTATTTATTTATTGTTTCTTATATTTCTAACTTTCTCCATTCAGGAATACTTAAAAAACATGCCTCTTTCCATTAGATACAGAATAAAAAGTCACCCTTTTTTGGCCAGTGGACATCTGGAGAAACAGAAGTTCACCACAGCATGTAAAGTCATATCTAATTGTCAGAATGAGTGTTCTGCTATTAAAAAACAGAAGGACCGAGAGGTCAGACTGAGTCTCTGATCCTGCAAATGTTTGTATGAATGGAACATTTCAGTTAATAGCCCTACTGCTCTACCCAATGGCATTATGTTATACAGGTTGAAAGGTAAATATACAAGATTGTAATTTTTTCTTTCCATCTTTACTCAGGTAAATGAAATTCATGGAAAACAACAAAACCTACAGTACTTGGCCTGTTATGCTGGGGACAAAACTCAAAAAAATCAGTCCCATACAATGCTGTTATCTTGACATTTTTATTTCTATATATGAACTCGTGAATACCTAACTACATGTATGCAAAGGCTTCTGAGAGGTTTCTAAGTGAGTTTTGTCTCTAAATACTTAAAATATTAAGGTACTTCTTTACCAAAATACTCCATTAGATAAAAAATTTTAAACTCAGTTCCAGTTAAGCCAATAAAGTATCTAGCATGCTGAATTTAAACAGGAATTGAATCAAGAAATTCTCCTTTTTTTTTTTTTTTTTTTAATTTTAAGATTACCCAATCCACTTACTGGAAAGAGACAACCAGTAGGACACAAGTCCACCCTGGGTAAACTTGGCATTTGGTATCGTTTCTGTTTGTGCAAGTGGGAAAGGCTTTTCATGTGGTAAGTAGGTTCAAAGATGATGAATCTGTTTTTATGGTACCAGTTCATTAGCATATACTTGTTACTAAAGGGTTACCTCTGAAAGATCTTGGGCCACAATAGAGCAAATCATTTAGGCATACTTTTAATTCCAAAGCTCAATATTGGATCAGACCTAGCATCTTCAGCATTTTGTGCACATAAACCCACAGCAGAAAAGAAAATCAATAGACCCTTCCACATAATTCATTCTTCTGTCATCAGTCCTGCCTTCTTCAACACGAAACACCACTTCAAATTAATGCAGTTTTAGACATCCATGCTACATATTGACCTTATAGAAAACGTATCTAATTCTCTCCCCTTTCTCTTTCCAGTTCTTTCTTGCCTAGTGAAACTACTGCAACAGTCTCAGCTGCACACATATTAGCCAAAGAGCTAGCGAAGATTTTCTTACTGTGACAACTACAAGTTTGGGTTCTATATTTTAGCAAGGGAAAACATCTGCTAGATCAATTTGATATGATAATTTATAGGGGCTCAAATAATTTTGAAAAGGCATTGCTTTGGGAAATGATGAAAATGTGACAATTTGCTAGAGTGGAGCATGACACCTTTAACCACAGAATAGTAAATGGGATTCTACCTCCTTTAAATACACATTTGTCTTCAAGACAGATGTTCTTAAGACAATATTCCACTTCTGCAAATACAGAACAAAACTGTGACAAATTGTTCTGAAAGACGATTATCCTTTCTACTACTCTACATACTCTTTTATGTTAAGACAGCGGTATAGAGGAAATCTACAAAAGCTCTCAGAGAATCTACCTGAAAAAAATAAAAAAATAAAAAGAAAATCTGCAATGGATAGGAAAGGTGCAAAGAGGATGGAGCCAGGCTCTTTTCAGTGGTGCCCAGTGACAAGACAAGAGGCAGTGGGCACAAACTGAAACACAGGAGGTTCTGTCTGAACACCAGGAAGCACTTCCTTACAGTGCAGGTGACCAAGCACTGGCACATGTTGCCCAGAGAGTTGGTGGAGTCTCCCTTATTGGAGATCTGCAAAAGTTGCCTGGACGTGGTTCTGGGCAACCTGCCCTAGTTGTCCCCGCTTAGGCAGGGGCACCGGACCAGATGACCTCCAGAGGTCTCTTCCAACCTCAGTCATTCTCTGTGATTCTGTGTGAATATCCTGGCTTAATAACTGGACTGTATCTGTACTGTGGCATACACATTTGTAATGTAATGGAGAATCTGGCCCCAAAAGCAAAAAACAATTTAGCTAACATTGAAATAATGAGATTTTTTTCCCTTTTCTTTCCTTTCTCCTTCTCAGATACTTGAAAGTGCATGATATGATCACTTAGTCCAAAGTCCTCCAAAGCACACACTTTGTTCACTGCCATTCTGATCATGCAGGGCAATTTTATTTTGTTGCTCTGTCTCAGTCCCATCTAGCATTGTACTGACTGAGACACTGTTTTCATTTTACTTAGCAAATTCTTAACAATAAATTTTCCATTCAAATTCAAACAATTCAAATATGGAAGAGAGTCCAGCTCTAAAACTGAATGTTTCCATTCAAATAAATTGAATTTGTAGTTTGAATTTGTGCTTCATATGAATATGTTGAACAAGGAGAATTTCTGATTAAGCCTCTTACTTTCAGAAGAAAGATCAAGCAAACGCTATAATAAAGCAAGCATGTCAAAGAAAAACAGTAGGTTTATGACATGCAATCTTGTTTATTTTTTATTTCCACAGAGGATGCCATTTTCTCTGTAACTCTGTCTGGTCTGCTTCCTTCTGGCTGATGGTACAAAGTATTACATTGGCATCGCTTTTCTTTTAAACTATACTTGTGAACAGCTGGGTGTCATTGTCTGCCATGGCCTATTACACCATCCAATATTTTTCCAATATTTTTATTGACTCTGAAAATAAATTTGGAATTCCAAAAGCCCCTTTTCAGTCAGATCTGTTTTCGGGGGGGAGGAGGGGGATGGCACACTTGGTAACATCTCCGCAGATCTTAGATTATTAGGCTGTTTTCAGTGTCCAACAGTTGAATGTTCTTTGGTCAACATGACTTATTATTACCCTCAGATTTTCACATCATTTTTAACTGCTGCAGTGCTGCATCTACTGACCTGCCAAAATCACCGATTTTCTTACTCTTTCCTCTACTGTCAAGAGCTCTTATACCACATGAATGCTGTATATGTAGACTTTAGAAACAATGTTCAAATAGATCACAATTAAGCTCATAAAAAAAAAAAAAGTCTCAATTTAGGCATTTTCTTAAGGAATTTCCTGAACTGGGACCTATAGGCCAAATGAGCAGAACCCATTCTCTCTTCATGGTGCCAATACTGTACATAACATGCAGCTTTCTTTTGGTAAACCAGTACATTAGTTCTTGGTTATCCAGTGCTGGGCATCTTGAAGTAGATATAGTCTTCACTGATCTTGCAATATGGACTTATTTTGAAGCATCATTTGTCACCATCATGCATTGTTAATTGAGATCAATGTTTTTATTCAGGAGTCAGTGACCAACCGCATAAACTTTGGTCTTGGAGGGACTCCTATCATGATCTTTCGGACTAATTTAAAAAACAAGCTATTACTACGAAACAACAGCAAAACTGGTGCTGGAGACCCAGGAAGCAACTAATTTAACTGATCATTCATTAGCAGCAGCAAAACTACATTTCCTAAAGAATGAACTGCTCTTCCAAGAATTATTATTAGGAACAGCTGTAGGCAAAAAGTCTTTTTTAGGACTAAAGCAAGATGCTTTGTTCAAATTGCACTGGAGACAGGAAAACCCAGAGAAATCTTTGGTCAGTTAGATTAAAGATCTCTGGCACTGCATAAATACCTTGAGCAAAATACAGTCAATTGCTATCTTCAAATGATGTGAAAGACATTTTTGCATTTCAAGACTTTGCTTCTTTTTGTATGGAAGAAGCTATGGTCCAAAATACCTCCCCATAATTTTGTCTTGTAAAAGTATCTAAAAAGTTGCAACAATTATGAATAAATAATATTTAACCTAATATTTTTTTATTTATTTAATCTGTACTTATTTAATCTAATATATATTTATTTATTTAATTCAATATCCAGCAATGTTTGGATGGTATCTACTAACATAAGTATCAGAGACTTAAATTTAAGTGTAAGGAATTCACCAATGTGTAAATAAACATTTTAAAAACAAACCAAGATGTTGCAAACTGAAATTTTTATATGGCAAAGGCAATACAGGAAGCAGTTTTGCTCTGAATGCATCAAATAATTTTAATTACCCTTATTAATCCATGCATACCCTGTTAACCCATGCATAAGGTACTCATGTAGATGTGACTGGGCCAGTTGTCCTCCTATTTTACTTAAATATAATGTAAAAAGTGGAGATGTTTTGAATGGATATTTATCTGTGACCAAGGCTTTGCTCAAATATCAGTGGCACATATATTAGCAGTATGAAAATATTCTTCTCTGCTAACAAAGATAGCAAGAACACCTGCATAAAAGCCAGAGCTGACAGAAATCAAGTGTTACAACATTCCCGCAGAGAAGAAATCACAGTTTACAGTAGCTGATCATCAAGAAGCAGGCTTTCAAAGAACATTTTGTTCAGCATGAGAATAAAAATGTGCTTTCTACATGTACTAGAACCTCATGTTTTGAAGCTGTTTTGTCTTCAAACATGTCAAAATTTCCATTGATGAGAAAAGAATAAAGCAAAGCAAGAAAAGAAAAGGAAGGGTAAAGAATGAAAAAGAGTCTAGTGGTAAAAGATGGGAACACCAGAAGTATGAAAATCCCCATTCTTTAAGTCTATGTTCATTGGCAAATATGGTGAAAGTACTCCCAAAGAAGCGGAAATTAATATATAGCAACTGACAATTGCTGTATTGCATATCAGACTGACATCTCAGTAGGATGCCATAAAAGCTTGAGAAATGGATCAGTTAAGACAAAATCAAAGCTTCTGGCTCCAGATAACAAAAGTAGAATCCTTTTTTTTTTTTTTTTTTCATAAAATGAATGCCACCCTAAGCCAACCTTACCTTCTAGCCAAATTACCTTCTAGCCAAACAATTTCAAAGAAATATGCAACATATGAGATTGCATGGAATTCTGACAATGCCACATGTTAAAATCTTTTGCAACAAAACCAAAACTGTGGAAGAGCTGGAGGATGAACATTTTTTCTTACCTGCTTTCAAGTACAAAGGAGAAGTACAAAGTACAAAGGCCTAAACAATATTCTAATTTCACCCTACTCTAAGGGTAAGTATGCAGCTAAGTTCATTTTCAGAAATTTTTGAAGGTATTTAATGTCCAGGAATTCAGCCTCCCTATCCCTTTTGCAGAGAAAGGGAATCAATATCTTATTAATGGCTCAAATACAAACGTAAGAAGCAAGTCATAAATATAATGGATAGACAAGTTAGACCAAAAAAAAAAAATGAACTGATTAAAGGCGGAAGATAACTATGGAGATGCAGTGGCTAAATATAGGATTGGTGGCACTGATTTAGTAAATGATAACATACCCACATGTAATTAGTCACCCAAAGAACATCAAGAGTTTAAACTACCAAGTGCATAATCTGTAATGTGAGGTACCTTCTTCAAACATTTTGAATGCATATTTTTGTTATCTTTATCTAACAAAGTGAACAGTTTTATATCAAAAAGACTCAATCCCTAGACTGTATCCCACTCTCAGAATGACCCTTCGGTTGTTTTACCTGGCGTGCCAGAAAGAGTTAGTGAAAGAATGCATTCTAAAGTAAAGGTCTATAGTTGAGCTTGAACTGGAGGCAGATATTTCTCCCAGTGAACAGCCCATTGAGATCAGCCACAGCAGCTGAGGTAGAGTAACTCAAGCCTTGTGCTAGCAGACCACCTGCAGCTGAGTCAGCAGAGGTATATGGAGACACACTAACTTGCTGAATTCTGCAAATGACCAATTAAAAAAGAAAGGGTATGAACATATGTGATGAAAAGTGCTTTGCCTTCTTAAGTGAAGATAATTTTGTTAAACCTGACACTTTAGAGGATGCTAGTAAATTTTCATTGATGTAGTTTGTAAATGTAGCAAAAGCAGCAAATGAGCCTTTATTACACACAAACTCATGGATAAGTTAGTCCTTAAGTGTAAAAAACAACTGCTGCTTTGTATGTGCAAAATATGAAATGGACAGGTTTGCAAAGTATGGACAAGAGAAGATATGGTGCGTCTGAAAAGTCAGACTTCTTTCAAGTTCATTTTTCCATACCCACATTGGTCAGAATACTGAAAGCTAATGAAATAATGTGGACTTCACTTTGTCTTGCTGTGTATTTTAGTTAATGTACTTTAAGACAAAGAAAAATCAATAACCTAATACGGCAGTATAAAACACATTAACAAATGCACTGCTCGGTGCAGGTGCACAGCAGTCACACGGAATGACTTTCACTGCAGGAGAATCTTTGACCAGAGACACATAGAGAATATAACCACACAGTAAAAGTTATCCATGGAAGACTTTCTGCTGTGCGATTAAAAAGCCTTCCATGAGCCTTCTGTTCTGTTTGCTCCTAGATCCTGAGCAGGACAAAAATAAATAAATTAATTTTTATTCTTTATGTTGGTATACCTGATGAACTTTAGGACTAACTGACCTGTACGTGGGATAGACTCATCCCTTGCAGTGACACAGTTTGAGGCTGCCTGTAAGGCGGGGAGCAGCTTTGTGGAAAAGGCCCTAGGACCATGGTAGGCAGCAGGCCAAGCATGGGCCAGCAGTGTCTATTTTCTAATGCAAACTCTTCTTCTACAATTTAAATCCATTAATTCCTGGTTTTGTTTTGTTTGTATGTTTGTTTGTTTTTTCACTACAGATATACACTCTCCCTCTTTGCAACAGCTTATTATGTATTTGAAGACTGTTACCATGTCATTTCAGGTTCCCTCAGTAGCTTTTCATATGCTTAATCCTTTATGCCATAAGTGTCACATTTCAACTTCTTCTAACTTTTGGACAAGCAGTTTTCTTGGAGATTTCTGAGTATACTTAAAGCAAGCAGTTTAACATAGTAGGAGTACTCTAAGGTAGCTTTTTTAATTTTATTTTTTACTCACAAAATTTCACTGCTTTTCAAAAAATGCATTTTTTCTCATCATCCTGTAGTTCCTAGGATACATATTATCTGATTGTACAATACTTAAGCTGCTTCAGAGGTGAAATAGCCATGCTTTTCTCTCTTGCCTTCTTGCTCATAGAAATTATTAAACTGTAATTCTCATGGTAGCTCATTCTCTGCAGCCAGCTATGACTCTAAGCTCTATAAATGTTCTCAATTTGCACGTTTGCAGCTGTCTTATGCATAGGTTTATTCTCAGTGGAATAGTTTCCTGCTAGCTTCCTCAGCTCTCATTTCTTGCTAGCTACTTTGATTTTGTTTGTTTTCTCAACACCATGAGCTGTTTGCACATTTTTTCTTGTTCCTCAGAGGGTTTTCCCTCTTATATAAACACTTACACCAGTGTTTTCTGTGACTATTCCATTCCTTGAATTCTACTGTCAGAGAGAAACAATTTTGCCTCAATGCCTCAGGATAAACATGCTTATTTATCAATCTTTCCTATATTTAAACAGGTCTCTGAGAGTGACAGTGCCTGCAGCATAGAGAGATGGAAGGGGTGAAGCTGCCTTCTGCCTGAAGCCAGGCTGGGTAGGCAGAGCTGTGACAGCTCTTCATGATGCCTCAAGATCAGCATCCCCAGTTGCACTGGTTATTCCGCCCACGGTGTGGCAGATGAAGAAATACAATTCCTTCATCCAACATATTATGTAAAGACAGATGTTTTCAGCTTACTCAGACATAAGAATTAGGACAGAATAGGATGCCCTGGACAAGAAGGATAACAAAATCAGGGTATGCTTGAACAGCGAAATGAAAACATTAGTGCAGCATGGGTAGGCACAGCTTTAATCTAACTGGCACAGGCAGCAATAGCATTGAAGATGGAGAAGCACAACATTCAGTGTGGGTTGGCAACTGGGGTAAGGACATGGTGGCTCTACTCACATCCATACCTCTACAACATCACTGCTATTCTCCCTGTGCTGCACAAATAAATGATAACCTAAAATTCTGCTCCACAATGCAACCTCTCCTTCAGCTGCAGTGAAGAAATAGCTTGAAAGCTTTCCTGACTCAGTAAGGAAGTCCTTTGGGTTGTTCTGGATTAGCTGCTACCTAGGCAACATTGCAACAGGCAACTTCAATCACCACTGGGGCACTTGGACAAGAGACTGGTATTTCACTTGCAATCTTCCCTGTTAAATCATCCCAATTTCCTCAGAAAAAATAAGTGTGCACCAAATTTTGCAGTTTGTCCCACATACTTATATTGCACTATATCTAGCTTTAGCCTGAAAAGTAAGGCTATCCTAGACTCTCCTCAACTCTTACCATTCAGTTGTGCAGTGTTCATTTACTTAAATCTCACTAACCAAAAAAGAGACTTGTACATGCTGTGTACCTAATGAGCTGCTACTGAAAGGAGGACAAATTTATCTTCACATTTCTTTCAATGAATTCTAAAACAACTGTAGCTTTCAACCCTGCGAGAGCTTCTGTGAGAGCTTTACCATTTTTATTATTTAATAATGATGACAATATTAGTGGTCCTAATGTTTACAGATAGTTTTTGTCAGATGTCACTAACTTTGGAGATCAAAGTGACTGCTGGCATATGCATTTGCCAATCCTGACAATATGCATGACTTAAAAATGTTGCAAAGATGCCTGCACAACCTTTCTGGTAAGTGTAGCATATCTCCAACCAAATATCATCTGCTGTGAAATAAAGATTACAATGAAAAGTCAAACTGAACACGAACTATCTCAGTTTATCAAACTGTACTCTTTGTCCTGAAATGAAAGTGGAAAAGTGTGTAAAAGTGGGCTATGCACTCCCAGAGAGTTAGAAACAAATCATATTTGGTGCTATTGCTGAATAATCTACAAATACCTTTTACATGCCATAAGTGAGTGTTGTCCGGTGGCACTGGAGATAAATTCCCTAACTACTGAAGAGATAGAATGTGTAGAGTAATTGACTGTTGTACATGTGTCTACCACCATGTTTCAACGATGATTTGAGAACACTTTATTTAGAGATGAAGGAACAGTTCCTCTAGAATTTGTTCAGGCCTTGGATTGTTGAAATACCAGTTCCCAGATATAGCTTTTTGTTCCGGTCATATTAGTCCAGTAAGAATAATATTTAAAATCACAATGTTCATTTTAAATAGGTCATGAAGTGATGAAGATGGTCCTTTGTTACTAATCCAGGCATGACTGCAAGTTCTACCACTGAAATAAATCATTCAATAACCCACTGCAAGTCTTCGTAAACTATGGCAGCTTACATGCCATCCCTTCCACCACATTCATTTCTCTTCTGGGGAAAGATAAGTGCAATCCCTAAATTTACCTGCATTAATATTATTGTTGTTGTTGTTTTTGTTATTTTCTTTCCTAGATTTTTCTCTCTAGCTGAGCAACAGACACACCAAGAAACATGCCAGAGCAAAGCAATGATTACAGGGTTGTTGTGTTTGGGGCTGGAGGAGTTGGCAAAAGTTCTTTGGTCTTGAGATTTGTGAAAGGCACTTTCAGAGAGAGCTACATCCCTACCATAGAAGACACCTATCGGCAGGTGATCAGCTGTGATAAGAGCATATGCACTTTGCAGATAACTGACACAACAGGGAGCCATCAATTTCCAGCCATGCAACGTCTTTCTATTTCTAAAGGACATGCTTTCATTTTGGTTTACTCTATCACCAGCCGACAGTCCTTGGAGGAACTCAAACCAATCTATGAACAAATATGTCAGATTAAAGGAGATGTAGAAAGCATTCCTATAATGCTGGTGGGGAACAAAAATGACGAGAACCAAAATCGAGAGGTGGACAGCAGTGAAGGAGAAGCCATGGCCAAGAAGTGGAAGTGTGCCTTCATGGAGACCTCTGCCAAGCTGAACCATAATGTGAAGGAGTTATTCCAAGAGCTGTTAAACCTAGAAAAACGCAGGACTGTGAGTTTACAAATTGATGGCAAAAAAAGCAAGCAGCAGAAAAGGAAAGAGAAGCTGAAAGGCAAATGTGTGGTCATGTGATATTGCACTGACAGGAGTTGGTCGTGCTGTCTCTCTCACCTGTCTGATATTACCCTTGTAAAACCTATAGACAGCAAACAACCATACAAGACCCTATTGATTGGTATCTGTTTTAAAAGAAATATTTGTAATTTGGAAAAATAAAATAGTTACTGTAGTTACTATGAAAAAAAGCTAGAAAATTGAAAAATCGTACGCTCTAGATATCAGTGAAAAAAAAAGATCAGGAAGTAAAAGAAAGATTGGCCAGGATATCTGATTTAATAATTTACACAGGAAAAGAAATTTCATCTTTAGCATATTGTGGAAGATTTGGGAAGTCAGCATCATAATATTTATATTCGCATGTAACTGCAATGGAAGGCAATGTATAATGCTAGAAGAAAAACAAACAAATGTCCACGAAGAAACCTAGGACATATAACTGCATGCTGGATTAAGTCATCATACCTGTTAAGAGTGCCGTGGACAAACAGTTCTGTGCAATTTTCAGTACTGACTGCTGAGGCAGTGTGCATAAAGTAATCTCAGATCTGCCAAATAAACTATTTCTCACTAAAGAGAAGTATGGGGGTAGCACAGTTAAAAGGAATGAAGATTCTCTCTACCTCCCCCAGCATGAGATGTCTTTCTTGTATGACGCAGTGTTTGAACTGAAGGATGAGGAAAAGCCAGCCCCTGTAGGAGAGATGGAGATCATCTTTTCTGCACCCATCACTCCAGGAATGACCTGTACTTTTGGCCTTGAGATATTTCAAAAGATCAGATTGCTGCTGTTGGAGAATGTCAGATTGTATAAAAATGGTGTGCATATACAAACAGAATATTTCCTAAGGAGGACTGGCTGGACAGTCCTATACAAAAGCCTCCGTGGAAAAGACTCAGTTCAAGCACTGTTGATGGATAAATGAACACACAAGGTGATTTGTGAATGAACTGGAAGTCTATTGAGCTGGTGATACTGCTGGAGAGGCGTCACTGTAGTACAGAAAGGTTTTGTTCAAATTACCATAGTAGTTGAGTAAAACTTCTTTCCATTACTATATTCCAATTAGAATGGTTTTGCATTCATACATTGCTAGATTTATTGCCTTTATATTGTCTAAAGGGTTTTATATTCACTGCTTAAACACACAATTTGAACTGCTGTGGCTATTTATAGAGCCAAATCCTACATCTGGTGTTAGAACCCACGAGTCTCTAATAGAAGACTTGCTGGGTAAGTACTACAGGATCTGGCATATTAAGAGTTACAATCAGTACTGTGTTACAATGCAATACAAGGCTGTGAATAGAAATAATAATAATAAAAAAACTGGTTCAAACCACTCTGTCAGGGGAAACTGCTTTTCTCAAAACCTTTGAAAGGGGATAAATGTTCAAAATGTGAGCTTTTCTGATCTCTCTTAAAGCTTTTTTAAAAAATAATATGAATGAGTAAAATATGTATCCTACTGATAACATAGATCATCAAAGATAAAAGAAGCACATACATTTTTTTAAAGGACACATCTAAATTGTATAACCTACAATTAGCACCTTAGGAACTGCTTTGAAATAATAAAACCAACATCATATTTTTGGGAAACTTTTACATCAAAATCATACTATAGGATAATGCAGTCAAGTATTAGTATTATTAGTATGCATGTGGTTGCATTATAAATGTCTTCTAAGAGCTGTTCAAATGCAGTATTGTCATTAAACATTGTTACCTTGTTGCTCTCAAAGCTATTGCTTGTTTACCTTCTACCTTCCAAAAAAAAAGTGCAGACACTTCATAGGTAAGGTGGTAGTATACATGTCTTTGAGCAAGAATTGTTGTTAGCACTGTCTAGAAAGGAGCACAATTTTTGTCATTCACTCAGAAGAAGTTCTGGCAGCATTAATTGAAGTGTAAAACTGTTACTGATTTTAAAGAAGACAGAGTTTTTGTGTTTATTGTGTTAGAAGAGAAAATTGGAGAGAGCAGGAAAAAAAGCTAAGACTCTTCCTTAGCAATAAATTCCTGACTCTTAAGCAATGCTTTTTCTCCATAAGTCTCAAAGCACTTTACACAAAGGACAGCATCATTACCTTAACTTTGCAGGTGGTGAAACTGAGGCACAAAGAGAGGAAGCAACTGCAAAAAGTTACCCAGCAGGCTAGTGACAGACCCAGGAAGAAAACCAGATCTCCACAGTCCCAGTCCAGTGTTCTATCTGCCTTTGGCCAGACCGACTCTTCAGATTATTAGAAAGCTTCTAAAACATATAAAGAAGCCTGGTATAGCTTATACAGCTAAGTCCATCTTTTCCTTCTCAGTGTGTCAATAGATCAAACAGTATTTCCAGGTCAGGGATGCAAAATATTTAAAAGCACTATGTTTAGTACGACTTTTCTACATTTTTATACGTTTACTCTGTTTGTAAGCAAATGGTTGAAGGTACTTATCTTTACAGCACTGGATTCTGCTAACAGAACTGGAAAATCAAAAGAATGACCACAACTGAGGAACAATGAGTCATATATGGAGGTCAGCAGTACAGAGATCTCCCACTGATGCTAACAGACTGGTGCCAAAGGTCATTATGCATGGTGCACTCTTAAGTGGCCGGCATGGAATAAAAATAGAAACTGAAACAAAAAAGGCCATATAAAGAAACGATCCTTTTAGAATTATTACTTTTAACTGGAGGAATTATTTGCATGATGAAGAATCTTGCAGAAGTAGGGGATCTGAATTAGGCTCAAAAGGTTATGACTTATAAGAACATTATGGGCTGAAATTTGGTCCCTGGCTTTTGTTGAATGTGCCTCACAGAAAGAAAAGAGTAATTGTGTGTCAAAGCTGGAAATAAAGCAAGTAGCTGCCAAATGTTAGGCTTAAGAACCATTTCCTTTATTTCCCAGTTCATTCCTCTCTTGTTCTTACATAATAAGCCATGAATTATTTCATGGACTTGCATGTATCAAAGCAAGGCCAGTACAGAAGCAATATTACTCATGGACCACAGATTCGAAAGAGAACATATTTTATACCCTTGCATTTTCATTCTAGTTTTACTACTAGATTATACATATCTTACATATATGTGAGCTGTTTTAAAATGTTTGTTTTGTTATTACTTATCCTTTTTTTTTTTTTTATAGAGGAAAAATATGAAGAAAATACACAGCTTTATTACATTTTGTGTTTTCTTTGGGAATGTGATATTAGTCTAATAAACTCTTTAAAATGTACAGAAGAAATATGACATATTTAAAACGTGCAAGATCTACAGTGAGTTTTAGCACCCAGACATATAGACAAAATGACTCTTTACAATGCATGATTTTGTATGTATGTAAGATGTATTAAGTTATATAGTTATCATGAAAATGTGTTGTTGCGATTTCATTAGCAAATATTTTATTCAAAAACTCTGGATATTAAGTCATTTGTGCCTACAAGTTTCTATGTTTCCAGTGATGTTTGAAACATATAAAATAAAGTTTTAAATGGAAACATGATTTGGGAAAAAGCTTTGTTGGTGCCTGCATTTTGTTTATTTCCTAAGTATATTAAGCATATCATTTTAAAAATGGGAAAGGCAATTCCCTAAATCAAAATATATTCAGATATGCCAGGCAGTGTCCTAAAGTCTGCAGCTATACAATTCACAGTCTGGAAAGTCCTAAGAGAGGTGGAACAATATTGTCCTCTTTGTGGTCAATGGGATGGAGTCTAGTTGGAGGCCTGTATCTAGTGGAGTCCGTCAAGGATCAGTGCTGGGACCAGTACTGTTCAATATATTCATCAGCAACTTGGATGAGGGAATGGAGAGCACCCTCAGCAAGTTTGCTGATGACACAAAACTGGGAGGAGTGGCTGACACACCAGAAGGCTGTGCTGCCATCCAGTGAGACTTAGACAGGCTGGAGATTTGGGCAGGGAGAAATTTAATGAAATATAACAAGGGCAAGCGTAGAGTCTTGCATCTGGGCAGGAACAACTCCAGGTACCAGTATAGGCTGGGGACTGACCTGTTGGAGAGCAGCGTAGGGGAGAGGGACCTGGGGGTCCCAGTGGACAGC
The DNA here is from genome assembly GCA_013399115.1 of Anseranas semipalmata. Classification (NCBI taxonomy): domain Eukaryota; kingdom Metazoa; phylum Chordata; class Aves; order Anseriformes; family Anseranatidae; genus Anseranas; species Anseranas semipalmata. The sequence continues at coordinate 45,617 of VXAA01003323.1, read as the reverse complement.
AGGATGACCATGAGCCACCACTGTGCCCTTGTGGCCAACAAGGCGAATGGCATCCTGCGGTGTATTAGAAGGCATGTGGTTAGTAGGTCGAGAGAGGTTCTCCTCCCCCTCTAATCCGCCCTGGTGAGACCACATCTGGAACAGTGTCCCGTTCTGGGCCCCTCAGTTCAAGAGGGACAGGAAATTGCTTGAGAGAGTCCAGTGTAGAGCCACAAAGATGATTAAGGGAGTGGAGCATCTCCCTTACGAGGAAAGNGAGGGTGACGGAGCACTGGAACAGGCTGCCCAGAGAGGTTGTGGAGTCTCCTTCTCTGGAGACATTCAAAACCCACCTGGAAGCGTTCCTGTGTGACCTGATCTAGGTGTTCCTGCTCCAGCAGAGGGATTGGACTAGATGATCTTTCAAGGTCCTTTCCAATCCCTAACATTCTGTGATTCTGTGCGATTCTGTGACATTTACTTTTCTTTTATTATAATGAGACAAACACCTACACTTTCAAAGCAATCTACCTTCCTCATAAAACACAGGTTATCAGTAGGTGTTTATTTTGGCCATCAAAAAGCAAAATATTTCTGGAAGCTGATCTATATTCTATTCTTTAGTTTTAAATAATGACAGATAGGAACTTAGTGTTTGTGCAAAAATCAAAACTTAGTATACAGATCCTGCTATCCCTCCTTTTCCCTACCAGATGCCTGACGTTTTCACAAGATTTCCTACAATGGTATTCTACCTCACCTGAAAAAAAAAAAAAAAAAAGTCAAATATAATAATCTAACAGTTCTTGTAATTCAGAAGTTGTTCAGTTAAATGATATTTTCCGTATGTAAGTGTCTGTAATTCATGCTCAGCAGAGGGAGGGATCAACAAACAAACATGAGTACTTAGGTACTTTTGTAAGCATTTGAAATGTTAAAATATTAAGTATTCAATGCAAACTTCATACTGTGAAGTAATGGGACATAGTAGTCAACAAAGCTCTTCATTATTGGAAAACAACACTCTTATTTATATTCCTTATAAGGAATTCCTTATAATTCCCATTATCCTTTTTATTATTATTATTATTTTATTTCTAATACATCGTCATTTACTGTACATTGTCCTGATTCTGACACAACCTACCTTGGAATAGTGGATTTGCAGTCCAGGGGTTTACACAACATAATTGCTTTATAGATGTGCGTCCACCTATTTGTCCACTTAAACACCACAAGCTTTACGAAATTTTACAAAATTCCCTATTTTTTTCCTTTAGTTACAACTTGTGTTTCCCAGTGAAAAATATATTCCTAGTTAGCATAAGTCCTCATTCAAAGTTATGACTACATATTTAAGTCATGTCTAGTTCACTGGCATTTCAACTGTGTCCCACTCACCTTCTATGCATATTGTCTAATTAATTCAAACATTTATTTAGTGTAGTCAGTGGTACCTAAAGTCTAACTCCACTAAAGCTGGAAGGAGAGGAAGTGCAGAACTTGAACAGCTTTGAAAACATGGGTACCTCTTGTGAAGGATACAGACTCTGCTTTAAATTAACCAGAGCAATATGAGGTTTATACAAAACATTAAGCCTCATCTGTTTCAGGTAGTTTACTTTGGTTGAGTGCTGCTTTTTATAATGAGTCATAGTGGACCTATTGAGAAGTCACAATGGAACCAAAGCACAGAGGAGCATTTATTGTTCAATCAGAAGTACTTACACTTCATTCGGATATTAAGAAATGGCCCCAAATGAACCCTACGAGTGCACTTTTGTCCCAATGCCCTGAAAGCTGTCACGTGGAAGCTGCCATTGTCTTTGTATTAATTTCGGTAGAAAAAGCAGGAAATAAAGAAGCAGAAGAGGTGTTTTTCCATAAGAAGGTTACAGCAAATATATATATTTTTTTGATGTGTAAGAGGACAAATATAATTTTCATTCATTTTTAAACAATGACTTGGATAGCACCAACGTGCCAATCACTCTAATGTATATTTGCTTTACAGAGGTTTTTGCTTGGTGATGTTGTAAAGATCCTTCGCCTTTGGTTCTCCCCTTCCTTATTTGGTTCACTTCCTGATGCCGGTCAGCTTGGCCCTTAAAACATACAGATCATGGACTTATTTACTAACTTAGCCAAGGTTAGACACTCTTAAAATCATAATACAATGACACTGTAGGCTTAGGCATATGAATTTCATTCCAGATCTTACCTGTGGGAATTCCAGTGGCCCACGTGCCCCCTGCACAATTGGATCATCATCATAAATAGTTTGGAGGAATAAAATTCAGAAGAAAAACAACGGAGATGTCAGAAGTAGCTGAAGATTTTACAGGAACTCACTATTTCCCGTGAAATTCTGAGACCTGCCAAGACTCCTAGGTGTATTTTCAAAGGAAAATCAATACTGAGCGGTCACACTGAGCTGTGCTAATGAGCACTGCTGTTATGGACATCACAACAGTAAGTTGCCACGGAGAACAATTGCTGCTCACTCAGAGATCTAGTCAAATCTGCAACTCCTTATAAAAACAACTGTAAACTGGATGGCTAATTTATCCACCTGTGGATGAGAACATGCTCTCTAGCCATGGGATTTTAGCTGTCCTTTCTTCCACCTTTAGTCCGGGGCGGGTCTCAGTTCTTCAAAAACAGAAACTTCTGGTGGATGCTGAATAACAGCATCCAGCCCTTCTCCCCTTCTACGCAGACAGGCGCCTACAGAAATGATCAGTAAAAATCAGGAAAGTGACTAGGCAGTTACCTCAGCTGAGCAGCAGGCAGCAGGGAGGAGAAGGGCCTGTGTGGATCTCTTGCCATGCCATGTGGGAAGATAAAGACATTCTCCTCCATGAGCTCACAGCCATGACCACCTTAGAGCATGAACACCTGGTCCTTCTTTCCACAAACCTTGCACTGATCAAGGCCTTTTTTTAGAGTGAGATTAAAGGGTGACTAGGGCAACAAAATCTAATATACCAGCAAGGGAGAACAAGGTAGTTTTGTAGAAGCATGTCTGTAAGTGTCCAAATAATTTCATTACATAAGGAACTGGGAAGAACATATTTAGATGCAAGTGTGTAGTCATGTAGAAAAAGGCATGACTACAGACTGTGGTGTGTCTGTGGATGCTGAATGTGGACTCAGAACTGAGTTTAAGTGTAGCCCCATTCTGAAAGTTTGACAGCACCTAATTGGTTCACGGTCTTTTGCTTCTTTAATGACCAAAGCTGAATGCCATTAAAAAAACAAACAAACAAACAAAACCACCAAGACACCTCACTATGTCAGAGGACCATTTTATTCAATTAATTACTTACTAACAAACAGTTCACAATAATTTGACAAGTCCAGTAATCAGAGGGATACAGTAACTTTGTTAGATCTTATCCACATAGAAAATAGTTATGTAATAGCATTTAAGTGTGCCCAGACTGCAGAACTGAAAAGTACCATCAAAGCCAGATGGATGCAAACACAAAATTTTCTTACTGTGAGGGTAGGGAAAAGAAGCATCAGGGTCCCTGTTTTGCTACTGTGCCTGCCCCTGCTCTCGCCTCTGTGGGAAAAGCAGCCAGCCAGGCTGCACTCACCACAGCCAAAGCACTCCCTTGTGTGCTGGAAACAGCTTATAAAGTGTATCACAAAAGTGATATAGTGACTAAAAAGAGTGAAAGCATATCAGGCCAGCAATTAACAGGTAAAGAGTAAATATATATTTAAGTGAGTATTTCTGAATATGAAAGGCTGTTCTCATGCTCACTGATCAAACTAGTGGATGCAGAGCTCCACTCTCCCACTGATAAATCTAGCCCAGACCAGGCCAAAATCTGTACAATAGATGATGCAGTGCGGGGATGGGCTTGTATGGTATGTTACTCTAGCGGTATAAATAGGAGGGACCTATATACTGTGGGCTAGCATAGTGATGTGAGGAGATTCAAAGAGGATGTGGCCTGACTTCAGCTTTACCACACGGCCTCCTTTGGCTATGTCCTCAGCTAGCTCTGCCTGTCCAGAAGTTAAGATAGTATAAACACTGTTGTGTCATTTAGCCTACACAGAACTACTTTAAACTTTTCATACAAGTTAGATTACAAAAATCAATGTTACACTGCAGATAAGAAAGCATATTATTCTACACTATACAGGTGTATAAGATTATGTATTTTTAAATGTAAGTTAGTAGCTACAACTGATTTGCCTTTATTGCTGTGATCTCTTTAGTCTGTCAACTGTGTTTTCTCAGAAACTTGAAATTAGTGCTATTCTACTGGATCTTGTAACTTAAGTTAGTTTAGGAAAGAAACTTCCATATTAGGACTAATTGCAACAAGAGATTTTTAAAGTGCATTCAATGGCAATTAGAATTTAGAATTAGAATTAAAGTTCAACAGAAAATTTAACAGTCATTTGTAGAGAAGTATTAGTCATCCATTTCCCACACAAATATGTTTTATGGTTTGAAATGTCACTAAAATGGGTATTTGAGAACACAAAGCAGAAGCTTGAATAGGAACAGCTTGAGCTTCTTGTATTTTAACTTTCAAATGCACGGAAGTATGTGCAAGTTCTTTTTTTTTTTTTTTTTTTTTTTTTTTTCCTGAATGCCAGAGACCAAATTTATTCTTGGTTTAGTTAGGAATAAATTTGTTTCCATATTTTCCAGCTTGTTTTCAAGAATGCTGTATTTGGACTTGACGTGATAACAAACAAAAGGTTTTTGGACTCTAATGTGTTATGAAGGATAAACCTGTAAGTAATGTACAGGCAGGGACTTTTAGGAAATCTGTTACTTTTTCTAACTCAAATGTTTTTTAGCAAAATGACTAATAGCCATGTGTCCAAATTTCTTTTGTGTAAAAATGGAATAACAACATTTTTTTCATCTAGAAGACAAAGAAAACTTATGGAACATATGAAATGAAAAGCTCGTTTCTCTAGGTTTTTTTGGTTGGTTGCTTGGTTGGTGGGTTTTTTGTTTTGTTTTTTATTTTTTGGATGCTCTCCTATAGCTGTCAATTTTTCAAAACTTATCATCTTTTTCAATTTCATAACATGGGGTGAAAATCTGTTCCTTCTGGACACTTCAGAGTTTACCCCCCTAAGTCTTGTGCTTTCATTTCAAAGTACTCCAGTATCAAAATAAAATAGCTTTCTCCCTCCAACTTCACTTGCTAAGCCCCTCTGCTGCTGATAACGACTGCTGCTCCACCACGCTGATGATACCACCACAGAGAAACCATGAGTGATGCAGGGTGTGTGTGGAAGGACTGTACTCCCAGACCTCTGTGTTTGCTCGAGAAGCAACGTGCAGTACCTCCTCCATTCCTCGGAGCTTGGTTGTTTGTAGGTCACGTTTGCTGGGCTCCAGCACAGACCTCTACACAAGCACAGGCACTTGGCTGGCAGCTCTCAGGGAGTACCAGGCATTGCTGTGTGCACCAGAGCAGGCATGGAGACCGTTCCCACTCCAGCTAGCAGATGCCTCTGGATTTTGTCTTCACCCTGGCTCTGGTCTGACATGGGGCCCCTGCTGGGCTCTGCTCACAGAGGCCATCCCTGCAGCCCCCCCACTACCAAACTCTTGCCACGTAAACCCAATACAGTCAAACAATACTTGTAAGATTTATCAGACAAACTGAGATATCTTGAATAGTGATATTCTTTTCATATGCTAGAATTTTGTAATTGGTATGAGCGGATTTTTCATTTTTAATTTTATGTTTGAATATTAAAAATTTATAAATGCAAGCACATTTTTGTATATACATTAGATTAAAACAACACTCCTTTTTAGTCACTTTTAGTGATTTTAGACCATTCCAGTTAGAGAATGAGATGGGAAAGTAGGGAGAAGTATGTTTTTAAAACTTTAAGTATAATAATGGAATTAGCATTACTATACTTATTAAACAAACAGGAAATGTGGGAGAATTTAGCAATCCAAAGGGCAGCTGGGAAAAGGGAGTGGTGGCAAATTTTCTTCCTTCTCGAATGTTGAAAGTAGAGATTTTTCTATGGCAAAGACTATAGTCTGTAGTAACTGTCAGTCAATAGGGAAGAAATGACAGAGATTAGGTTAGCAGTATGGGTGAAAGTGACTGTGCAATGAAAAGAATGTAGATGAGCAAACAACAATAAAAGAGACTTCAACCAACTAGAAAAGCCTCAAAGTATTATCTCCAGGTTTTAGTCCATATTAAAAAATGTGCAAAGGAGCTGAAGAAATCCAGAGAAGACAAATGGGAGTAAGAGGACATCTAGAAAGCCTGATCTAAAAA
>VXAA01003323.1:24311-39328 GCA_013399115.1 Anseranas semipalmata | reverse complement strand
AAAAAAAAAAAAAGGTTGGGCTAGCACAGAACAGACAAATAACAGAAAAATGCTAAGAGCTATAATAGACTTCTTCTGTGCTAGTAAGTGAAGAAGAATAGAATAAACTCTGCTCCACATCTGCTTCTGAAAATTGTCCAGTAATCTGAGCATGGAACCACCAGAAAGGAGACTGAGCAGGGAAACCATCTAGGCATCTGTGTCCTTTTGCCCTCATTGTAGGGCAAAATGCTTCCTGGCAGGAGAGACGTGCACACTAATGACATTGCATATATGACCCTGAGACAGACCCCATTTTTTGTTGCTTCTATGACTCATCACAGTCACTGAGGATAGTCATCCTGGTACAGATACAGACAATTCCATCCTTCTAATGCATTGCTTTACAATAAGCATAATGATATCTAGTACTATAACTAGGAGGGAAAGTGATGGCATTGAAAGGCATATAGAATAGTAATGCATTATGTACAAAGTAGTTGCACTACAATACAGTAGCAAGCGTATGAAGCAGCAGAAGGCACCACCAAGAAGATTAGTGGACTTTCTAATAATGTGATTGTAGGACTGGAGGATACATTGTCTCCAGGTGTTGTGGTCAGAGGTTGTATTTTAGAATGTATTTTTGAGAATACATATATTTTTTATTGAAGGGTGTTGCCTTCATATATTATATTTCTATTACATTTACATATGTACACTATTTTGATTCATTATGAAGAGCAGAGTGAATCTAAGTATTGAGCTTGAGATAGGCACTGGGTGTATAAACTTATTTTATTCTTTAAAAAATATCCAGCTGAGTTGCCAGGGCATTCTCTTCCAGTAGGATTTGTACACTTCTAAAGACAAAACAGACAGAAAAGCTACCCAGAGAACACCATTTTAACACTTTTTTTTTTTTTCTTTACCACTGTTTGTATGGTTGTTTAGTTTTTGCCCTTTAGATTGCACTAAACTAAAGAGAAAACTATATTTTATCTGGGAGAACCTCATAGGAGTTCTTAAGGTTTTTTTTTTTTTTTTCTATTTTTGTTCACCCATTCCTAACAACTCAGCCATGGCTAACAATTTTGTGAAAAAAAATAATACGGACAAGATCACTTTCTTCAGGCCTCATAGTTTGTCTGTTACTATTGATTTATAAATGGCAGAAAAAAAACTCTCTTTGCCTCAAGTCCTAGACAATGTAAGTTCCTGATTTGATGACACAGTTAGTTTTTATTTTTTAATTTTGGTTCACAAAAAATCCTGCATTTCTTTGTCTCATTCAGGAAATCAGCAGGAGTTATGAAGAACTTATTATAGTTTATCTTAAAATCTAGCAATTCTACCTTTATTACCACCAAAGGAAAACAAAATGACAACATTTACCAGTGCAGACTCTAACAACAAAACAAATAATTCTTTTATGAAATCTCAGATTAGCACATTTTCACAAAAACTTAAATGTTTATGAGATTAAGTTTGACAAGCTACTATTTTCCTACATTTTTTACATTTTCTCAAACAAGACTAACATTTTAAATATAACTTTTAAATATAATTTTTATTTTAAAGTTGTCATAACTAAACAAGTTCTAAAAAGTCAAAACATTAACATTTGGACAATATAATATTAGGATTTGTTTATTCTTTTCTGTGAGTTGTACTTTAAAATATATATATACCAGTGCATAATAAATATTAGTTCAGAATGATTAAGGAATTTTTCTGACCTTTGGACATAGTAACTGTGATGTAGGAGAAAAATCCCTGCCTCTCAAGAAGAGCTTCCATGGTGACAGCAGTGTGGGCAGGGAGATCTTTGTTTCATCACATTTTTTATGTTTCTGTTCATCAGTTGATTTTGTTTGTTTGTTTGTTTGTTCATTTGTTTGTTTTCTTTTGTATTTCCAGATATGTGGAAAATAGGCTGGCTTTGGTAATGTTATGAAACACAAAAGTGTTTGCCAGCAAAAATGATGGGAGATTTGTTTCATGAGAAATCTGAAGCATTGTTGAAAAAGAATCTTAGTAATCTATAAATTACTTTAGAGTCATATGGACAATACAATTACTAAAGCAAACAATCTCAAAGGGAGATTAATCATGACAGATCCAATAAAAAAAAAAAAGAGAGAGAGAGAGAGAGAAAATGAGACAAACAGTCTATCTAGAGGATTGACTATTTATAAAGATGGTTGATCACTTTGGTGGCTTAGATTTTTCTGAAAGTAATTTTTATTTAAAATTTTGTTCCTTGCCATCTCTAAAACATTCTGGGAAAGGGAAGTGTGCCCACAGGGAAGATCCCAATGGAATAGGAAGACACTAATCTTTTTTTTTTTTTTTTAAAGTGTTCTATTGCTGTCAGTTGGAAAATTAAAGATTTTATTTAACTTACTGATTTTGCACCATTTTTTTCTTTCCTTTAAAGGAGAAAGTCTTGGTGAACTTGAAAAGTGCAGCTCTTAAATGTCGTGTAGTTGGTTCAGCACTGTCCATATCATTAATATTTGAATTGTCATGTGCATTCACACATGTAATGTGATACTTTCAAATGTATACTACTCCACTGGAGACTACTTTAACAACGCAGCATATGATACTACAGATTAACAGCCGTTAATTTTATTATCAGTTTTCTTCTTCCCCCCCCCTTTTTTTTTTAATATACACAGTGATAAATGCTGGAGTGCATAAATTTGTTACCCATTCCTATTAAAATTCATTTTCTGTGGTCTATATTTAATTAGCAGGCTATTAAATACGATTATCTAGCATCTTTAAAAGTAAGTTTACCATGAAAATGTAATATTTCTAAGACAATGATAATTGTCTAAGTACAGATTTAAATGTACTGTCTAAGATTTTAAAGAAAGCAAGAGTCATACATCATTCCCTCAACATACATGAAACATAGGCAACCTCTTGCATATTTTACCTAGGGTATTATTGATACTCAGAGAGGCAGAAGAATATTTACATCAAGGTTTCATTTGATTTCTGTGTATAAAGATGAAGATTTTTGTTCGGAAGAGTTATAGTTGTTTTCTAACATCCATTGTGGTGTTTTTTCTGTCTAAAGGATAGATAGTCAGATCATGTTCCAAATTTGTATGTAACCCCAAAGCTGAAAAAATTTTCAGAACTCAAGGTTGGGAAGATGAATGTGAGGAACCTTTTCTAAGAGTTCAAAAGTTCTTGCTTTCTTATTCACTGCTACTTGAGTGTCTGAGAAGAAGGAAATTGCTTTTCCCTGGTTTGGTAATATCAGATTTTGCTGAAATAACTACTGCTTGAGGTATTACCTTCAAAAATAAATCAAACCTACCATTTAATTCAGATTTTCTGGTCAATGATTCAGACTGCAGAATAATATGACATCCAGATACAACTCTTCAAGAAGCAGTATTTTTCTGAGCATTTAGGAAAAAAAAAACAAAAACAAAAACAAAAAACCTGTAACATATTTTAAAATTAGGTGAGGAGGTTTTATTTTTTTCATAAATATTTTTCTAAAGATCATTAACTAACAATCAAGAACCATACTGAAAACTTAGGTGGCAATATTCTGCCTAAGTTATTACGGGTTTGATGTTCTGGCTCTGATGTAGCACAGTAGTGTTGCCAGGAAAAAACAACAACATCAAACAACAACAAGAAAAAGAAACCAATACCTATGATATTTAACAGAAAATGAGATTTTTGCACTCATTCGTTAGGGATGAATTATAGCTGGGTCAATTGTGTTTGCCTAGATACATTTTTTTCCTGCATCTAGTTTCATCTTTCTGTCCTGCAATGGTATTTAGCTGACTTGTCCCACCCTATGTAAGCATGTTATATGTAGGGGGGGTGAACCACCCAAATGGGCAACATGTCTTTGGGGTCATTCTCAGTCACAGAATATGCCTTGTTAGTAACTGTCACTGCTGTTGAAAGAACGCTATGTTGAAATCCTTTAAAATATTTGTTTTAACAGAGATTCACACACAAATCCCAATTTTGTATTAGGAATACAACAGTGAGTATCATACCAACATAACCCTGGTAAGATGGAAGCAAGAATCTGTAGAACCCTGATGTTTCCTTCTGTTTGCTAGTTGGCAGATTCCCTCCACTCTCAGATGAAGCCAGTTTTTCTGTTGCGAGGGCTCCTGCCTGAACTCCTTCCTGTTTCCTGGAGATGTATTGAACAGGAAGGCAAGGCATCTCAAACTGGGTGCCAGGTTTCCCTTGAGCGTCTAACAGTCTCTACCCATGATTTTAGGTACACAAATCTTTCAAAGGCACTGCCAGTTCTTCACATCTTGGTGACTGTTTCCCTGTTCCCACCTGTGGGAGTTTACCATGTTGGCTGCACCTGGATTTTCTTGAAGATGGTCTCTGTGGCTAAATTCTTTGACCATTTCCACCCTCCTGGAGCTGCCACAGGCAAGCTCTGTCCTGCAAGACAGTGTGCCAGAAACCTGTACCCACACCACATGCCAGGCTCACCACTGTTTTGCACGTGCCTGGGCACAAAAAAGATCCCTGTCTTACAGCAGCACTGCCATGATAGCCAGACACACCAAACCCTTTGTGCCTCCTGGGCAGATATCACATACTTCCCACAGGGTACTCGTGCATGCTGGAACGCTTTCAGAGAAGAGCAATGAGGCCGGTGAAGGGTCTAGAAAACAAGACGTATGAAGAGCACCCGAGGGACTGGGGTTCTTTAGTCTGGAGAAAAGGGGAAGACCTCATTGCTCTCTAAAACTACCTGAAAAGAAGTTGTAGTGAGGTGGCTGTTGGTCTCTTTTCTCAGGTGACAAGTGATAGGACACGAGGCAACAGCCTCAAGTTGTGCCAGGGGAGGTTTAGGTTAGAAGTCAGGAAAAATTTCTCCACAGTGAAGTTGGTTAAGGCATTGGAGCAGGCTGCCCAGAGAAGTGGTGGAGTCCACATCTCTGGAGGTATTTAAAAGATTTGTGGATGAAGCACTCATGGACATGGTTTAGTAGTAAACTTGGTAGTGTTAAGTGATGGCTGGACTTGATGAACTTAAGAGTCTTTCCAACCTAAATGATTCCATGATTCTATGATTTTGTCCCTCTCCTTTTCGCATAAAAAAACACAGATCTTCAAAATAGAGCAAAAATGCCAAATTTATAAGTCAATTGTTATCCTGATGTCCTCAATGGAATATAGGTGGTCTTAAGGACACAGCCAAAGGAATGCAAGAAGTTGAGGGATGTCTGCAGCAATTGCCAGAACAGCAAGTCCTTGCTAGGGCAGGGACCTAGTAACCATGGCTCTGGTACAGGATACTTTATAGGGTTCTCAACTGGGGTTCTCTCATCATCACATAGCCTGAGCTGTGAATGATGATGTCTTCAGGAAAAGAGGGAGAAAGGGACCAAAGAGAGGTAGCTGCTCCAGAAGCCAGACATATTCACATTATGTGAAAACTTTTTATTCAGTTAAGAACCTGGTTACTGACAAATGACTAAATGCATTTATAAAAACTTTGGTTGAAAAATACTACCACTTCATGTCACGTCCTATCCAATTACATGCCATCAAATCAAGGGGAGAGCTGACAATATCTGACATTTGCAGAAGGTTGTGGTCAGCAAAGCATGATGCTAAATGTGAGGAAGAAAATGAGCTAAATCTGAAATCTGTTGTATCATACACACACACAAAACATTATTAGGACTTAAGGGCATTTAGTTAACTATTCCATCATCTTTGGACATATACCATATGAATTCAATTGTTATCACCCATCTAGGTTTGTTTTCACAGATTTATTTTCACCCAACAGTTTCTACGTGGTTAAGATAATCTGAGGGAATACCAATTTACCAATTAACAATTAAATTACCAATTTAATTTGCATACTTGTTTCCTATATCCAAGGACAAACAGTAATATGTGCTGTTCAGAAAGAAAGCAGCAGCCAGTGCTGTGTAGCAAAGCAGGCAGTTACTTTAAATATTTCCTTTTCCACAAACAGTGTAGTAAAACAGATGAAGGTTGATAGAAAATAACAAAAAACATAGCAATATACAGCGCAAAATGTAATTTATAGCTATTAAGATTACATTAATATATTATTAGAGGTGCAATTCTTACTCTTCATTAAATGGAATTGTACATTCAGGCTGTCAGGGATATAAAGTTTTGTGATTCATTTCAAAAATAGCTTCACACATTACATTATATGTAGAAATCTCAGGACATATATTGAGAAAAAGTGTTGAGCACAAATATTAGAAACACTCGTACTTTGGTGTCTGAAAAATCTTTTCACTGATGAGAGGGGACGTGAGTTGCATCTTCATTCCGTACTATAAATTTACATAATTTTGTTCACTTTATCTGAGAAGTCTGAAAACTGCCAGCAGGACTTTTTGATTAACACAGGAAAAGAAAAGTTCAATTTGGTTTTTCAAAGGCATATTACACTGGTTTGTTGTTTTTCAGCCAACACCTAGCTAATGTTTTCTATTCATTCCAAACTTTGAAATCAAAAACAAATTAGTGATATGAGGAAACAAAAAAGAAACATTTCTTTTAGACAATATGTTCAAAATGTTCGTTCTATGATGAATGCATTTATATATAATCAAGATAATTAGAATGAATAAAGGCATCCTAAAGATTAATTGCTGTAGTAAAATCAGATGTGTCTGTGTTTAATAATCTAAAATCAAACCAACTCATTAAAAATTCATTTAGGTGGACAGTGTTCCTGTTATGTTAGGGAATCTGACTCTAAATTTTCAGTCCTTAAATATAAGCTATTGTTCAATAAAAGACAAGTTTAGTTTCCATTCTCACAGGGATAGTAACCAATATATATGCTTTTCTTAACAATATCATTGTAAATGAGATGTAAGAATCTAATAGAAAAATTAATTTCCCTATCCAGTTTGCTTTTTGGATAATCCAACATAGGTATAATCCCAGATTACTGATGATTGCAGACTGCAGAGATTTACATAATATGAAGGAAAACAAGAGAAAAAATTTCTTATTAATAATAATATTCTGTAATGCTGATAAATAAGTTAAAAAGTGATTATGACGGATAAACTTAGAAGTTTCTAATTTTACAGTCTTTGTTTTTACCTTTGTTTCATGGCCAGCCTAATAAACTCTTCTTAAATTTGAAATGGGTGACTTACTGCTTTACTTTGCAGAGTGCTTTTATAAAAACATTGTAAACACTACAGTGAAAAATCACAGAATAATCAGCTTAGGATAGACTTTTGCCATATTTCAAAATAACTTTTTTTTTTTTTTAATATATATATATGCTTAATACTAATGATAAGGTTTCATTTTTGAAACCAAGTGTCAGCTAAATCCTGAACAAAAATCACTTATTTTTCTATATTTCAGATTCTCTTTTTTTTTCCTCTGAAAGTGGATTAAAATACATTAGCATGTGTGACAGTGCAACTTGTTCATCCTGTTGACTGCCCTAAAACTAAAATAAAGTAGGTAAGGATTCTGATATAGAATGTGGAAATGTGTAATAAATATTGCCAGTAGACTTCTAGTGTTGAATCACTAGGAGACCATAAGCTTTGTGTTACAGTTACCAGTTTAAGTCAAAAGCTAGCAATAAAACAAGTTAAGAAAATAGTCTTGAAACATAGGACTTTTCAGATTAAAACTACTGCTTTATGGGGTGGTGTTTGGTGTGTGAGGGAGTTACATCTTTTCCTCATATTTCTGTTTTGTTTTTTGTTTTGTTTTGTTTTGTTTTGTTTTGTTTTGTTTCATGTTGTATGTCATCTTTAACTTTAAATCTCCAGAAAAGGGATCAGAGAATTAATCTGCAGTGAAAAGAAAAAATACAACAACAACAACAACAACAACAACAACAGCCTTTTGTTTCCATTCTGAGAAGAGAAAATGAGGACTTTGATGCCAGAAGCTTTTCAGGAAAGGCTAAAATAGAACTCAGTACAGCTGTAAAAACCGCAATCTAGTAAACTTCTCTTAGCAAGAAAGCTAGTGCATGTATACCAGACATATATGCTGCATGCTACTATAGTATCCATCTCATAATATTTTACTCATTTTTCTTTACTGCATGTCAACAAGGTAAAGAAACGCTATTACCCTTCCTCACAGATAGTAATGAAGGATGGAGGACCAGATGACACAGAAAATTTGTAACAGAGGAAGGACCTCTATCCAAGTAATGTAGCTACTGTGCTAGTGATCTTGCATATCAACATTTTGGTCCATCCAGGAAGCCAATGACTGTAACAGCAGGAGTGTGTTTTAAAGGTGCTCCCGTGCAAAATCACAGAAAATATAGGTTGGAAGGGGCTTCTGAAAGTCATCCAGTCCCACCTCCTGCTCAAAGCAAGGAAAGTTTCAAATGTATATGATGTTGCTCAGAACCTTTCCAAGTCAAATTCTCCACTTCTCTTATAATGGAAGTTCCCCAGTGGCACTTGTCGCAGTGGATAACAATGCACGTTGTTATTGTGTTTTTTTGTTTGTTTGTTTGTTTGTTTTTTGTTTTTTCCTAGTATGTGATTGGTTATTCCCTTGCCACAGTTTGAATGTGTAACCTTTCATCCTGTTGTTGCCTAATACCAAATATGGCTCTATACCCTCTCATATGGTAGGTGGACATAGCAATAAGATCCCTCCACTAACTTTCTCTTGAGACTGAGCAAGCCCAGTTCTCTCAGCCTCTCCTAGTAACTCCTGTGCTCCAGCTCCAGCCATCTTGGCTTCTGCTGGCCATCTTCCAGCTTGTCAATGACTTTTTTGTACTGGGGGACCTGAAACTCAGCACAGTAGTCCAGCTGAGGGCTTATGAATGCTGAATAGAAGAGAGTAATCATTTCCTTCAACCTGCATCCTATGCTTTGCCAGTTCAGCTCGGTATGCAGCTAGCCTTCATTACTGCAAGGATAGGTTGCTGACCCATATTCAACTTACTGTTCACTAGGACCCTCAACTTCTGCAAAGCCCCTTTCTAGCAGTCCTTTCCAGCCTGCAACATTGCATGGAGTTTGTCCATCCCATAGGTATGACTTTGCATGTGCCTTGTTGAATTTCATGAGGTTCTTGTCAGCCCATTTCTTTAGATTGAGGTCGCTTTGAATGGCAGCACTGCTTTCCAGTTTATCAGCTGCTTATTTTGTCAACAACTTATGAACTTGATGAGGAACTCCATCCCATCATCTGAGTTGTTAAAGACATTAAACTGTGTTGGTTTCTGAATTAATCCCCAAAGAATGCCAGTAGTAACTGTCCATCACCTGTCTTCCAACTGTTGGCACCATCCTTTGAGCCTGACAATCTAGCCAGCTTTTAACCCACCTAGTAGCCCACTCATCCACTCCGTACCACTTCACTTGGCTGCAAGGACCAATGGTATGAGAGACCACTCTGAAAGCCCTGCTAAAGTCAAGGTAAACAATATCCGCTGCTCTCCACTCATTGACGGAATCAACTAACTGATCAGAGAGGGAAGTCAGCTTGGTCAGGCACGATCTGCCTTTGATAAACCCAGGCTAGCTGTTTCCAGCCTTGTTCTTTTTAAATATGGATTCTTTTGTGTTGCTTTGTCTATACTTATTGGGGCCATGCTGTGGTGCATAGCATTAAAACTCAGGTACCTCAGTATTTCCTTCTTGCATGCCAGCTAAGCTGTGTGCTTTGAGGGTGCTCCAATAGTTTGGTGCACCAAGCATCCAAGAAATATGGTGCTCTCATAGGCTTTTGCAGGGATGTGAAAACAGGGCAGTAAAGGCTCAGCTACTGAGCCAGGAAGGACTGCTTTGATTGATACACCCAGGTATGTATGACAAAGGAGTACTTGTTTCAGTTTAGATCGAAACAGCACCCTTCCAAGTTGCATAGACTGGCTCCTACAAACTGGATTTAGTCTGAAAATCACAGAAGTGGTTATTTGGGCTTTGAATTTAAAATTTCTCTTTTCATTGCTAGAAATGATACACTATCTTGCCCTCATTAAAACATATTGATAGTTTTTATGACCTTCATATCCTGTGCCATTCCACTTGCCCTAAAAAGAGTGCATTATTTTTAAATATCCATGTGGAGGTTTCGTAAGGAGAGTGATCTCACATCCTGCAAGCGTTACTTTTTATGCCTCTTGACTGTTGGATGGTCTATTTTCAGCACAGAATTCAGAGCAAGACACACCATGTAGATGAGAACAACATTTACAAAGAATATGATAATTTTTAGATTTTCTTAAATTGTACTTGGAGCCCAGCCCAGTGCCTGAAAATGTAGATTTTTATTTTCAAGATCAGATTTCAATCCACACCTTTTTCTTTCTTTTCTAATAAAGCTGATTTCCATATGCTTTCTCGGAACAGGGTATCTTGCCCCAGTGTTCTATAATTTTAAACCTGGACTATCACTGTTTTCAGTTTAATTACAAAATTGTTTACATAGGTCCATTTTGCCCAATTAGACTGTATTGTTGACCTATACATTTCACAATTGGGTTAGAATATTTTTCAGGGTTAAAGGCTAACACTGTTAAAGAGACTTTAATTATTTTAATTTTTAAAATTTTTAATTTATTTATTTTAATTATTTTAATTATTTTAATTTAAGTTTTAATTATTCTTAAAATATTTTTTAAAAATAATGACCATCATAAAATACTGACTCAAAAATAAAATAAAATAAAATAAAATCTGGGATTCATGAAAATACATTCTCTACTAAATAGCAGAATCTAAATATTTAGGCTTTGTGTTAAGTTGCCTTTAAAAAGCCATGGAAATTGTATATCTAAATTGACATTAACATAGTGTAGTTTACATTTGCTAATAAATTTTTTACTGGAGACAAGCATCCAGACAGACAAAACTGATTTTACTTAGGCAGCAATGTTAGGGGGAAAATAGCATCTCAATGAAAATAATGTGATAATGTTTGCCATATGCACTGTGAATTTCACAACAAACCAGTAAAATCTAAAGTAGGAACAGGCTAAAAAAGAGAAAGAAAGGGGTGTAGACAAATCCAACATTGAGGCAATCTTCTGCCAAATTACTACTGAAGTCCTCTGCCAATAAGCAAATAAATACTATTTTTAAAGATTTCATTTCTTTCAAGAGATTACGTACTGAAATGCAGAGAGAGATTTCCATTCAGTGGGGGAAAGCAGTTAACATGGGTGAAACACTGTAAATCTCCATTTCAGTAAACCAAAGAGATAATGAATAGGTAAAAGTAAGACCAATTGCAGAACACTGAAATGATAAAATATCATTTCTAAATAAAGCTTCCCCTTTTATTTTTTATAGCTTTTACAAGTGTTTGTTTTTATAGAAACAAAAAGTTTTCAGAAGAAAGAAAGAAAAACAGAACAAGAGTTGAAGAGCACATATCAATTCCCACTGGATTTTGACCACCCCATTAGAATTAACAGATGTTTATCTAGAAGAAGCAGAAGGAAATAATATATATACTTTATCAGTCTAATCCAAAGTAGGGGAAAAAATCGGACAAGCTTATGGTCATGCAAACCAAACAATCTCTCATCTGGTCTGTCTCCAAACTGACAAAACATTTTGTGTAGCCAAAATCTTGTATGTTTCAAACCAATTTCTATCCCTTTAAATAGAGAAAGGAATAAAAGAGAGAACTTCTCAGGGTAAACCTTGCCATTCATTACCTTTAGGCAAACCTGTCGGTGTTAAAAATACTAATTTACAATTGCAGTGTGAGCATCAGTTTGCAGCTGAAGTGAACTCTGTTCCACACAGCAATATTTATGCAAAGTATGAAACAAGATACACAAAAATTATTCTGGCTGTATTGTGGACATTACCCAGGCATTCTTACCCAGATACACTTACTGAACTTAAGTGAACTTGAGGCTTATGACCACTAAGTTGGTGAACAGAAGAAATGCACAGGAGAACCACTTTGTCTTATGTTGTGTCATTACATTTGCTTTATGTAGCATGGCCTCAGTTCCTAAGCACTTTCTTTTTTTAACACGATTGAGGAACTGCACTGTTCTTTTCCGCCTGTGGTTGCTCATTCTGTCATGCTTTTCTGAAATGCCACTGGAGATATTGCTCTTGAGGCAGAGAGCATAAAAACTCTACTTTTGACAACGGAGCAGAGCTGCTGAAGTAACCCCACAACATGTCATTAGGAAGCCACCCACCTAAAGCTTGAAAAAGCAACTAGTTCCAGCTAAGCTTGTGTGGTAACATAACATAGTCCTGCTTCTATATCTAGAGAAAACTTCACTACCCTCACCTGGAAATAAACACCACTTAGTGCTGACTCTGTTAGAAACACTGAACATCTTGCTGCCATAAAAATAAACAAGTGATAAATATTTAATACATTTCTGAGTTGAATGATAAACATATTATATTAACAAGAATTCTATTATGTATATAAACCTAGCAGAATCAAATACTGTATATTCTTTCATCCCATATGAAATACTTAATTTCAGGTTTGTTTTTGTTTACTGATGATTTCACATCCTTTTCTAAGGCAAATTTTTGCCTTCAGGTTTGATAAGAATGAGGACATATTTATTTTGCATACATTACAAACCTATCAGAGGGCTCCATTTTAGCTGGAATGAAGCATCCTGTCCTCATGCACTGCAATGCATTTCTTCATCAAAAACCCTTTCACTGTGTTGGGGGTGGGGGGGGGGAGGGTGATTGGTGAAACTGAACATAAGACTTTTTTTTTTTTAAGCGATGTTCTATTCTTCTCTGTTGTATTGCACTAAGGCTTTGAAATGTTTTATGTAGTAGCTACTATGCATGTGAACAGCATTTCTACTGTTCTGCTTTACACTGTAAAACATCAAGGGAATTTACATTTTAAAGTAGCCCAAGTGATAAAGCAACTGATATCTTTAACTTGAGTGGCTGGGAAATCTTGCTACCAGTGTTATAAGATCACTAGCTGATAAATTTTCTGATCTTCAATATAAACCAAAATACCATTTTTACTAATTCTAAACTAGACTAAGTAATTGCCAGAAATATCCATTTTCTTGTATTCTGGATGTTTACCAAAGTCAATGCTAGCTTGTGATTTTTCCCATTTTTACTGTTTCACTTAATTATCAGTTCAGAATTAGGTTTCTGATGCCCATTCGCTAAAAGAGTCATCTAAATTTCAGAAGTGTTGTGAGGATGCATATTATAAGAAGGCAACACTAGGTTTAATGTTTTGCTGTGTTTTTTATTTGTAAAATGACATCTTTGTTTGCCTGCTCTATTCAATTAGGTCAGGTCACTGACTTTCTTTCTCTGCGTAGCAACTATTTCATAAAAACGTTTCTACCTATTGATTTTTTTACAAAGAAGAATGAAAGCAGGAACACTCCACCATCCTGAAATTAATGTATACCACTGAAATTAAAGGTCTGACCAAAGCTCTTTCTCCTCAGGCCTGGGCAGTGCACAGTGTCCTTTCTACTAGGGACATCCACTCATGTTGCAAGTCTCCCCCAGAATTTGGGGCAATGCCCTGACTGATGCTACCTAGAGGTTCCCATGTAGCAGAAGAAATTTCTGGGTGGGTTCCGTTGCAACACCTGCTCCTAAACCCAGTTACTGACCCGTTCTTCCCCTACTTTTTTCCCACTTCTTTCCTAATCTTTTCCTCACACTTTTGTAGAACAACAGTTATAACTGCATGTCCCCAGACATGTAATTTAGAAACATCACTATGTTTCCTTGCACTGCTTAAGGCCCTGGTACTCTGTGCTTCAGAAAGCAATGAAAGGATATTTTTGTTTTCTGTGCTACTTTTTTTTTTTTTTTAATTAAATTGGAAAAAAGACTTCAGCTTCTTCCTTTAGTTGCAAACAGAAAAGGAAAAAAGTAGAAAGAAGAAAGTGGAAGAGAAATTAAAAATATGAATAAGTAGCAAGTATTTTTAGGAAATATTTTGGATAGAAATTTGCAAAATAATCTAATATAAAAATAATAAAAAATACATAAAATAAAAAGTTAATACTTTCTCCCGCTTGTGCTTCCCTCTGCTCCCAAACTCAGCAGTACCTTGTTTCAATGTCAACATCACAACTAATTACCCTTTACAAACATCAGTGAAATCTTACTACCTGGCAAATCTGGAGACTTCTATGTATGACCTATTAAAAACTGCATGTTAGAGATTTAAGGCTAGGAAAATTCATTAAAAATAAATAACTACTCTCAAGCAGATCCAAAGTTTTTAAAGTGGAATTATGAATGATAATCATCCAGCCTAATTAATTTCAGTCTTTCGTGTGTGTGTATGTTTTGAAGGAGTTTCACAAGCTAATAGGTCATCCCACCTGAAGCCTTTTTCACTATATATATATATATATATATATGTTTTTAAGTTGCAAGCTTTAAATACTATATAGATCTTAGTGATTATTATTATTATTATTATTTTGCTCTGGAAAGAACAAACAGAGAATGTAGACATATGTCATCCTCACAGAAATGTTAGATTTGAGGTAGAGTATTTGTGGTTCTCTCATGCAACTTCTAATTTGAGTAGTGCTGATGCTTTATGACTATAAGAAAAGCGCTATAAGCATGATGGTTCTAGCAGGATTCAATTAATACTGTTAGGGATTTTGCCTAGCTTAGAGATAATGAGGACAAGTATAATTTTCCTATAAAATGGAATTTCTGGTGTTGTATTTAGTTACAAAATATTTTTGAGATAGACATGTTTGCTGTCAGTTGCAATTTTTATAGGTATAAAACTACATTATAAAAGTAAAGATACCATGAATAAAGCAATATTTACTTATGAGCAACTGAATACAGTTAATCTATAGCTGAATATGGTTTAATTACATATTATGTTAGTATAGTATCATAGTATTAAAGTGTACATTTTATTTCAATTTTCCCGGGCTTTAATAAAAAAATAAAAAAATAAAAAACACTATTTCCATCAGTCCTAGAGTACTCATTCTATTTGAATTTGCAGTTGGGTTAAGCTGTAACTGTTTTGCTTTAAGGAGGAAAGAGGAA
>VXAA01003323.1:3963-20587 GCA_013399115.1 Anseranas semipalmata | reverse complement strand
AAAAAAAAAAAAAAGAAAAGAAAAGAAAAGAAAAGAAAAGAAACAACAACAACAACAACAACAACAAAACAAAAAAACAAAAGGAGCACCTCTGTTTTTGTCTTAACAATACCCGGCTTTTATGGGTCCTTGTAGTTTTGATGAACTGTAAAGCTGGCCAGCTCTTGTGCAGATTAGAGAGGTGTCCTATCCAAGTTCTGAGGTCTGCTGCTTTACAACTAGCTTAGGTAGAAGTCAGCACAAACTTCCTTGCTTGTTCCTTTGAAAACCTCAAGAACCGAGGTCAGCTTTACAGCCTGTAACCAAATCTAATCGCAAAGGAATGAGTGAACCTTCTCCTCTGCTCATCATTAGAAACACAGATCACATATATCAACAATGTTTTCAAATACTCTAAAGCATCATATTAAAATGTAACAAGAATAAAACCAATGAGAACTTCTGAAATCATAACAAGATCTTCGGTGATTGCTTGTTATTACCATTACTTCAGGAAAAGAACCCAGAGAACTCAGAAAGCCTAAATTGTCTGCACCTCCCTATACAGTTTTACATGATAGTGTTTACACAAATTTTGACACTGCTGCAAGGTTTTGGCATATCCAATAACATCTTGAACAGAGGTCTTAAGCTGAGGTAGAGGGAGTCATTTCAAAGTCAGTGAGCCTAGGAACAGTCCCACTACAAAGAACAGACCTGGAGCATTGATGAGGTTGTGGCATTAGTATTTGCTAGGAGGAACATAAAATTATTGTACAGACAGCATACTTCTGTTTTAAGAAAACTCTGCAATTGGAAGCTTGACAAATTTTAACTTCTATTACGTACTGGCATGAGAGGACAAAAAGAAAGCTTTGCAAGGTGACATAAAGTAGCATAAAACAACATCAGTAGCAATAAAAGGTTTTAAAAGAATTTCTCAGAAGAAGAGGAAGTTGAGAAAGAAAACTATCAGAATTTTGTTCTTGTAATAAACTAGATTATAGGATTAGCTAGTGCTTCACTGAAGAGGAATGAATGAAGTTCACTCTTTATCAGGGAGTATTGTGATGGCTTTAAGCTAAAAAAGGGTAGATTTAGATTAGATATTATGAAGAAATTCTTCACTATGAGGGTTGTTAGATACAGGTTGCCCAGAGAAGTTATGGATTCCCCCTCCATGGAAGTATTCAAGGCCAGGCTGGATGGGGCCTTGGTCAACCTGGTCTAGTGGGAGGTGTCCCTGCCCATGGCAGGGGGTTGGAACTAGGTGATCTTTAAGGTCCCTTCCAACCCAAACCATACTGTGATTCTGTGAATCTATGATAAGTTTAAGTTACACTCACTTATACATACATTAAAACTTGTGCTTTTCCTAATATTCACAAAGCGTTTAAAAAATCCAATCCTTTCTTTCAAGTATGTCTATTTTATCAACAAATTAAAAAACAGTGCTTTGAATACTGGCAACAATGTTGGCAAATCATGTCAGATTGAACTGACAATATTATATCACTATCACTATTTATCACTATTGAACTGTGCAGCTATGTCTAACTTCGTGTTCATCATGTTTGGAGGTAGTGGTTAAACATGCGTTGATATCTTTACAAAGATAGGTATCTTATATTTACAGATAATAGGAAATGTTAATCTCTTTGAGAGAAGGTGATCTGACACTCTGGAAAATTTTTACAAATATTTTTCTCCTCTCCATGGAACTATCTTCAAAACTTTACAGATGTACAATTTCTGTATGAGGTAGGGAAGCAAAGTTAAATGATCAGACTGACTACACATTGTGCAAGTTATTAATTCCCAAATTAAAAATCACATAACTGTTTTTTTTCTCAAAAATATAACATTTTCCCTTAAATTATGTTGATGTATGCACAGTTCAAACTGCTTCTAAAAGCTTGCATGTGCTCCAGGGAAGAGGAGCTCACACAGTCCTTTGTCATACTTTCATTATAAAGAATGTCACTGTATTTCTATAATGCCAGGTAGTCTTTTCTATTCCAGTCTTTCAGGAAACTCTGGTCCTTAAAAGTGAATGCCAGTTTTCCAATTTACTCTGACCTACCTGAGATCCAACCTTGTATAAAGCTGCAGCCATACATTAATTTGTTCATTCTGGACTCCTAAATTACAGGAATCCTTTTATTTTGTTGTTTTGTTTTGTTCACCCTACATTTGCTGAATTGATCATTATTATAAAACAACAACAAGTTGTAAATTAAGATTTCTCTTTAGCTAGGATTGTTTGCTGACTCATTAAAGCAGATAAGCACTAACGGAATCAAATAATGACAAATATCATAAGACAAAACATGTATTATGACAACAGTTTTAAGTAGATGCTGTACCTTACTATTTTTGTGTGTGATACTGTCATTATACACTCCTAGAAAAAAAAAATTAGTAAAACCAATGGAACCAAAGCTCTTGCTAAACCTTCCCCTAGATGGGTTGTCTTCCTCTAAATATGCCTCAGATTTTGCAATGGAAACAGAACAAGAACTCAAAGTATAACATAGGGAAGTCTCAGTAATTCACTTCTGATCCAACTGGCTATTCTCATGTATCCATAAACTTTTCTTAGATCTGTCAAATCTGGTACGACCATATTCCTGCTATCACCAGCTTACGACAACTGCATCTCTGTAACTTCAGGGTGACTATTGCCAGGTGAAAGAACAAACTGACCTTAAACTGGATGCTTTACTGGAAGCTTCTGTTTCATCATTCCTGTTTAATTCCTCCCCTTGCCTCCTCCCACCCTCCCCACCCCCCAACATTTAACATCCAATACCTCAGGATTAACTGATTAATGAAAATCCATGCATGAAGGCATCACTGTGACTTTGACCTTTCTTTGCGTTTTGCATTGTATATGACAAAAAACAAAAGCACAGGCAAAAATCACTAATATTTTAGACAAATTAACATAGCCGAGTACTTTCCACAAGCTCTTTTCCATGAAAAGAATCATTACAAAGATTTCAGAGACTTACATGTAGCTGTTTTTCTAAAAGAAATAAAAGAAAGGTACAGAATGCTTAGGGTAGATACACACATAAGGCCATGTGTCTCTTTTAAAGAAAATATATGGAAAATAATATTTTCCTTTTCCATAAAAATCAATTTATTATCCTGAGGGAAAAAAAAACAGTAAATACTTTAATTCTGATTATCTTTTGATGACCTTTGAATGCAAAATTCTAGAACGAAGAGTGTAATAGTATGTGTGAACTATAGCAGTACAACAGCACTTCCATGCATCGCCCATTTCCGTGAAGCTATATAACTAATATTAATGTCTGAGCTCAACATTTCACCAGGCTCATTTGTGCTGCTCTTTTTGTGCTCTTATCCAAAACACAGAGGCTATCTTTATTAAAAGATATATGTTTCATGTGTGATTAATCACATACAAATTTAATTTTGAAATGTAGGAGTTTCCGCCCTTCCATTTGGAAATAGAATGTGCGCTATCATACTTTGTCCATTACAAATCCCCAGGACAGGAATATTTAATGAAAGTAGGGATATTACTGAGAAACCCTATTTTGGGGAAAATAAGGTTTGTTTATATTTTTAAGGCTGTATATGCAAAAATACTTTATAAAATTTCCATATGATATTACCTTCACTGCACGTGCACTTAGGCTAATTGTAACTGCATATTTACAAACATCACATTTAAAAGTCTGATATTCATTGCATTAAATGTTTCTACTTATATGAGTGATAAATTAAGTAAAGCTATGTAATGCACAAATAGAGAATTAAACACAAAATGCTAGACAGTCTTTCAGTTTAATGAAAATACTACAAAAGAAAGGTATAATGTGACAACAATGATGTACATTTTTAATTTCTTCCTTTTACATGCCCACACACAGAGCTAGACTTTTCTGTAATGTCTAGACTGAAGCTAGTTTATTCCAGAATGACCTTCATCATACTATCTACTGATGCATGGCTGCTAAAATGTACAGAACTAAGAGGAAATGAATAAACAACCCTTGCACTTTGCACATCACTAAGCAGACCTCCGAGCCATTCTCTTTCTTCTGTTTTATCTTTGTCTCTTTGTTGCTGGATGGTGGTCAGAGCTTATTACAGGAAAATGAAGGAAAGGAAAAATGAAAGGAAAAAGCGTAGTGTATGGAATAGAAAATAAAGTAAGCAGAGAAAGAAAATGGAGCATATGTAACCAGTAGGGAAGAGCTGAGCCAGTTCCCAAGAAAAGTCTGGAACACCATCTATAAATAGAAGCAGTGCAATAAGGAATAGCTCAAGCCAAACACCTTTGGTATTCCTCCTTGCCAGTAACAACTCAGCTTGCATTCCTCAGGATGGACAGCAGAGAAAGCTTTAAGGAAAGCACTGGGCACTTCTGTCAGGTCACAGTCACTAATCCCCATATCCCTTTCTGCAACAAAACTGTGGCTGAAAACATGGGTGAGCCTTGCCCCTGCTGGGCATGGCACGTGTAAAGGATGCACCACAAAGAGGAAAGAAGAGGTGCATCACATGCTCCTAAGGACTGTGGTAGCTGCAACTGAATTATCTTTCCATCAGGATGTAAGCTGAGGCAAAAAGAGATGACATAGATACAAATTCTATAAATAACTGGCTACTGATGAAGTGATTTGCTCTAACTTGCTCACTTGACAACAAGCATGGCACATTATCTTGGTAAATATTTGGCAAACATTATATGTTGCAGGGGAAACCCAGACTGGCAAGAGAAAGGGAGTAACTCTCGAAATACCATGTATAGGACAAAACAGAAAAAAACATGAGCCTGCAGATAGCATATTTTTCCCTAGATCCTTAATATTTCTCATCACGGCACTTACTTCTGTGAAGTAAATAAATTAATAAATTCATTACTTATAAAATAAAATATGTAAAACAAATTTAATTAATCTAATTGAGTAAATCTATAAAAAATGAACCCTGAATCAGGAAATGCAGCTCCAGTCCTCTCCTTTTGTTCTCTGATTTTTACTGCATGCTGTGAACCCTTACAACTCACAATGCTAATTCACATCCCTGAATACATATATCTCACAAGAGCTGAGCCAGACTTCAACTCAGAATTACCAATAATTCACCCAAATGTGCAGAAGAAATATGTACCAGTGAGACACCACACAGACTGTAGTACAGTACAATCTTTCACAGCATCTAGTCAATCTCTACATTAGCTCAGTGAGTAAGGTTTCACTATTTTTATGCCTATTTCATATATCGGAAAAAAAAAAAGAAGCAGGGGAAAAAAAAAAAAAGAAGCTTGAGACTTCATTAACACAACATGTGCATAAGAGATACTAGACACCTGGGTCTTCATTCCTTTAACTCCATCTTGTGCATTAGACAGATGGCAACCATTTTTGCCACATCCAGTAACTCAGTTTAGTAACGACCTTATTCTATACATGCTTTTGTGGTGCTTGTGCAAAACAAGAAATGAAAACTTCCGTCTTTAGTGTGTTCTGGACATTTTTTTGGAAGGGGTGTTTTTTCTCCTTCCTAATGTTGACTGCATTTTGTGACATTTTTTACTGAGGAAATAAACTTGCAAGTGGAATGTGATATTCCCCAGGGCTGCATGGAAAATGCAGAGCTGGATTTTGAAACCTGATTTGACCTGGAATAGAAACAAGCATTTCAAACTTCTTCAGAAGAAAATTTCTGGAAAAAATATAGCTGTATCAGCTGAAACATTTCATTTTGACAAAATATGATCTGATTCCATTTACCACCATTGGATTTTTTCCACCTTCTTTTGAGGTACAGTAAGACAGCAGCATCTTCTTTTGCAAAACCTTTATGTTTCAGCAGAACTTGACTGAGGAATAATTCCACTGAAGTTTCTCAGGTCAAGCTGCACTATTTCTCAGTCTACAATTTCAGCTTTTCTATCACCCTGTGTTATCAAGTTCCTTTCACAGAGAATACTAACAAAAGTAGTGAACTCTACAGGAGAAAGCTTATGGAAGGAGGGGAAGGACTGATTCCAGCAGAACTGGAAAAAAGATTTGTCATAACAAGTGCAAATGTTGTGTGAAGGAAGAAACTGACTTATGTAGAAAAAGTTATATACAGAACTTTAAATTTTAAAATAAGTTTCTCCAAAAGAACATGACTACATCTTTTCATCTTTAGAAGGACTTTTCAAGCACACAGCTTAGGTTATGTCAAAACTCTGAAATTGAAAGTATAATGAGGATAGTTGTTGCTGTTGTTGTTGTTTTCCCTCACGATTATTTAGCATAGCTGCCTTGGGCAGGAAGAAGTAATGAAGACATGATGCACAGGTACAGCTAACCATACACACATCCAAGGTCTGTTTCAGGAGTCTCTTAACCATGGGAAATCCTGCACTGTGAAGCCTTTCACCACTGTTACTGCCTAAACTGGTTACATTGAATCTGACAGGTAAACCTATCTGTTATAGCAGCATTGACATGCCCTTAATCATTAAATAAGGTTTTACTTTTTTTTTTTTTTTTTAAGAGCAGATGATTAAATATGACTATTTGCTCCTAAATTGTTTATGTACCAACTGTCTATATATGCAGCTCACCAATAATTTCGGTATCCATGGGAAGCAGAAGGTTTGCATCCAGTCACTTCTTAACACGTAGCAAGGAAGAAGGATGATCTTTCTGTTGAAGGATACCTGAACATCTCCAGCACCAATGCAGTGCAATTAAAATCATTAAAGGTGCTATAAGCGTTCTATATTCTTAGAATTAAATTTCAATTAAATTCTAATATAATTGAATTAATAAAATATGATTAAATTTTAAAGACATCTAAAATTTAAGTGTAAAAAAGTGCTTTAGATCTTGGAGATACTGAATGCTTTATTTGTACTTAATTTTTTACAAGTTAATTTTTACACAGATAGAGTGTCTTTTTCTGTAAATACAACATTAAATTTATTGAAAATATATTATTAGTATATAGTAGTTAACAAATATTTAATAAGAATGAGTTAGCATATTTGAAATATCTACTAGTATTTATTGGAAATTTTATTTCAACAGTAGCTGAATGTTTGCGGTATATCCATGTACAACCTATTTAGACAAAGTAGGTCCCTCAGAAATACAGCATGGCACTTGCTTCCCACATTCAGAATATAGTCACATAAAAAATAAATGACCTATTCTTCTACTGAATCTCTAATTTCAACCTTTGTACAGAAAAGAATATTTGAAAGTCAGACTAGGTCTGGCATACTGCTATAGATCATAGCAACTTCATTTTTTATTTTCTTTGTACCTCGATGTATATGGCATGCTGGTCACTACCGTGCAGGCTCAGCATCCTCCTTTGTAGTCCTGTTGTTTTGTTGCTCTCTGTGACGAGATTTGAATAGAAACTTACTGGTTCCTCACAGGTCGAAGTCAAGCACAACATGTCAGTAATTAATTACATTCAATTTACATTTAAAAGAGGAGGAAGGAAGAAAAGCATTCTTCACTAAAAAGAGCTGAAGCAGAACATGCTGGAGGCCACCAGGATGCCTCTGGAAAGAAAGACAGGAACGGCATTTAGCAAAGGGTCGTAGCTAAAGCAGGCAGCAGCTTCCAGTTGAGAGGCTGGACAGATGTCACTGAATTTTTATACTTGCTACTACTCATACAGAAGCAGCAGTGCCTCCCTGAGACCTCACATTTTTGACAGATATATATAGTGCTCAGTAAAATTGCTCTTGGCACTGTTTTTATCTCTATAGATTAATAAATGAGTGAATAAGGAGTGTATTCTTTATCTCCTGTATATACCTTACTCC
Source organism: Anseranas semipalmata (assembly GCA_013399115.1). NCBI lineage: Eukaryota > Metazoa > Chordata > Aves > Anseriformes > Anseranatidae > Anseranas > Anseranas semipalmata. The sequence goes on along the minus strand of VXAA01003323.1, from coordinate 12,789 downwards.
TGTAGCTAAGACCTTAGTAAGCAAGAAGTGTGATAATTTAGCAAGAGACTAGCAATTTGTCAAAGATCACTCAGAAACTCAAAACAAGGTATTGCACTTCTTTTAGCATTTTACACTCAGTCTAATGTTCAGACCACAAAACCATTCCACCTCTAAAAACATCCAGTAAGCTGAAATATATTACACAGGTAACGCAAAACACAGTGAAAGACATGAGTTACACTGGAAAACAAACAAACAACAACAGCAACAACAAAAACCCACCCAGATTGTTTTGTGACTTCTATTTCAGCTTGACAATCCATCACAATCAGCTTGCCTTCACCTGGTAATACACTGGTCTTTCAAGATTTTTTCTTCTTTTCTTTTCTTTTTCCTCTTCCTTTAAAGATGTGACACTGCATTACCAGGAAAATATATATATATATATTTTTTTTAAGTGATACATTCCGAAATTCATGCTTGAAAAGAAAATAAGAATACACGTTTCATGTGTATTATGTTTGTGTACTATATATAGAAATATTATTTTCCTTTACCTATGCAGTATTTTGAAACTCCATCTGTTCATCTCCACTTTTATATCTTACATTTTTTGAAAGTAAGCACAAACAGGCTTTGCTAGAGAATGAACAAAACAAGCTGTAACACAAAGATTTTGTACTAATAATATGATTAAGGAAAAATCACACTACTGGAATCTGGCACTGACATGTTTACACTCACAGAAGCACTAAATGGCATGTGCAATCTAACCCTCCAATCCATAAATTCTATTTATTTTTTGGTGTTTTTAAGCACCACATACTTCTCATGCTTGGAAATCTCATGGGCCTGGCTGCTCAAAATTCAGCAAAAGCTCTTCTCAGTTGCCTGAATACAAATGAAAGGGATATTAGATAAGATGTTTAAATAACAACTGCAGCAGAGTCTGAAAATTAGGTCTCCTCTCTTCTGACTCAGTCCCTCATCACTAGGCAAGATAATTATGTTCACTCTTATTTTTGTTCTCTGACTAAAGGCTGTTTAATGGTTATATGCAACAAGGAAGGAATACCAGCACAAAAGCAACCTCTGACTTGTTGATACAAGCACTTACCCCAGGAGAGGAAGACAAGGCGTAAGTTTCCTCAGACCAAAGGGTGAGCTGGCCATAGGACTCCTGCACCCTGCGTGAGATTTTGAGTTACTGAATTCTTGCAGAAGAGAGGAAACAAGCATGGAAATGCTGTGGGAGGGATAAGTATTAGCATCTTTTCCTGTCATGTTCAGTGAGGTGCTTGGTTTATGTCTGCTCCTCAGGTGTCACTGAGTAATACCATTGGATTTAATAAAGTCTAAAAGGCAGCCTGGGTAGTCTCAGAAGCATAACTGCACTGTAAATAATTGATAGATGTCTTTTAATTCCTAGGAGCCTAACCTGTTTCTGACTGTGCCCAGAATGATACCATATGGGTTTCCATATTCCTCATTTGATAGTGACTTTGGTGCTAGGAAGAATAGAGCAGTCAAGACAAAGGCACTTGGGGAAGAGGACAGTGACACTATTCGATCTTACCTCCTCCAGGTATTATGGTCTTAATTCAAGCTCCTTGTATAGTAAGTGAATTCTCAAGAGAGGGAGTCAGGTTACTCAAGTTAGCTGCTTACAGCAAGACATTGTGAATATACACCCAAAAGTGAGCAGTAGACAGGAATAAAGTGTTTAATCATATATAAATTTGTAATCTTCACTTGCCATTGAAATAAAATGAAGTGCTTACGCAGCTGTATACATCTTGCCTTGACCTTGTCAAGAGGATCCCCAGTACTGTGAAGTGAGGAAGGAGAAATAATTGCACTTTGCTTCTTTTTAAAACCTTAATATCTAATTGATGCTACAGAAGGACCTAAAAATTTGAACTCTTGCTAAGACTGCTTCTCCTCAGATGCTTGCTGTTAAAATCTATTAGAACAGAGTTATTTCACACTAAGCCTTTCCCAGAATAGCTCATGGTTGAAATACAGAACAGATTTCTGTAAATAATTGCAATACTATCATTCTACTTAAAGAAAAGTTGAAGCAGTTTGAACTCTAAAAGGTAACTGAGGAATTTACTATCATGAACAATGTACTGGGCTTTCTTCAACGGTCAAGTGAAAGTCATCTATCAGTGCCAAGAATTTTTGTGTCATGGGAAGCTAGCATCATTTCTTCAGAAAATATTCTACCTAGAGTGGAGTAGTGTATTGGATAATTTCTATCATTCTAACAAAGTAAAAACAATTGTAATTAATTAGGAAAAAGAAAAAGAAAAAGAAAAAGAAAAAGAAAAAGAAAAAGAAAAAAAAGAAAAAGAAAAAGAAAAAGAAAAAGAAAAAGAAAAAGAAAAAGAAAAAGAAAAAGAAAAAGAAAAAGAAAAAGAAAAAGAAAAAGAAAAAGAAAAAGAAAAAGAAAAAGAAAAAGAAAAAGAAAAAGAAAAAGAAAAAGAAAAAGAAAAAGAAAAAGAAAAAGAAAAAGAAAAAGAAAAAGAAAAAGAAAAAGAAAAAGAAAAAGAAAAAGAAAAAGAAAAAGAAAAAGAAAAAGAAAAAGAAAAAGAAAAAGAAAAAGAAAAAGAAAAAGAAAAAGAAAAAGAAAAAGAAAAAGAAAAAGAAAAAGAAAAAGAAAAAGAAAAAGAAAAAGAAAAAGAAAAAGAAAAAGAAAAAGAAAAAGAAAAAGAAAAAGAAAAAGAAAAAGAAAAAGAAAAAGAAAAAGAAAAAGAAAAAGAAAAAGAAAAAGAAAAAGAAAAAGAAAAAGAAAAAGAAAAAGAAAAAGAAAAAGAAAAAGAAAAAGAAAAAGAAAAAGAAAAAGAAAAAGAAAAAGAAAAAGAAAAAGAAAAAGAAAAAGAAAAAGAAAAAGAAAAAGAAAAAGAAAAAGAAAAAGAAAAAGAAAAAGAAAAAGAAAAAGAAAAAGAAAAAGAAAAAGAAAAAGAAAAAGAAAAACAACACAAACAATATTTTCATTTGTGATTGATGCAGACTAGAAGTCTGCACAGTAATGGCAATGTATCCAAATCCCGGCAACATTTACCTCTCCAGAACTTTTGCTTAGCTTTAATTTAAATAGGCAGTCTGACAATTCCTATATAAACTGTAATGATTGTTTCCTGCTAAAGTTCATGTGCAAGATCGGTACAAGTGTGAAGCTAGTATGGATATCTAGTAATTTAAGCCAAAATTTAAGACTCATTAAATTAGTGCTTCATAAGGACGCAGTTTGGAATTTAAATAATTAACCTAATTTTGAAATGAGCTATATGCATGCAATATCTACAAAATTTAATGTTTTTATAAATAACACTTCTGTAAAGAATGTTTGTTGTTACTAAGCATGCTTAAATTATTTCCAAATTTGATTCAATAGACTAGAGGAAGCATGAAAATATTATAGATGGACAAAAAAAAAGTCAGTTTCAGAAAAATGAGCAGCTATGGAAAGTACAAAGGGGAAGGGCTGCATCAAGCCAATGCTGGGAGACAGTTTGAGCCACTAAGGAAAAAGACTGGTGTCTAGATACTCTCTGGTATCAGGAACTACACAAAAACTCGAAACCCAGCTCCCCCACTGCATCTTTGCTGATCTGACATGTGTCACCCAGGCTGGTTTCAATCTAATAGAAGCCTGCCAAAGGACAATACCAGTATCCTAAGACAAAACAAAACAAAACAACCAAACAAAGAACAGCAATAACAATGAAAACCTTGACCAACTCACCAGGACTATTGAACTACAACAATTCACAGTTCTTTTCCCACCTTTACACAACTGTCTATCAAGTCCAGAACACGATCAAAATGTAAATCACATCAATATCTGACCTTAGCCCCAGAGAATCCAATAGCATGATGAGAAATTATACTAGAAGCTTGGGTGTCCAGAACAGGGACCAATCTATGTCCTCTGGATGCATGCACAACCATGCAAACATTATTTTCAGTTTCAAGTGCCACAACAAGGCCGCCTGAGTCTCTATACAGCTCTGTTTTTAAGACAAATGGTCTGTCCCCACACCCCATTATCTCCAGTGCTGCAGATAAGGATGCCACTCTACTAGAAAAACAACGTGGACTGGTTTTATCTCACTGACATATATGCATATATAAGAATATGTAGACTACTGGGTATTTAAGGATCATGCATTCCTCTGCATTCCTATGCAGGAAGAAAAAGGGAATCTAATCTGTGTTGCAACTCCTGCAGTTCCTGTGAGGAAGAGGATCACTTTCTCTCTGGCCCGGATAACATGAGGATCTGAATACCTTTCATCCTGTTATGGTCCTGAAAAATGCTTCTTCAGAAGCACAGCCCCACAGAAAGTAAAATAAGACGTCCGGCTAAGAAGGTTGTCTCAGAAAGCAGTGTATACAGACCTCTATTCATTGCATGGTAAAGACTTCAAGAATTATTTATTCCAAATAATGTTATTAAACAAAAAGGGAAAGTAAGGAAACTGCCAACAGTAATAAAGAAGACCTCAGACTTTGCTTAACTGTTTTTCACTGAAACCTGCTCCTGGGAAAAAGAAATATCTATCCTAAATTTTTGGTAGAGCAAAAGAGGAATGTTTCATATATGTCCTTTGATGGACTGTTGTTTATGTGTACTTTAACCTACTGACTACTCAGCATTTTTAGTTTTTGAGGTTTTCTACAAATATACAGAGTGGTACTGACAACAACTGAATTGATGTAAAATCTGTAACAATATATACTCAGTGAGCTACGCATATGGGCAGCTAACACCCTTTGCAGTTCTGAGGGTACCAGTTTCTCAAAGGCCTGCCATTGCTCCCAATGAAATCTTGATAAAAAGGCTCTTTCAGATTTAATCTGAGTTGAATCAGGGCCCTGATCATTCTCCACTCCAATGATGTGCTGACAATTTGCAGTGTTTCTGGAGGGTGACCAAGCTGTGAAGTAATAGCTGAAGTCTGAGGTAAGGGATCCAGGAAAATTCAAGGAAAAAAAAGAAAGAGTCACAGAAAATGTAATACGAACCACAATCAATTAATTGCATTCAGGAACATAAAAAGGAAAGAAGAGTAAAAGGAATCCCAATTAGTCTATATTTTTTTTAAGAAATACAATTCTGCTGTTTTCAACCAGTGGAAGAGAACACTGCACAGATATCCTTTTAAAAATATTTTCTGCCACAGTACCCCATCTACCCACGTGTTAAGGGCTGCCATTCTACAGCTGTTCCCCCTAAGTCTGTGGGAGAGCACAGACACTTTTTGACTTTGTTCCACTATAACAACATACTGGTTGCTGCAGTGCTCTGGAATAGAAAACTTGTCCACTCCTCGATTACAGGAATGCATACGCCTATGACCGGGCACAAGGCTATAGGTCTGCTCTGCAGAGCTGTGGCAAGAACAGTTTGTGGAAAGAAAGTGCTCATCTCTGTGACTGCTCCCCTCACTCAGCCCTCTGCACGCAACAAGAAAAATGCATTTTCCCAGCTAGTCAAAATTAATTTAGTTTAATCTATGCATCTAGTAAATAGCCATAATGACCTTGTGCTCTATGTATGGGTGTTTTAAAATAGCCAAGTGACAGCACCAATAGCATTAATCCCTCTCATAATTACAGTGATCAAAGAAACAGAGAAAAATTGCAGGTTTCAATGCGGGTAACTGCTGGTTAATTTGTTTACTCCCTGGGATGTGCTGAGGGACTAATTAACTAAATCATGGTGGTTTTTAAAGGTTTTTGTGTTTCGTAGAAAATAATTAGTTGTTTCATTAAAAACATAATGAAGCACTAGGTGATGGATTTATAACATCAAAAATGTACAGACATGGAGATTTCAGGCTCTAGGTTTACTTATTTATTTTTAAATGACATGAATTACTGCAGCTACATTCACATGATGATCATGTACAGCAGACTGGAGTATGTAGCATTTCTCAATTTTCACTCACTGTCTCACACTGCAATCTATTCTGTATCAAAGGTTGCCAAATACATCCAGAATTGCACTGGATTCTGCTTGCACTGTACTGCTGTTTGTTTTCCACCAGCACCACCTTTGCTTTCATGGAAAGCAGATAACTCCAGTGAGACCAGACTCACACTTAGATGCAAGTATTCCTAATATCATGCATTAAATTTATGCACATTCATATGAGCTTCTCTTATAGCTGTAAATCAAACTACCTATTCCATGCCACTAAAGCAAAATTCCTTGTGTTCATACTATAAACTGCCTTCCACTCCCAAACAGGGTGGCAGCATCCAAACCATGTGGCCCTTGCTCAGTGGTAATTCTTGAACAGCACCCAGCAGTTATTTTGCAGAATTTGAGGACACAAACCAAAAGCATACCACTGTCGCTCCAACAGTTTGTCACCATAAGCAAGCTCATTGCCCAAGTTCAGTGTCCAGAAATACGTTCAGGACTGTTTAATTTGTTTGTGTTAATATAATAATGAGTTTAGGCCACTTTCAATAATTTACCACCAGTCCTGGCTAACCAGGGAGGTCCTGGTTGACTGGAGGATGGTGAATGTGACACCCATCTACAAGAAGGGCAGGAAGGAGGATCTGGGGAATTACAGGCCTGTCAGTCTGACCTCAGTGCCGGGGAAGCTCGTGGTGCAGATCATCTGGACTGCCATCACGCGACACGTACAGGACAACCAGGTGAGCAGACACAGTCAGCAGGGCAGGCCCTGCTTGACGAACCTGATCTCCTTCTATGACAAAGTGATATGCTTAGTGGACAAGGGAAAGGCTGTAGATGTTGCTTACTTGGACTCTAGCAAAGCATTTGATATTGTTTCCCACAGCCTTCTCCTGGAGAAATTGGCTTCTCGTTGCTTGGATAGATGTACTGTTCACCAGTTAAAAGCCTGGCTGGATGGTCGGGCCCAAAGGGTTGATGTGAATGGAGTTAAATCCGTTTGGTGGCTGGTCACAAATGGTGTTCCCTAGGGCTCAGTACTGGGGCCAGTTTTGTTTAATATCTTTATCGATGATANGGGTAAGTGCAGGATGTTGCACTTGGGTCACAACAACCCTATGCAGAGGTATAGGCTGGGGGAGGAGTGGCTGGAAACTTGCCCAGCAGAAAAGGACCTGGGGGTGCTGGTTGACAGCCAGATGAACATGGGCCAGCAGTGTGCTCAGGTGGCCAAGAAGGCCAATGGCATCCTGGCTTGTATCAGAAACAGTGTGGCCAGTAGGACTAGGGCAGTGATTGTCCCCTTGTACTCAGTTCTGGTGGGGCTGCACCTCAAGTTCTGTGTTCATTTTTGGGCCCCTCACTACAGAAAGGACATCAAGGTGCTGGAGCGTGTCCAAAGAAGGGCAACGAAGCTGGTGAGGGGTCTGGAGAACAAGTCTTATGAGGAGTGGCTGAGGGAGCTGGCGTTGTTTAGCCTGGGGAAGAGGAGGCTCAGGGGTGACGTGATCGCTCTCTACAGGTACCTTAAAGGAGGCTGTAGCGAGGTGGGGATTGGTCGCTTCTCCCACATACCAGGTGATAGGACGAGGGGGGAATGGGCTAAAGTTGTGCCAGGGGAGGTTTAGGTTAGATATTAGGAAAAACTTCTTTACTGAAAGGGTTGTGAGGCATTGGAACAGGCTGCCCAGGGGAGTGGTTGAATCACCATCCCTGAAGGTCTTCAAAAGACGTGTAGATGTAGAGCTTAGTGACATGGTTTAGTGGAGGAGTTGGTAGTGTTAGGTTATAGCTTCGACTGGGTGATCTTAGAGGTCTTGTCCATCCTAAATGATTCTATGATTCTGTGAATAGCCTGAAACGCTTTAAAGATACTGTACTTGATAGCTGATGTAGAAGTATTTACCAAAGTGAACACTGCCTCAACTGAAATAATCAAGAACACCCACACTATCCTGGAGTGCCTTGATCTTTCTGTCATTCACCTGCTCCTACTTTTTTGGTGAGGAGATGAGGAGGTACGATAAAATGTACACACGTCTTGAACACTTCCCTTTAGCTTCATTTTTTATGATCTCCCTTTCATTTCTTTGCCTGTGCTGTTTGCATTTTCCAGGTAACCATTCCTCACAAATTCTCACAGTATTAGGCAGTAGTCTTCTAATCTACCAGAACTGATCATTAAGTATTGAGTGAGGCTTTCCAGCTAACCAACCATAATTTTACTGTAGTTCCCTGTAGTTCTATATTATGTACCTGTGTCCAAATCATAGAACCATTTGGGATGGAAAAGACGTTCAAGATCATCAAGTCCAACCACCCACCTAGCACTACTAGTACACTGCTAAACCATGTCCCTAAGTGCCACATCCACACATCTCTTAACTACCTCCAGGGATAGGGACTCCACCACTTCCCGTTCCAATGCCTACCAACCTTTTCCATGAAGAAATTCTTCCTGATCTAAACCTCCCCTGGTGCAACTCGATGCTGTTGCCTCATGTCCTATCACTTGTCGCCTGAGAAAAGAGACCAACACTCTTCTCGCTGCAACCTCCTTTCAGGTAGTTGTAGAGAACTCTCCCCTTAGGAGACTAAGGGGAGACCTCATCACTCTCCACAACTACCTGAAAGGAGGTTGCAGCGAGAAGAGTGTTGGTCTCTTTTCTCAGACTAAACACTGTTCCTGATACAAGCCAGGATGCTGTTGGCCTTCTTGGCCACCTGAGCACACTGCTGGCTCATATTCAGCCAGCTATCAATCAATACTCCCGGCCTCCAACTGGATTTAACTCCATTCACCACGACACTTTGGGCCCGGCCATCCAGCCAGTTTCTAACCCATTGAAGCGTACGCCAGCCCAAGCCATGAGCAGCCAGTTTCTTCAGGAGAATGCTGTGGG
>VXAA01003322.1:629-15197 GCA_013399115.1 Anseranas semipalmata | reverse complement strand
AGGATACAGTTGGCCCTCCTGGCTGCCAGGGCGCACTGCTGGCTCATATTCAGCTTGCTATCAACCAAAACCCCCAGATCCCTCTCTGCGGGGCTGCTCTCCAGTGTCTCGTCCCCCAGCCTGTACGTGTAGCCAGGGTTGCCCCGTCCCAGGTGCAGGACCCAGCACTTGCTCTTGTTGAACTTCATGCGGTTGGTGATTGCCCAGCTCTCCAATCTGTCCAGATCTCTCTGCAAGGCCTTTCCACCCTCGACAGAGTCAACAGCTCCTCCCAGTTTAGTATCATCTGCAAATTTGCTCAAAACACCTTCTAATCCTACATCCAAATCGTTTATAAAAACATTGAAGAGAACTGGCCCTAAAATGGAGCCCTGGGGGACCCCACTGGTGACCAGGTGCTGCGGCCCCATTCACCATGACCCTTTGAGCCCTACCCATCAGCCAATTGCTCACCCATTGTATGATGTTTTTGTCTAGCTGTATGCTGGACATTTTGCCCAGGTGCTTATAACAAAAATTCAAATGTAAACCAGAGACAATCAGAACCAAACCGACTTGTACTTATCTATGTCCATAGAGAAGGGGAAAAAGGGGAAGTCTCAGTTTTGTAGACTTATTTAATGGCAGGTGCCCAGACATCAACACCAAGGTGCTAGAAGCAATTCACAGATGTTTTGCTTTCTATGATTCACTACACAGGAAACAGTGGGTGGTTGGAGAATGACATAACTAATGATATGCTGCAGAAAGCTGAGCAGTCGCTACAGTAGGAGTAGCAGCTTTAATAGATCAAATCTTGAGCTATTCCTAATTATTTTGTTCATCTCTGTGTTTGACTTTTGAGCTAATATTGTCACCGCAGACTTGAAGGAAGCACTTGAAGCTCTGGTCTGTAATTACACTGGGGCAGAATCATCTCAATCTGAATCAGTGATTTGCCACTGGAAGTACACAATTTTCAAATAAAATGTTGCAGCATCTTTAGCAAATATTTGAATCAGAAATGTAGGTTGCAAAGGATGAGAGAGCAGTGTCTAAACATGCTGAGCTGCTCTGTATAGGACAGATGCAGGGATTCCTACTCTGACATGAAACTTTTGGAGGAGGGGAACACTGAAGCATGGTACAAAAAATTAAACTAGTATTTCTGCTTGACTCTGTTCTCAATCCTAATCTTAGCTGAAAGTCTGGTCAAAGAATAGGTTAGTGCTCAAGTGTCCCCTGAGGTGTCCAGCCTGCCACAAAGCCTGTTAGGCCCAGGCACACCCTGATTTCACTAGCCCCTGCTGTCTGGGCCCAGCCCCCTGTCCTCACTAGTGGAAACCCCCAGGGTTGCCAGTTTCGGTACAGTTCCTAGGCTTGATTCCTAGAGCATCAACGCTTGTCTCCTCTAAATTTGCCATTGATTTTAATGCCCCAGCAAATCAAATTTGTGCAACAAATATGAATGCAGGCATCTTGCCTGGACTAATTCTGCTGTTACCCATGCCATCAGCTGAGGCTTCATGTGACAACCCCATTGCTAAATATAACCACTTGATTCCCAGACCAAAACCACGCATGTTTTCCCTTTCAAATTCAGCCCAAACTCTTACTCACTGTCCATATATAATCTCAGTCTCCTCCTAAATCTGGTCCAATCATAATTAGCTTTACCTTTAGAAATAGCCTTTTGTTACCGTCTGATGTCAGATGCAGACAGAGTGCTTCTGGCTGCAATCACATATATGTTTCTAAATTTCAGTACTATATATTTCATCTGTAGGTGTATGGGCACACAAGCAAAAGGGTTAAAATTTGCTGCAAAATACTGTGTGCACCATAATAGGACTCATAGTGTTTAGTGTTAAAGAAGCAAACAAATGTAAACAGCAACTTCATAATCAGAAATCCCTCTGTGACAATAAGTCATTATTATTTTTTTTCCTTGATTTTGAATTGCAAGCCTTAGCACACAGGGAAGTCCTAAAATCTATTTTCAATTTATAGTACACAAATTGCAAGATACTTCAAATTTGCATAGAACCCATCTGTTCTTCAAGGGTAATTTTTAAGTGATTTTAGCTTCATCTGCTTTTACTTGAAAAAGAAACTATAAACAGTGTCCCCATTAGGTATGCTTCTAAAATGAGGATTCAATAGGCCTTTACAGAATAAATGAGTCATGTTCATAGTGAAATACTATGTTTATTTAATGAATTTGTGCGTTGAAACTTTTACAGTAGTAGGAATATGCATTACTGTGTTATAGTACAATAGACGATCATCTGTTGATGGAATGATTGAACCTTGGATTTCAGGTAGTTAGTAATAATCTCATCAGCACTTTATATATTTTCTTATAATCATGATTGTGAATAATCTTAGTCTTGTGATTAATATATAAAGCATTCAGATTCAGAATGTATTTATTGAGTCATTTAACATCTCATGGATAAATCACAACTATCCATTAATTAAATGAAAAACACATGGGTAGAAATGAAGTCTTTAATTCGGAGGAAGCCTTGTTAGGATGAAAAACAATACATGAAATTTCTCAACTAGGAAAAAACAGTTATCAACTGTATTTTTTGTGAACATTTGAATGAAGAAGTTGATAGATAAGGAAAATGGGGAAATACTTTTTAAAACAGACTTTTGTGTTAGGAATGAAACAGGTCAAATTAGACTGGTGAATTAGCTAATCAGGACACTGACTTCCAATTTTTTGCCAAATAGCGGATTTCACATACCACAGAATCTGACAGGAATATACAACTATGTAGTTCCAGAATATTTCATGAAATGTTACTCTGAAAATCCTCATTTTCATTATGTTTATGAGAAAATGTTTTTAAAAGTGAAAGGTTATTGGTAACAAAAGTATATTGTATGCATTTTAATTGAGTTTTCTTATCCTTCTCTTTCCTTGACTCTTTTCCTCATTTGTTTGCTTTTCTGTTTGAGCTTTCTTGGAGTGAAAGTTACTATTCACTTTTTTTTTTTTTTCTTCAGTCTGGCATTACTGAAGATTATTATTAAGTAAAACCAACTCTGCCCACTACTTACAGGTCAGAGGAGCCATGTTACAACAGCAAGAGGAAATGATGTGAAAAAATTGGAGAGAAGCATCTATAATACAATCCTTTCTTTTTGAATTGAGAAAAAAATTGTTCTGCATTTAGAAAAAATTGTCTGTCATCCTTCTGTGGCAGTCAGTCTTGCACTCATCATTAATTGGGAATTAGGTTAACATTAAATAATGTCAATTATTTAGAATTTCAAGTCCAAAGTGTCTTATAATATGTACCTTAGATACTGCAGATTGTTCTAAATTCACCAGTGTTGTGGATTTATGCCGACTGTAGCAAGCTGCAGCTTACAAGTCAGTAGAGGGGCTTATATATGAAAATCTTTTTGCTTGTAATGTGTATTGAGGTATTTATTGTTTGTATTTAGATGGGACCAAGAGCATGGTCCCATAATACTAGTCAGCTAGTGGATTGAAGGGCATATAATCTAAAGAGTGACGTATTGTAGACACAGTTTAAGTGATTTATTTAAATAACAAGAGATTTATGACTGACCCCTTCAATCTTAGACCCAGGTAATGACAAAAAGATCTTCCTCTGATTCTCTTTAATTCTAGCAGAAACAGTTACAAGTTATTAAACATTTAAAATTGGACATACAGGCAAATAAAAATGAAAGAATGAGATTCTGCTACAATATTTTGAATGTTATTACACCCTAAACCTGCTGAAGGAGCATTGGTACCACTGGCTGAAATATTTTTCTTTATGAAAGCATTGATTATTCTTATCTCAACCATGTGTCTCAAATTAGAACTGCCAGCACTTATAATCGGACACCTGTGCCTTCAAGATATGCAAAGCTGATGAAGCTTCAGACATAGCAAATGTTTGAGTTAGGAGTTTCTCTAGCACCTATCTAACTAGTATTAAAATTGATCATTTTTTCCTCCAATTTTCTGGTGATTTTTTCCACTGACTTTCTATCCAATATAATAAAAGCAATAGCCACAAATTTTTATTAAGTTTTAAGAAGTCAATTTGTTGTTGATTATGCTCAGTAAAGGGCATAACTCTCATTACAGTAAAAGAAAGGTATGAAAAATCCACAAGGAAATATAATGTTGAGTAGTTGTACAGTTTTCACCTGACAACTGATTTCTGGGGCTGATGAATTTCATTTTACTTTACATAAATTCCACAGATCTAAAAAAACTTTCATTTAGCTGCATAGAAGCAATAATATTTGATGCAATTATCCTAAACGTTTCTTTGCTGTCATATTCTGAATCCAAATAATCTCCATACTTTTGTTGTAGTTGGCCTTTTTTAGTGCCAATACATACAACAAGAAATGTCTCATAATGATAATTGTTTGAAGTGAGCCAGGACCAAGCAATTCTTTCTTCCTTGATCTCTTGTGTGTCCTTTCAGGGAGTATTCAATACAGCAAAATGTAATGGCATCAAGTATATGGTTCACATCCAGATTTCACAAAGGACAGAAGTTAAAGTGATGGGTCATGCCCAAAGCAATAAAGTGCAAGAAAGTAAGTGTGCATGAAAGGTGTGTATGTATGAATGTATAACTGGCTGGCAGTTTACTATTTGATGTCTGTGAAATGCTTATGAATTTGTTTATTTATTTATTAACATGGTGGGAGAGTCACTGGTGCAGTAGCAGGCATAGGAATAACACTCAATCAATAGTTAACAAGCCAGAGTGAGTACAGAAGCTCTAAAATGGCGTAAAGGTAGCAGAGTGGAAGAAAATAAGATTTTGAGTCAGAAGAGATTTTTGCCATATGTTATCGGAAATAATAAGGAGCTGCTACTTGAAGATAATGTGATGTGGTTGCAATTACAGGACTGTGCAGTACAACACAGAAAAGGCTGTTAATCAGTGAGATGAAATTTTAGGACAACAACAGTTAAAAAAAAAAAAAACACTGTGAAATGACAAAAGCATGAATTTTCAATTTTAAAAGAGGCAAGAAAAAGTCTTGGAAGTTGTTTGTACTTAAAGAAAATGAAGCCAGTATTAATCTAAGGTACAAATGGACATTCAGTGCAAAATATGATTTGTCATTTGTCACATTTGTAAATGGTCAGCCAGCATTTAGAAGACAGTTGTGCAAAGGCCACTCTTGAAACATCAAGATACACGTTTGGATAATTTAATTGATTAGAATTGAAACAAATATCAATACATTAAAGCAGTGAAGAGGAGAGAAGATTGCCATACCTGCAGGTAACAGCAGAGTCAGATTAAATCCTTAAGTAATACATTCAAGTAGTAGATTTTCGGGACCTGAAAGCTTGGTGTGGCACTATCTATTTTATTATTATTATTATTATTCACTTTCTATACCTCGTTTTTTGTTGCTTTGAAGAAAAGTTATGTTTTTATTTTTCCTTCTCAAAGTCAACAGTTTTTAACATTTTTTTTCAGTCCCATTGTTAAGAATTTTGGACCTGAATTGTTTTTATTATAAGCCTGTTACTGTTTTTCCAGCCTTTCCAGAGGAACAGGGAAAGGATTATTCCTTGTCCCATCACAGTCTGGGCTATTCAGACATAAGGTCTTTAAACAATCAGCTTTTGATCAATTATATAACTGCTGTTTCCTGCATTCATGCAGCAATTTAATTTGTAATGCTGTCTACAAAATACCAGATGACCATTTATTCTTGCAGGCCAGTAGAGACCATCAGCAACAGTTTTGGATGTTTTATGTGGGTTTTCTTTCAAACTCTGGAGGAAAACAATCAAGTTGATGCTTTCCTGCCTTAGTTTTAATTGCTAATAAATCACTCTGCTAGCACATCATGCTCTCCAGCACACATCAATTAACATCCACTCTCTTCTTCAGAAGATGACTAGAGGTGCTTCTGCCTTAAAAAAAGCAATGTTCTCTTGATCTTTAAGACTGATTCTGAGAAAAGATGTTCTAATAAATCTGCCAGCACCTGGCCATCTTGGATATTCTATGTACATGCTGATTCCCTTTTAGTGCAAGATGTCTTCAGTTCTGAACCTGTAATTACCCATTAATGTGTCCAGGAAAACACAAGCCTAAGAGATCTAAAAAAATAACCATTATTATTATTATTATTATTATTATTATTTTATTTTGTAGAGACTGTGTAGCTGTATATAGTCTGTGTAGCTTCTATAGGCTAGGGACTCAGCAATTTTGGGTTTTTGGGTTTTTGGATTTCATACATCTTTGCATGTAATAGCCTTTTGCACGGTATTATATTCCCTGAAAGTGTGATACACGTATAAAGAAAATGAAGTTCCTTGGATCCTTCTTCCCCATATTTTTCTTAAAGTAATTTTCAGAGTCTGTGGCTGCAAACATATTTATCATTAAAATAAATAATTTTACAGTATCTCAATCTCCTTGGATGTTTAAAGTTATTTCCCATCACTTGCCAATAGCAGAAGTGATGATGACTATTATCTCCTGTCATGTCAGAACACAAATCTCAAACACACTTCAGTGTTTTATGATTAGGGGGAGGATGTGGTTATCTTTCTAACTCTGGACATACAACTTTGGAATGCTGTAGCTTAGGATCTTAGAAGAAAGTCTTAATTGCCCTCTGGAGCACCCAGACGTTTGTGCACTTAAGTGTTTAAATTTGATACTATTGTCATATGGGATGTAGTAAAGTTCTTTGTAGTATTTTGTGATGTGTTGCAGTATTAAGGGGCCATATACATACACACAATGAAATTGGCAAAAAAAGTATGTGGACAGATGTTATTTTGTGTATGTTGATTTAATTTTTGTAGAGTGTGATGAGTTTTCCAAGCAAGTCAGAATTATGGCATTTGTTTCAAAGGTTATCTATAAGATCATCTCTTCAGAGATGTTGCAGGCAAGACGGTATGCATCTAATGCACCTCTGCACAAGGGATTGTTACCTGGTACTTATACATTACCATTCTTTGTTGAAGTGTTTAACATTGTCATGATATTTTCAGTGCAGGAATAGGTAGGACATGAGGAAAGCCTGACAGAGCTGGGACTGTTTGTTTTATAGAATCATAGAATGGTTTGGGTTGGAAGGGACCTTAAAGGTCATTGAGTTCCAGCCTCCTGCCACGGACAGGGCATCTTCCACTAGACCAGGTTGCCTAGAGCTCCATCCAACCTGCTCTTAAACACTTCCAGGGATGGGTGTACTGGGTCTGGCTGGGATAGAGTTAACTTTCCCTGCAGCAGCCCATATAGCATTGTACTCTGCACTTGTAGCTAGAGCAGTGCTGGTGTCACACCAGTGTTTTGGCTACTGCCGAGCAGTGCTGGCACAGCACCAGGACTCTCTCCAGACCCCCCCAAAGCCAGTAGGTGGGGGTGGGCAAGAAGTGGGGAGGGGACATGGCCAGGGCAGCTGACCTAAACCAACCAAAGGGATATTCCATACCATATGATGTCACACTCAGCAATAAAAGCTGCAAAAAGGAAGGAGGGGGGGGGCTCTCGTTGTGAAGATGTCTGTCCTCCTGAACAACCGCTACGCGTATTAAGGCCCTGCTTCCCCAGACGTGGCCGAACACCGCTCGTTGATGGGGAAGTAGAGAATAATTTTTTTCCCTTTCCCCTCTGTGCTTCCACGCGGCCTTCTCTTGTTCTTTCCTTTTTTTTTTTCCTTTAATTAAATTACCCTTATCTCAACCTGCGAGAGACCCTGTTTTCTTTACATCATACTTTCTTCTCCTCCTCTTCTTTGAGGAGGGGGAGTGAGAGAGCGGCTGTGGTGGAGTTCAGCTGCCCGGCAGGGTAAAACCACTACAATGGGGCATCCACAACTTCTCTGGGCAACCTGTTCCAGTGCCTCACCACCCTCATAGTAATTTATTTTTCCTAATATCTAATCTAAATCTACCTTCTTTTAGTCTAAAACCAATTCTCCCTTGTCCCATTGCTATAATCTCTGGTAAAGAGTCCCTGCCCATCTTTTCTGTAGGCTCCTTTTAAGTACTGGAAGGTACTGGGAAGACTATAAGGTCTTCCCAGAGCCTTCTCTTCTCTAGGTTGAATAATCCCAGCTCTCTCAGCTTGTCTTCATAGGAGAGGCGCTACAGCCCTCTGATCATCTTCTTGGCTCTCCTCTGGACCTGCTCTAACAGGTCCATGTCTTTCTTATGCTGAACACAGTACTCCAGGTGGGGTATCATGAGAGCAGAGTACAGGGGGAGAATCACCTCCATCGACCCGCTGGCTGCACTTATTTTGATGCATTCCAGGATACAGTTGGGCACAGTGTTGGCTCATATTCAGTTTTTCATCGACCAGTACCTTCAAGTCCTTCTCTGCAGGGCTGCTCTCAATCCACTCATTGCCCAGCCTGCGTTCATGTCTGGGATTGCCTCAACCCGAGTGCAAGACCTTGCATTTGGCCTTGTTGAACTTCATGAGGTTCTCATGGGCCCACCTCTCAAGCCTGTCAAGGTCCATCTGGACAGCATACATTCCCTCCAACATGTTGACCGCACCACTCAGCTTGGTGTCATTGGCAAACTTGCTGAGGGTGCACTCTATTCCACTGCCCATGTCACTGACAAAGATGTTAAATAATTCCAGCCTCAGTACAGACCTTTGAGGGACACCTCTCATCACTGGTCTCCACCTGTACATCAACGTGTTGACCAGAACTCTTTGAATGTGACCATCCAGCCAATTCCTTATCCACTGAGTGGTCCATTCGTCAAATGCATTTGTCTCTCCATTTTAGAGACAAGGATGTTGTGTGGGACAGTATCAAATGCTTTGCAGTATTCCAGGTAGATGACGTCAGTTACTTAAATGACATCGATTACTCATCGTAGAGAAGAGAAGGCTCAACAGGGAGCTCATTAATGAATAGAAATATAAATACCCGAAGGAAGGCTATAAAGAAGAGGGAGCCAGTCACTTTTCAGTGGTGCCCAGTGACAGGGCAAGAGGCAGTAGGCCCAAACTGAAATCTAGGAGGTTCCTCCTGAACATCAGATTTTTTTTTTTTTTTTTTTTTTAAAGTGTGGGTGACTGAGCACTGGCACAGGATTTCCAGAGAGGTTGGGGAGTCTGCATCCTTGGAAGTATTCAAAAAGCCATCTGGACATGGTCCTGGGCAAGTGGCTGTAGGTGGCCCTGCCTGAGCAAGGGGTTTGGACCACATGACCTCCAGAGGCCCCTTCCAATCTCAACTGTTCTGTGATTCTGTGTTTCTGTGACCCTAACTTATTTTCTTTGCTCTCTTCAGGACACCACTTTTGTGTTTACTCATCATCCTCATCACGCCCCAGATCCCATTCTAATTTCCTTTCTGATGTTTCTCATTCAAACTTATGCATTATCTCCCTTTACTTATTCTGTATATGTTCACTTTGCAGTCTTTTTGCATTGCTAGACATACTTTTCCTGGTACACCTGACTATGTGTTCTGTATTTCTGATCCTTGTCTTGTTAACTTCTTGTCTGCTATTACAGTAGTTCTTATTCACAGGACCCTGCAGGCCCAAACCTAACCTTGTCTCATGTCAGTTTTCTCCCTTACACTCCTCTTTCTCCCTTACACATCTATTTAGTATCTCAGACCTGATTTCCTTTTCCAGCATATGCATACGAAGCCAAGTTTCTTTTACTTTTTTGTTGTTGCCTGGACTTCTTTTTCTAGCTTATTACTATTCTAGCCTTGAAGAACTGATCTCTATGTCCCCCACATTCAAATCATCTCATCTTTCTGTAGGGTTTGAACTTCAGAGGAGACCATTCACCAGCCCATTTTTCTTTAGGTCATGTGGTTGGATGGCAAGTTGTAGGATAGGATCATGCCTATTGCAGATAGAATCTAATTTACTAGCTCTTTTCTAAGCACCAGGGCAATGTGCTTCTAAATTGATGGTAATAAGTTATGTTAAGTAATAATAAGTAATAATTTTTTAGAGCAACAAGGATAGGGAGCTCTCTAACACAAAGATTATCTCAGTCACTACATCCTACTCTAACATAAAAAGTTTTGAGTTTCCAGTAAGAGTTTTTGACTGCCTTTCCTTATCCTTATTCTAGAAAATGGACAAGATATTTTTAATAGTATTTTCCATAGTCCAGCCCCAGATGGAGACGTGGTATTTTGGCTTGGAACAGAATTAATTTTTTCCATAGTAGTCTATATGATGCTATGTTTTGGATTTGTGACTAAAACAATGTTGATAACACAATGATATTTTAATTGCTGCAGAGCAGTGCTTACACAGAGTCAAGGACTTTTCTGCATCTTATTGCTGCCCTGCCAGCAAGGAGGCTGGGAGTGCACAAGAGGTTAGGAGGGGGACACAGGCAGGACAGCTGACCACAACTGACTAAAGGAATATTCCATACCATATGATGTCATGCTCAGCAATAAAAACTGGAGAGAAAAAAGGGGGAAGGGAGTGGAGTGGGGTGAAGCATTTGGAGTGATAGTGTTTGTCTTTCCAAGAAACTGTTATACTTGATAGACCTGTTTTCCTGGAAATGGCTGAACATCTGCCTGCCAATGGAAGTAGTGAATGAATCGCTTATCTTGCTTTGCTTGCACATAGCTTTTGCTTTACCTTGGAAACTATCATTAATTCAACCCAATGGTTCTTGCTGCTACCTTTCTGATTCTCTCCCCATCCCAATGGTGAGGAGTGTGCGAGTGGCTGTGTGTGGCCTTGCTGCCTACTGGGGTTAAACCACAGTCGGTAAGAAAGGTGTTATGAATAGTTTGACAAAGTTATAAGCTACTGAAAATAGGTTTCTTTATGGGAAGTGTTTTGAATTGTTAATGGCTGGCCTTACCACTATCCCCTCCTATAACTGCAAGTTCAGTGTTATCTACCATTATAAATGGATTAAAGCTGCCCCACCTGACTTAGACTGTCAGGGCCTGCAGGAGACTAATTTTTATCAATAAACCTGTTATTATGAGATGAGGTACTCTATTATCTGCATGTGATTGCTTATGCATGCAGAGTAGTAAAGTTGAAACCATAGTTGTTTGTGTATTTTTACAATAATTGTCTTATTTGTGTACTTTATCTAAATAACAGTTGTTGACAGCTGAATTATTCAGTTTGAACTCATCAAAAACTAATACTTTTTGTTGCCAGCTACTGTTATAAAGCACTGTGAGAACAGCATGCAGGTTGGGAGCAGCATTTGCTGAAGGGACTGGCAACTAGAGAAATCCCTCATTTTACTATCAGCTTGTGCTATTTTTATTTATATCTCCCTATGGAGCCTGGAAATAGCTAGTGCAGAAAATGCCACTAATCTTTTTTTCCAAGGGAAGATTTCATTATCAGATATCAGCTTTTCTAATTCATTTTTCAGTCACTACCTCCCTGAGATGTACACATTTTCTTGTATGGCTTTGCTGTCTTCTCCACATAAAGTTGCAGCTGGGTATTTTTTCAAGTTTTTCAAGCTGGGCGTGTGCTTTTAAAATAGAATGACGTAAAATCTTCTATGATGAGAAACAATGTGGACTGCATTCCCATTGAAGTACATAACATCTTGACTCTAGTCATTTTAGATCCAGGCTTCTTTCTCTAGAAGATTACATATGAATTAACGTGCTACATTTTAGACATTTGTATTTACTTCTTTTTTTTTTGCACTTTTGTGCAAAGACTAACATTTGATTAAGAATGCCAGATGATAAGCTATATCATTCTTTTGCTGTAATATTTATGCAAAGCATTCATGGACTCAGTCTGGCTTTTCCAGAAGTTGTTGGGAAGTTGTGCTAGTAACCAAAATTATTTCATTTGTTTTAGTGTCTGTGAGAGAATAGTCACCATGAATATGTAATCTGTAGACAGTGCTGTCAGAACACATATCCTTACCAGCCATAACAGAAACCATGCTTTTGAAGTCAACAGATATGATGGCATTTTGACAGGGGATTCAGAGGAATAAAAGAAGATCCTATAAAATGGCTACACAGTAAGCAATCTATCTTTCTGCCTCACAGTCCCCCCAAAAATATAAAAAAAAAAAAAAAGAAAAAAAAAGAAAAAAAAAAAAAAAAAAAGAAAAGACAGGCCAACTGGAGATCACTTCTGACTCTATAACCCCCGCCTTCTCATCCCACTTAGCCCATTTACTAAGGAAGAATCAAAAAGAAAATCTAAACAGATAGAACGAATTTTAAGTTTCACACTGGAGTGAATTTGTTACCCTGCTTTCATTCATTCATCTTTCAAAGCACTTTAAGTCAAACCACAGCTTGTAAACAAGAGAAGTATGTTGAATACTGATGCAGACAAGTAAGAAGTGATTGGTTAAGAAATGCACATAGATTGTTCATGTTCAGAATGAGCTACAGACCTATTTTTTTATCCATTGAAAGCTTAATTTAAAGAAGTGATTTATTTGGTGCTACTAACATGATAAACATTAAACCATTAAAAAGTTTTTTTTTTTTTTTCCTTGAACAAATATAATTACTGCTACAGGTGACTAGAAAGTATTTCATATTCTAAAGCTTTGATGAAAGTTAGAAAATATATATATTTTTTTACTTTTCTTTCTCTATATTTAGTTATTGTCTATATAGGTACAGAAAAGTCTGGTAAGTAACAGAGCCGTGCCTAACAGATTACTTTATTCTGAGCACTTACTGTGTTAGGGCCAACAGTATGCTAGTTTCATCTCTTTTCATCTAGGCCTTTTAAAAAACTGGCCGCATAGTCTGAGCAGAGAAGTAAATAAGTAAGCACTGACAGAAGTTTCCAATCTCTCATTTGCTCACAAGTCTCAAGTCTCCTTTTGCTGTTGTTTATGCTGTGAGGTGTAAGAAAGGTAAGATCATGTCCCTTTTCTGTCATAATTTTTTGAAATCATTAAAAGCAAATCTAATATAACATGAATTTTGTAAGTAAATTTACTAGATTTTTTTTTGTTTGTTTTGTTGGCACAGATGTGAGGAGAAGAAATAAGGAGAGTTGTACACTGCATAAAATAAGGATAATGAGAGAAAAAAATGAAAACAAGAGGTTATGATTAGATTTCTTGCTCACTCTGTATATGAATGGATACATTTCGTCTAACTTCAGGCATCTACAACATAGATGTTGATACCTAGCTTGTTTTCAATACTCCCCTTATAATCAGTGGAGAAAAACAGGCTCTTCTGGGGAGCAATTCGTCTCATTTTAAAGGTGATGACTAAAACATGTTGGATGAATTATGCAATTTAAAAGTACCTAATTCTCTCTACTGACTAGAAATGGAGGCCAAACAAATTAGCTTAGATATAGATGTCTAGAAGTCAAATGAGATATACCTTATTTCTGATGATTAATATAGCAGAAGACGATGTCAAAAAGTGGTGTAGTCTTGATGTGATGTTGTTCTATCCTATTGCTTTTGGAAGTGTTATTTTGCCATAGGTAAATATTTTTGTTTGTTTGTTTTTTAAATGTTGCCCTTGGAAAGTCCTGTAGAGTCTCAAAGCAACTGAGATTTGTTCTTACTTGACAATGTGCTGGGCCATCTTTAATTCTCCAGCTTTTTTTCTTCTCTTGGTGATGGTTTACCATGTCTGATTTCCCCACTTTTCATACCTGTTGTATTTTGGTCTTTCTGTAAGTATGAAAAGGTAAGACTTGTTTTTCTCACCATGACCATTTACATTACAAATGTTTTTAAATATCTGAAATCAAATTCCAAATTTCTCAGTAGTTTAAATTGCATCCTAAAAGAAGTGGAAGCAGATAGCAAATGTGGAAAAAAGAAAGAAAGAAAAAAGTCTTATTGCATTTTTACCAATTTTCAGTAGGTTCTGTGAAATATCATAGTTGGTACCTGAGTGGGCAGCTCCTCCTTCAAGACCTAGCCTGTTGCACTATTTCTGTGGGAAGCCTTTTTGGTGGTTTTACCCTGCTGGGCAACTGAACTTCACCACAATCGCTCTCTCACTCCCCCTCCTCAAAAGAAGAGGGGGAGAAGAAAGTATGATGGAAAGAAAAAAAAGGCTCATGGGTTGAGATAAGGATAATTTAATTACAGGGAAAAGACAAAGAGAAAAAAAAAAAAAAAAAGCAAAGGCTGTGCAGAAGCACAGAGAGAAGAAAAGAAAATTCTCTACTTCCCATCAATGAGCAATGTTCAGCCACATACAGGGAACCAGGGCCTCAATACATGTAACAGTTGTTTGGGAGGACAGACGTCTTCACCACGAGAGCCCCCCCTTCTCCTTCCTTTTTGCAGCTTTTATTGCTGAGTGTGACATCATATGGTATGGAATATCCCTTTGGCTGGTTTAGGTCAGCTGCCCTGGCCATGTCCCCTCCCCGCTTCTTGCCCACCCCCACCTACTGGCTTTGGGGGGGTCTGGAGAGAGTCTTGGTGCTGTGCCAGCACTGCTCGGCAGTAGCCAAAACATTGGTGTGGTATCAGCGCTGTTCTAGCCACAAGTGTAGGGCACAGCACTATGTGGGCTGCTCCAAGGAAAGTTAACTCCATCCCAGCTAGACCCAGTACAAGCTCCACCCCTTATTCCATAACATTTGTGTTACACTCAGGTTCC
>VXAA01003319.1:0-70250 GCA_013399115.1 Anseranas semipalmata | reverse complement strand
GGCTTTCGGCGGGGCTCGTTTAATTAATGAGCGTGAGCGGGCTCGGGCGGTATTGTGAGCCCCTGATGGGGAACTTCCTTGGGTTTTCATTAACTAAATGATACACAATGCCGGGATTCCTCTCCATTCAGCTCGGAGGCCAAAAGTGCTCTCGGTCTTGACGTGAATACAAATGTTTTCCACGGGGGAAGCAGCCTCCCTCTCTCTCCTTTCTTTTCGTTTCGTGCACGGGTGTGAGTGCCGCTAATAAAGCGGGGCGGCGAGGCGTGGGTGCGGGCTGCGCCCGGCGGGAGCGCTGGGCAGCGGGGACGCGGGGCCAGGCCCGCAGCAAGCCCGCGAGCAAAGGAGGATGTCCATGGGCAGGGATTAGCCGTTGGTCCCGGAATTAGGATGGACCATCCTCTTTAACGTGTCCACAAGCAATCTCATTATATTTGTTTATTGTCTGCGTAATTGGAACCATTTATTGCTACGTATTGAATACTGCCATGTTTTGCATGAGTGTTTACATTGTTTTTCATTTATTTTCTTTAGTTTGGCGTAGGGAGTTCTATTATTTGCTCCAATTAAGGGGAGTGATTTAAGTGTTGCACAGAAGGGCTGTTTGGGAAGCACAATATTAAAGCAAGATAAGTAACTCTGCCTACCGAACAAAGTTTGGTTCAGAGTAACAGACGCGGAAAGACTGAATGGGAGCTGCAAGCAGCGTAAATTCTGAAGCAAACAGAAACCTCAAATGAAGCCAACACCACCTCTTTTAATAATTTTTGTTATATTCCCTGTCAGATCACGTTTAATTAAAATCATCGTTTTAAATGTAAATAATCACTGATGAGTGCCAAGAAAATCAGATGCCTCTTAAATTAGCAGTGTTTCTTAGCAATAATTAGACAACATTTTGATTACATGTAGACAGTTGTCAAGCCATTTTTCAGTACATTTGTTGTCCTTTCATTAATATGTATGTATTCTGACCATTCTAAAAAAAAAATATCTCACCAGAGGAGTGTATTGCTGTATAACATGGCTAGATTATTATCCATTTATTTATCTGAAAACCTGTGATTTGTCTCGATTAGAATGCCCAGACAGCAACAGAAAGATTTACTCTTTCGTATTCTTCCTTTTAGATCTTGGATGAGTTTTGCAATGTGAAGTTCTGCATAGATGCCAGTCAACCAGATGTAGGAAACTGGCTCAAATATATCAAGTTTGCTGGATGCTACAATCAGCACAACCTTGTTGCATGTCAGATAAGTGATCAGGTATGTGGCGTTCACTTTCTGGACTTATTTTTAAGGAACTTTAAGGTGACACTGGAAAAAAAAAATCACAACAGATTTTGGCCTGTTTGCTGTTATGGCAGAAGATAAGGCACAAATGTGAAATGCAGAATAGAGTAGTTTTAATTATGGGCTGCAGATAATACAAATTTTCTATTTTTCTATGTTGTTGTTCAATTCATAAACAATCTCTCTCTCTCTCTCTCTCTCTCTCTTTATATCTTGTACCTGATAAAAATTGGGACTGCTTTCTTAGGAATACAAAGCCAGTATTTGCTGATTTTGAATTAGAAGCATTTTCTCGTTCCTGTTCCAGTTCAAGTGTATTGCTAAATTAAGCCACTGTGTTAAGCAGAAACTTCAATGTGAAGTTAATGGGAAGAGTGGAGGTGAAGATGCAAAACTGATAATCCTACCAATATAGTCGCCTGCACAGGGCTTTGGATTTGAATGCACACGTGCATAATATTATTATGCCTTCTCGAACACTTTGCTAGAACTCGTCATACTTCTATGCTGAACCGGGATCTTCAATGGTTTTCTTTTTCTTTTCATTTATTGCGCTTAAATCCACTCTTTGTTAGGGTGAAACGTTATTTATCCGTGTGTGTTAGAGGAAAGACTGGGATAGGGGGAGGAAGGACGGAGTGAAGCATTTTGTTTTCAATTATGCTGATGAGTTATTAGGTGTTTCTTAAATCAAGGTTTGCTTTAGTCTGCAGATAATGCGTGCTGTTATGAAATATTTTAATGGGTGAAGTTAGGTTAAGAAAGCTATACTTCTTTAAAGTAAAATATCTAAAATAGCAAAGCAACAGCCGGTGGGGTATTCTTGTTTCAAATTTAAACTTTGGTACCTGCAACATAGCATTTGATTCCTTTAATCAGTGTTTCATTTTTCACCACTTAATTAACTGCATCAGGTGAATGTTAAAGATTATCTTTAGCTGATTTAATTGCCTTGACAGTATTGAAAGAAGAATCACAACCAGACACAAAGCTTCAATTAAAAATCATTCTTTCCAATCAAATTCCTTACGTAAAGGGAATGAATGTGAGACAGTCTGCTATTTCCAGCAGCACCACAGCATTATGCGTTTAGCTCCTACGAGACAGTTGATTTAAACTGGTTTACATTAACTTTTTCAGGAACTATGACAGAGGATTTTTTTAATTTTCAACTTTTAAAATTCAGCCCTGAACACATGTAGCACAGAATGAGCCAGCCAACCAAGATATAATTTATTTTTTTATACAGCAGCTGGTTTAGCTAAAGAAACCATAAAGATTATTAGTAAATGAAAAATACATTTTGCAAGTTGAAATAGGTTTTACACTGAAAAACGATAAATTCTCTCAACGCAGAGCATTTATGGAGCAGTGATACGAAAAGGAAACTATATAGACTAATTGAAACAGCAAATTCAAATATTTTATGTTTAATAAGAGTTGGCATAATTAGGTAAGGTTAGAAATGGAATCACGTGAATTGGTAAAAGCGACTTACTGTATTTGCGTCGGTATTGGTGCTCTGCAACTGAAAATATACGCTAGGCTGTAACATCAGCATCTGCCTCTGAGACGCAGACACGCATGGGTGTTTTGACGTTTTTGGAATGAAAGTTATGGCGCTTGTAACTTTCTCTTTTTTAGTGTTTACATTTCTGAGATTTGGTAATGGTGGCTGTACTGCTGCCAATAATTTCTTTCATTCACTGGAGACTTGTTATTTATTTTGCACGGTATCGTGCTGTTCATAATTCCATATTTTTATGGCTTATTGTTGCTGAGATTTGAAAATTAAAAATTGGTTGTCTTTAAAGTAGCGCATTGTGAACTGCGCGCTGTCAGCAAGAGATTGTTGTTCATTTGGCCCTCTGGAAACGCTGCAAATTTACCCACAAAATTGTACACATACTCCAGCGTTTTATGACCAGAGCCTAAAAAGTTAATGCTAAAAATGTGCTCTCGATTCTTAAACCAAAAAAGCCTTTCTAACAGCTCCTCCTTCTGCTTTCTTCTGGCACAAGCTCACGAGAGGTAATATAAAATATAATAGGAAGGCAAACTGGGAAATGGACATTACATGGCCAAACGTGTCCATGTGCGAGGAGTGACAAATGCAAGTCAGGACTGAGCGTGCATGTATGTGCGCACGCGTTGCGTCAGTCTGCCCCTATAGCTCCTAAACAGAACAAAAAAAAAAAAAAAAAAAGAAAAATTAAAAAGCAAGGTAAAGGCAGAGGACGTGCACGGGTGCTTGCAGCTAGACCTGGAGCGCGGAGGCGATGCAGCCCTGCTGGAGCCACAGGAGCGCTGGGTGCGGGCTGAGCGGGGGGTGCACCCCGTGTCCCTGGGGGGAGCAGTGCCTCGGCACCCCTCGTGGTGCGGGGAGCATCCCCGCCGCAAGAGCCCTCCTTTGCTCCTGAGGCACGGACACTTGATCAGCAGTAATTGTTCACCTCTAATTGCTTCAACTCATCTGTAAAATTCACAAGCAAACATTGCGCCGTACCTGAAAAGGTAAAAGATCCTGCCAGCACTCTGAGCCTTGCGCTGGCCACAAGTTTATGCTACTAAATTCAAGCTTGACTGACAGACAGGTATGATTCCCAGACTGCTTGAGGCAGGATTTAGGTGAAGCTCAGACCGATGTGTAATCTAGTCGCTCTGCTAAGCTGTACCTTCTGCATTTAACAAAAAGAGTGAAAGAAAAACATTTTTTGTTGTTTTCTCTATTAGACTTTTTTCAGAGACATACCACCCCACCCCCCGATTCATGTTTGAGGTTAGGTTTCATCACTTAGGATCAACTTTACAAAAGGCCTGGGCTCTTTCATATAACTGTATAAATGAGCTTTGCTGAGATGAACAGCTCGATAATGGTGGGATGCAGTCAAAACATGCACGCTGGATGCAACTCATATTTCATTTGATTGGAGGTGGAACAGGGTTTAAAAGCTGCATTTTTTTTTTTTTATTTCAAACAAAGATGATCTAGGATTTCTCTTTGCTGTCTTCCTATTATCTCCTGTCATACCCAATCTAACCTGACCGTATGTAATTCAAGATGTATATGAATAATAAAATTCCACAAACAGCACACTCATTTTTTCCTTTTCCCCAAAGAGACTCCAGTGTGTGCAGAGCTGCAAAGAGTCTTGTCACTATTATTTCCCTGGAATGTGTTTTTTCAGCTCAAAGTCAGGATTCAATAGCAGTTTCTGCTAACTTGGACGACTCCCCTCTGTTATCTATCATTAAATATCTATTAGTTCAACTTTTAATGACTTCAGAACGATTAGCAGTGGTAAGCTTTCTGGCACTGCTGTCATCCCAGCAAAAGCATTATTTTTAAATATATATGTTAATGAAAGTGCGGTTGCAAATACAGCAGTAACTATAGCAATGGCGTGTCAGGGACTGTCACACGTTCCAAGCACATTTTCAAGCTGGGACCACAGTCACCTCCAAGCTATAAATTTTTTTCTCTTTCTCTCTCTTTTTTTTTTTTTTTTTTAGAGAAATGTATTTGGTTGCAGTTTAAATTAGAACTCCTGAAATTGTTTCTATCTTGCTTATTGCTTGCAGACCTCTGACAGTGATATGGCCACATAATGCTGTAAAACTGCTCTTAGCTTCCAGGTCTCCTGGAAGATTCCCTTTGTTTTATCTGTGGAAAACTGCAAGTGGCTCAGGATCAGCATGCTGAGGTTTTGGTTTGCTCTGTATGCTGAAATAGGGTTTTGGTTTTTTTGTGTGTGTGTGCACTCCCCCCCTTATACTCAAGTATATGCCACTGCAATCGGAGAAAAAGCAGTAGTATAACACTCTTAACAATGTGCACAATGTCAGTGATATAAACTGAGGCGAGTGAACCTACTGCTGTAGGTTGCACCAGATCTGATCACATCTTACAAGTTTTACAAACTTTTGTAATCTGCAGACACAGCTTCATGTTTCAGGTTTTACTGCCTGCGCCCCCCTGCCACAGTGTGCAGCTCGCAAGCAGAAAAACACCGAGACTTCTCCAGCAGCCCCAGACATAGAGCCACCTGCAAAAGTTGTGTATTTAAGGAATAGTTTTGAGGCTTTGTTGTCAGAGAGTGAAATTAAGGTTTTGGCTGTTATGGGTCAGAAGGGCACGTGCACACTGAGCTCATGTGGGGCCCTATTCTGCCATTATTCCTCCTACAAGTTATTAGTTTATTAAGCAAATAAAGCTTAATCCAGCTCCCACTGAAAACCTGTCTCCAGTGGAGCAGGGTTGTGTTAGCATGGGGCTGGTGGAATAAGAAGCTCATCAGCTGCGGTTTTCCATTTGTGGCAATTAGACGTGATGCTGTGCCTGAAACTCCTGCCCAGCCTTCTGTGTGTGCCTGTTATCTGCAGCTTAATACATTGCCTGCGTTGCTGCTCGCAGCATCAGTCTGTCCTGACGTGACCTGCGAGAAATTGTTCAGCACCAAAAATGGCAGCTAATTGTCACCACTTCTGCAGGGCGATAAGCTTTTTATTGATATTTAATAAAAGTAGTTGGGCACGCTGTCGGTAAGCAAGAATGCTGTTCTGTGATGAGAGCTGTCAAGTCCCCCTTGCACGGGGGTGTTCGGAGGATTACAGATGTCTGCAGAGACAGTGAGGCTGCCACTCACTGAGTGCTTTCTGTGGTTCGTGAATGAAAGCAGAACGTGGGAGGGCAGCGGCACCGTGCCCTCTCTGCAGACCTGTGTGGGCCGGCGTGCAGGTGGCTGTCGGCGGGATGAGTGTGACCATGCTGGTGGCTGCAGGAGCTCAGCTGGATGTGGCAGTCCCTAACCTGGACCCTGGGCTAACATGCACCAGAAAACTACGGTGGAGGAAGGCATGAGCATCGCTGGGGAGGCAGCAGCAGCTCCGGGGACACAGAGCAGGGACAGCCAGGAGACAGAAAGATGGGGACTCCAGGCGCTATTTCAGGAGAGTGGCACCTCCTGCTCGAGCTGCCCAGGTCGCTTCAGGAAGCCAGGAAGGGCCAGACCTGCGGCGTCACCTGCAGTGCCCCCAGTCCTGTCCCCACCCTGGGGCACCCGCGGTGCAGGTCCCAGCTGAGCTCTGCCTGCAGGCCTCTGCTGAAGTGTTCCTTGGGCCTGACTCTGGGAGGACTCCTCACCTCGGCCCACAAAAAAACTCTATTCCTTTCAATTTATCACTTGCCTGAGCATGGCCAGAGGAGCCAGGCTCAGGTTTCACAGTACAGCCTTCCAGTCGGAGCAGTTGTTCATCACAGGAGCAAGAATTTAATTTTTGCCGTTTGGACCTTTCTCCTCAGCTTTCCACCATCATTTTTGGAGCTGGTTCTCCACTCATTCTCCTGCTTGCTGGTGACATGCATGCACAGCAGCTCATGTGTGGGGACAGAAATGCCACTTTTTTCCCCCAAAGCGGTGCAGCCGTGAGTGGCGGCGGGCCGGCTGCGGCTGTGGTAAATGCTGGGCCCCAGTGAAGCGGCCTGGGCCCCGCCAGGGTGCTTCAAAGCGCACGGCCCCGGGCCCAGCTCGCAGGGAGCGCATTTTCGCTATTATTTCAATTATTACAACTTCCTGAATAGGTGGAAGGTCGTTCATAATTCACGCCTCTGTCATCTTTACACATGCCAAACGCGGTCTATTAAGCATAAATAAAATTTCAAGTGCCTGACCAGGAAAAGTAAACTGGGATTCATAACAATGAAGCCTTATTCATCCATTTAAAAGTAAATTGTGTGTGTTCCTTTTCTCCCCTCCCCTTTCCCTTTATGGCTGGCAGTTTGGGAGCTTTTATTTCTGCTCGGTAGCACGCGCAGGGGCAGGCATGGAGGGCGGACGCGCGAGGCCGCCCCCGGCCGCTCCCCGCGTCAGACCCCCTGAACTCTGAAAGTGCTTCCAGATCTGGATCCGATTTTGCTCTTCCTATATAAACTGCAGTCACACACCACTGATCCCAGGGCATGTGAAACGTGCATCTGGACTTTGCTTTTTTTTTTTTTTTTTTGGTCATTTCTGTACAGTGCAGCAGCTCTTTGTGGACTTCATGGGGCAGGCCAGCGCCTTCTCAGATAGGGTAATTCCCGGGGTTTAGGTGGAAAGAGTGGGAAAAAAAAGCCTTTCAAGTGAAGTAATAGGGACATCTGTTGAAATCAGATTAAATTTACCTCCACAGTCATTTTGTTTTGAAGTTCAATATGTTTTATTTCAGATCCTCAATGGAAAGCAGTTTGGTATATAATATGTTAGTGTAGGTGTGTTTTTCTTTTTTTGTATATACAGAGCCTAAAAAAAACCCTCATTTTAGTAAGTATTAAAGTTGGTATTTTAACAATAAGAATGTCAAAATGCCAGAGCTGGAAACCTGACACATGGACCTTGTTTTGGAGGGCTTTAGTTCTGAGATGCCAAATAAAACATATCACTCATTCTAATCCTTGGAGTTTTTCTGGGTACTCCTCTGTGTCCTCTCCCTGCTGGGGTACAGAGAGGCTGGCCAGGCAGTGTGGCAGGTGGGTGGCTTCATCATCTTTGATGTTTCAGTATTTTTGAGTACCAACACTGACAGGCTGGACAGTTGGCTACAGCGTTTATACCTGGTTAAGGATTTGTCTCACGGCTGCAGTGAAGATGCTGCATCGTACTGGGACTTCCAACAGGATGGGATGCAGCACAGTACTCCACAGACAAGACCCTCTTTATGCGCCTGTCAGTCCATGTGTCCTTACTTTGCAACCAGAGGTGAAAAGGTCTATCAAGGTGTCTTTGATGGGACAGCATAAGCAGAGGAGGAAGAATACTGGGGAAAGCTGCGCTGTGGTTTCTGTTTACGCCTTCATGCGGATGCAGCGTTGACCTTGCAAAAACAAGTGTTGCTTAAAGCAGATGTTCACTGGATGCCATGTTGACATCAGCAAAGAGCTGCAGGGCACAAGTGTAAGCACCACCTATGTCCTCTTCTGTGCGATCGTGACGAACATTAATTGGACGCCAGTGACATTATTTTTGTTCAAGAGTTGCTGGCAGGGTTTTGAATGTGTTGATTTGGTTTCGCTTCTGTGTAAATTAGTGAGAAACAGGATTAACGCAAAAGTATTAAGAAGCAAGAGGAGTGCCCCGAGTCTGACCTGTTTTGTGCAAACAAGGCACTGCTGACCTCAGCTCCATGCTCCTGATTTATAGGAAGCTAACTCAGGACAAGCCTGCAGTGCCCCAGCAGTGCCTGTCAGTGACGGCTGGGGAGGGTGTCGCAGGCTCACAGTGCCGAGGGCTGATATGTCATGTTTTGGAGGCTAATGTACTTTTGGAAAGGAAGCGAAAAAGTTGAACCTGACAAGAAAAGAGGTGCTTTGCATTGCTGAGAAAAGCCCAGTGTTTTCTAAGGGGAAACAGAATTAGGGAATGAACTATGAATGGACAATTAGGGAATGAACTATGCAGCTTATATACATTTATCCAACTGACAAGCTAAAAAAATAGAGTCCAAACAAGCCCCTCTGACACTTGGGGCAGGACAGTGTGGAAGAGGATGGAAATACAGCCCCGGTTTCTTGGGAGGGGAAGCTGCATGTGAACGCCTGCCCTGTCTTTTATGGGGGATATTTGCCATAAGCAGGAGGCTGCGGTGCGGGTTCGTTGTGCCTGACATGGGACCTCGGGCTGTGGGACGTTGGGTAGTGGGACATCAGGCAGTGGGACATGCTGGCTGTAGCTGCTACTGCTCTGCAAGCCTCTGCCAGAGCAGCTTTTGGGACGAAGCGAAGAAAAGAAAACAAATTAGAGGACATGTGTCTTATTTAGTTATTTTTAGGTATTTAGCCCGTATCTGCGGGCAAAGGCCGCTTGTACAGAGATAAACCATTAGGCTATACGGCCACCTCCTGGAGGACGTGGGTATCTGCTCGGCGCCGGGGCCACCCGAGGGGAATACCCACGTATCCCTGTGTACCTGCACCCAGCCTGTGGCAAACACAGCTGCTGGGTGTTAAACAGCAGAGGTGATTTTTTGCCTTTCTCTCACAGCACTAGAACGAGTATTGAGAGTTAATACTCTGAGAACGAAACCTTTAAAAATACATTAGACAGAGAAAATCCAAATGCATCATTTGTTAGAGTAGGAAGCATAGCTGTCATGTGTTTTTGTTTAACAAGGCCTGAGGAAGTTACTAATATTTATTTGAGCTGCTTCGTGGAGCTTTTTAGTGTTCTTCATGTTTCCTGCTGAGACAGAAAGCAGCCAGATGGATTTGGAGAATTTTCTTTCGGCAGAGCCTGGCAGTGAGTGCGTGAGCTTGCCCTGGCCACATGGATCACAGGGTGCACGGCCCCTGCTCCTCCACTGGGCTGCTTCCCAGTGACAGGCACGGAGCCTGACATCACCTGGACAAGGGGACCAGGTGCCACCGGCAGCTTTGGCTGCTGACGAGCTGGTGTGGGCATATCTTCATCCTGGACTAAGTGTTCCTTTGATTCCTGTTTGAAGCTAAGGAATAAAGAGGCACACTGGGTTGTACAAGCCTCTTCCTTCGTGACTTTCTGGACTGCTCAGGTGATTGAAGCGGGTGGGTTTGGATGCCTCCATGTTCAGCAGCAGCAGCTCCTCATCCTCAGGTCTGATTTAGTAACTTTCCCCAGTGAGATCTCCCCTATGCTGGTCATTCAGGGATGTGTTTTATGGGTACCCTGTACATAGATTTGGTATAACATAGCGTGTGAATTGCTGGTGATGTTTGCAGTCATCGTGAAGCTGTTGAAAGCAGCCTCCTCTTTATGTTCACAGAGCCCAAAGCACAAGGGCTCTGGGGCTGGAAGGAGCCCACCTGCCGCAGCCCAGGCTGGCACTTCCCCAGCACACCACAGCACCCGCACCAGTGATGGTGCTAACGCCCAGTGCGAGCCCTGCAGGACTCACTGCCTCCTCGCCTTTTGTGGTATTCACCTTGCTTTCTGTTTTTCAGATATTCTACAGAGTTGTAGCAGACATTGAACCTGGAGAGGAGCTGTTACTGTTCATGAAGAGTGAAGATTATTCACATGAAACAATGGCTCCGGACATTCATGGTTAGTCACTTATCTAATATGAGATATCATTGAAATTAAGCAAAAAATTACGGAGATTTCTCCTCTGTTGCAATACTTTTGAAATCCGGAATAGTTTGCCTGTAGCCAGGGAGGAGAGCTGGAGCATGGTTGTATTTGTCTACCTTCTGCCCTTCTGTTTTTCTGAAAGTTGCTCAGTGAATAAACTTCTCCAGTACTAATATGACTCCATCAGTCCTTCTGAGGTATGGCTGTGCTCTCAAAAGTGTTGCCAGCGCTGGCATTGAAGGTTCTCTGTTTATTTTCTTCATCACTCCTGGTCCAAATAGTTTCCAAAAAATTCAGTGGTGCTTTCTGTACCTGCCAGTCTGCTAAACTCTACTTTGCTGTCAATTTTTCTCAGCATTGCATCCCTGCAGCTCTTGATGTCTTCCAGGTCGAGGCACCATGTACTAGAACCTCACTGGCAGAAGCAGAGGTCTGCAGAGGTAACTGAGGCCAGTAGTACGGCTTCAGAATTGAAACTTAATTAGTTTTAGGGTATTGCAGAAGAAGGAGGAGAGTCCATGTCATTATCTCCAGTCTGTGCTGGTCCTTCAGGACGAAGATGTATGGACCCTGATTATAGCTGTTTTTTTTTTTTTTGTCACTTTGCCAAACAACTGCTCTTTTGAAAAGAGAAAATCTCAGGTTGTTAATGTTGCTGTCACTTTAGAGAACACAGCCATCCTTCCTTCTTGTGCTCATTCATTATTCATCCAATGCACAGGTCTAAAACTCCTGAGATGTTGCTCGTGCTGTGCAGATTGGGATGCCTTGGATTTGTTCCCACCTCCAAACGCTCCTCCTGCTCTGCTGTCCATAGTGCAGTGGGTTAGAAAGCCACAGCTGGCTGTAGGATATCGACTGGATGCTCATTAGGTCGCAGTTTATGCCAATGTGGACATTTTGCAAATTCTTAAGGATTCTGGGACTCCACACAAGGGTCTTCCCAAGGCAGGACAGGGGGGTGTCAAGGGCTGTGCTTTCTTATACCTGCCTCTACATTTACTGCCGTATCTTTTGTTCTTTTAAGAAGTGGTTGGAGATTATTCATTCCTTCTAATTTGTTGTGTTTTTTTGTTTGTTTGTTTGTTTGTCTGTTTTCTTATATTAGTAACTTTGTTATTGCTAAATATGTCACCCTTTTTAAGCATACTGTTTTCCATGCCTGTTCCATCTGGTCAAGTTGTATCAATGACACCAGAGGAATTCACTGCAGTCACACACAAGTATGTGTCCCACAGGGCTAGTTTAGAAACAGGTTGGACCACCGTATTGCTTGTGGAAGGCAGGCAACAAGAGTCCCAGTGGTGCTTTCTCTGGAGCAACTCAGCCCTCAAGTAGTCACCAGATACATGCATTTGAGGTTTCAGCCAGACTCCTTGGCACCTGGGCATTTGTATCTGCAGGGCAGATAACACTGGAACCAAAACAAAGCATGTGGCCACTCACGTGGGCCATCAGCGGAAAATTCAACAGAAGAAAAATACCATGGAATGCTCTTCTTCGCGTCTGCATTTTGGGATTTTCTTCAGCTAATCTATTCTTTTGCAGGAGTTACTAGTTAACGGAATGAAATATTCACTCCAAAGTGGCACTCTAGTGATCTACAATCATTTTCAGTAAGAAACACCTTGTGACCAGTTCTGTTGGATTTAAAGGAAGGCCCCCAGTGTTCTTTACTCCCAGCTTCATCACCCTCACCCCTCACTCCCAGCTTCATCACCCTCACCCTTCTTGAACAGGGTTGGGTACTGGAAGAGAACTCTAATGGAAATTAAGAGACTTCTAAAAGCTGTAAACACCCTTTTGGCTACTTGAAATGCTGGTGTTTGTGTCAGTCTGCTTCATTCAGAAAGGCAGAGACTGACAGCCTCCGCTGGATATCCACCTCAGACCCCGTATATCCCCTTTTAGGATAGTTTTAAACACACTGACTTTTGTCCAAAGCCGATGTTAGGGATCCCTATTGGATGTCACCCAGGCAGTTAACAGGTAGCATTGCACTGTCATATATTGTAGAATTAAAGCATTATTATAAGCATTACAAAGCATCCTTGTTTCTTTAGATTTTTTTCTTTATTTTTTCACTAAATAGCTGTTTATTTAACTACACTGTTGTGTAACTCCTGGGAGTAACTAAAAATAACTGAAAACTGATGCAGTCTCCCCAACCCTTTTGTCTTCCAGAGGAGCGCCAGTATCGCTGCGAGGACTGCGACCAGCTCTTTGAGTCCAAGGCTGAGCTTGTAGACCACCAGAAGTTCCCCTGCAGCACACCTCACTCCGCCTTCTCCATGGTGGAGGAGGACTTCCAGAAAAAGCTTGAGAATGAGAATGACCTTCAGGATGTGCATGAAATCCAGGAGTGTAAAGAGTGTGATCAAGTCTTCCCAGATTTGCAAAGGTAGGAATAAATGCTTAAAACATGATTTAATAAGGCAAATTCTGTAATGGCTTCAGTCAGATCATGCAGGGCATCAGCCAGGGCAGAATCTGACACCTTCTTATATACAAACCAAAGATGAAGATGAATAAAATTTCTCTGCTCACAGGTGTTTTAGGGCATAGAAGTTGATGGAATCTCAGTAAATCAGGAATTCAGTCCTTAATAGGGACCTTAAATTAAGAACTGGATCTTCTGATAATCAGATCTTTAGTTGGCGTGAGTTGAGCTGTGGCAGTGAAATCGGAGGAGTGATTATAGTTCAGCTGAAGTGAGTTCTGGGTTCCTATTTTTGGGTAGAAATAGCTTAGAACATCTCTGAGTGGTATTCGCCAACTTTATCTTTGCAAACAAGCCACGCTAGGCAAAGGCAGGTTGGTTAGACTGTGTTCTAGATATTAATATATATATATACAGCCATACTGTCTTGAAACACTGGTGTTCTTCTTTTTCTTATGTGTACCTGTCTGTTTAAACAGGCAGACCTATATGCATATGTCCTCAAAATATGCATAGGAATGTAAATACAAAGTCCAACTTTATATGCTGAAGTTAATTTACATATTTTCTGTCACTGTGTTGGGAGTGCACAGGAGGTTCTGCAGTACATCCCTCAGAAATTCACATCTTAATGCTTTCACTTTGAGGATGTGGGAAGGTTGACCTCAGCCGATGTTTAGCAGTTGTGCTGAAGTATCTCAATAGGCAGATCCTGGGCCAGATCCTCCGCTGTGATGCCGCAGTGCACTTCATACGAAGACAACTGGTAGCAGCAGCAGACCTGAGCCAGTATCTTTTGCTTTCAGGCAGGGTCTGTGGCACTGTATCTACTCTCCCACAGCTTCTTCTTTCCTGTTTGCATTGTGTGGGTGCAACTTAAGTAATTGTATTAATTATGCATTTTTAGGGACAGCAGTGCATTTATTTGCATTGCTTAAAAATTATGTGCCCCTTAAATATTGACTTGTGCACTACTAGAGTATTTTGCAAGTTCATATTTTTCATAGAAATCTTTACTAATCTGTGGCTCAGGATTTTGTGGTGTCTGCTGGGGTGGAATGCTAGCATGGATTTGTGCATGATCAGGTTCAGTCCCTTAGGACATCTCATCCTGGATGCGCCAGGTGCTGATTCTGCAAGATGGAGCCCCCTTCCCCAAACCACAGACTCTTGTGGGCTCCTGCTGGCTGAGCAGAGGCTGCTCTGTGTTGTGCAGGCGGTCTCTGATCAGCATGTCATACGACCTGATCATTACACTTCCTCAGAATAACGAACACCAAAATTAAAACACGATATGCCAAACATTTCTCCCATAGGTCAACCCCACAGAGTGTGAATTTGTGTATACGTAATGTTTTACTCACTGTCTGCCATTGAGCAGTATTCAGCTCCACATATCTAATTTTCAGTCCGAGTGATTGATTCAGAGGCACTGATGTCAGTAGATGAAGTTCAAAGGGCTGCAGCAGGGTGGGTGTGGCAGTAGCTGGGACTGACATTTTTGCACACTGTGAGTTATTTGGTGTTAAAGCTCTTTTCTGCCTGCAAACCAGAGGACAATATCTAACATATGGGAATCATTGAGCAAATGTAAATTTAGCTTAAAATATTAAATATTGAAAAGAAAGGGCGGAAAACAAAGAACAAGTCATCATAAATAGATGGGCAGTACTGTGAGAAAGAGTGAAAAATGAGAGAGAATGCAGTCATTCTCCGAACTCTTGAATTATTGAGAGGCTAATACACCACAAAGACAGTTCATAGCAAAAAAAAGTACAGAAGCATGCTATATACAGATTATATAAAATAAAAGGCCCGAATGAGCCATGCTTGAGGGTGTGCATAATTAAATTGAGAAAGAGCTGCGTGTGAAGATTGAGGTCTGGACATTTGTGTGGGAGCCAG
This sequence comes from Anseranas semipalmata, assembly GCA_013399115.1. Taxonomy (NCBI): domain Eukaryota; kingdom Metazoa; phylum Chordata; class Aves; order Anseriformes; family Anseranatidae; genus Anseranas; species Anseranas semipalmata. The sequence goes on along the minus strand of VXAA01003319.1, from coordinate 55,530 downwards.
GAGTGCTCTGGAGCTGATGGTGGGTTGTGTAGTCACATCAGGTGTCTGGGAGCTGGTGCCAGAGTGGGGACAAGAGTTTCTCGAGGTCTTAGAGCAGATTTTTTTACCCATGTATGTTGGAGAAGCAGTTATTATAGAAATGCTAGGAGGCAAAGAGAGAATTTTTTTTCCCCAAAGGAAAGAACCTGAGAGGGTAGAAGTCAAGAGCATCAGCAGGATGAAAGCATTTCCGTTACCTGTGGCAGAGAATGAAAGTTGCCATTTGGACTGCACAACCCGGGACTGACTGTATACCCGTCAGGCTTTGTCCAGTCATACAGCAGAGTCAGTGGGAACTTCAAGCGAGGAAGCACTGATCTGTGTTGGCATCCCAGGCTAAAAATCCCCAGTTTTCTGTGTGTCCGCTTTTATGTCATGTAGTGATCTCTCCTCAAGCAATAGTGTGAGTTACGGCTTTATTTGTGACCAAGGTATTTAAAAAATATAATTGCTGCAGATGAATGCTAAAAGAGGAATTCAGAAAATTCAGAGGTGAAAATGAATTCAAAGACATGCAAAAGAAATTAGGTAGGGATTGAATATCCTACTAACAGACTGAACGAACTACTAAGAAATGAATTAATAAAGAACTACACAATCGAACACAGTTAGTAATCATCAAGGATAACTTTACTCTTAGTGTACTGTATTCTGAAGCTTTGTTTTGCTCGCTTGTGCTCATTCTGTCCTCCACCAGTGGAGTTATTCCTGGTCTATTCCTGCTGTAAGAAAAATTGCATCCCATCAAAGGAGTAGAGCTACATCAGGTGGTAGGATCCTAGCTGTGGTTAGAGTGAAAGCAATAAGGTAGAAATGATTCAGACTGCAGGGAGGAATTACCAGAGTGAAATATTGAGAGGTGTATGAAATAATCTCCTTGGGGAGTGATGGAAGCATCTTCTCCTGGAGCATTTGCAAGTGGCCTGGCAAAACATCAGACAATGTGTTATGGTGGTACGGAGGGGATGCTCTGCCTCCCAGAGAGGGCAGGCCTGACACTCAAAGGGCCTGGGTCTGTCAGCATTGGGCCTTCAGGGCTCTTTCCTTTTTTTTTTTTTTTTTCCCATGGTTATGCGCTCTGCTGTCTCCTCTTCCTATACTGATCCACCACTCTCTGGTAACCCCTGCTCCTGTTTCCGCAGCCTGGAGAAGCACATGCTGTCCCACAGCGAGGAGCGGGAGTACAAGTGCGACCAGTGCCCCAAAGCTTTCAACTGGAAGTCCAACTTGATACGTCACCAAATGTCGCATGACAGCGGCAAGCACTACGAGTGTGAGAACTGTGCCAAGGTACAGTGAATTTGTAGGCTGCCCGGCGTTTCTTGTGTCGCTGAGAGTGCGGGGGCAGCCGGGGTTGGGATGTATGCGGGCATAGGGCTCCCACAGTGCCCCAGCCTGTTTCTCAAGGATTTAAGTCTTCACTTTGTATATGTTAGCTTTCCACCCCTTTTGATTTGGAAGGACACTACTGCAGTATAAATCAAAGTAAGATAAAAATGCCAGGCTCTGGCTGCAGTGAGTGCAGCCATCTCATCTCTAGAGCATCTGTATCACTTCCCAGCACTGTACTTGCTACACAGATTTTTTGTATAAGATGTGGTGCTCTGTATTTGTTTTTACCAGATTCCCAAAGCCTGGGCCTTTTGCTTAAGGACTTTTTCATTTTTAAGTATATTTGCTGCAATAATAGGAATTTTATATTGAGCTGATACTTGTAAGATGCAGCCAAGCCCTAGATACTGGGACTGTGAGTGGGATTTCTTGCTGCCATGCACTCAGCAAAGTATTTCTATTGTGGTAGTGTTTGGAGGTTTCAAGTAGCCACATTTTGACTCATTTTCTGTGAAGATGTTGAGCATGAAGTCACTGGCCTCAAAGGCATGACTTCTAATTGCAAGGGAGCAAATGCTTCTGCTGTAGTGGCTGCATAGGGGTTAACAGCTCCACCAAATATTTGGCTGATCCTGGGAAACTGAGGCCCTGTCCTGCAGGCACAGCTCCCGTTGATGCCCATTGTCCATGCTGAGGTGCAACAAGCATCCACCGTTTGTAATTGTAAAAAGCTCCCAATAGCTTTGAGGTCTGAATTTTAAAAGACGCTTGTGCTAACTGGCTTCTTCTGCAGTTAAGTTTCTTGGTTAATCAGTACTCATTTCCTAGCAGGTTTTCACGGACCCCAGCAACCTCCAGAGGCACATTCGTTCCCAGCATGTTGGGGCTCGTGCTCACGCTTGTCCAGAGTGTGGCAAAACCTTTGCCACTTCTTCAGGCCTCAAACAGCATAAACACATCCACAGCAGTGTCAAACCTTTTATATGTAAGTCTTCCACTAAACGTCTTTGGTTAAGTGTATTTCTTTTGTCAAAAAGCAGCATAATCTGCAAGCAGGAGGTTGTGATGTGCTTCCTTGACACTTCCTGCTGGTTTCATGGGGGCTGTGAGTTATTAAATGAGCATTAGGTAATTCATAGTCCAATGCAAAGCATTATTTTCATATGATTTTCCTTTTCAGGCAGACACTGCATGATGTATAAATGTACCTCTTGTCCCTGGGATGTTTTTCCATGCATAGATGCAAAGACCAAGCGGGGAGTGAGATTTGGCAGGAGGGAGCCATGCTTTGCACCACGCTGAGGTGGCTGCTCTCCTTCCTGCCCCTTTGCAGGAGCACCGGCCCCCCCGTGCTGCAGGCGGTGCTGGATCCGGCCCTGCTGTGCAGGGCGGCGGTAGTGCTGGCGCAGGGTAGGAGGAGGCAGTGCCAGTGCGGGCAGGGAGGCTGCCCCGTGCGGCTGTAGGGATGGCACAGTCTGGGCACGTTGGGCATTAGGCAGAGCCAGCAGGACCTGAAAGACTGCTTTGCTTTAGAAAATAATTTTGGGCCACAGAGTCTCTACAGCAGATAGCATGACTTTTGCGGGAATTGGAAAATAAACCTTAAAGCCATTGTATTTCAGCCAGAGGAGCTTGCCTCCTTCCTCGAGGCTCCTTTGCATGCCCCGAATTTAAGTATTGGGTTTAGCTATTAGAGCTTTGCCAACAGCTGCTCGAGCAATAAAACTTGCCTCATATGTGGGCCTGACTCTATACTGGCCTATAAATCAGGTCCTCAGAGTCCCAGGGGTTGTGTTTGCTACTTGGCCAGCTCCTGGTATGAGATCAGGGAATCTGGGTGCACAGTAATGTTGCAAGTTGCTTTCTCTGCCTTTCACCGGGGAAGCAGAGGCAAAAAATATTTAAGAATATTGTTCTTGCTAGCACTAATCTCCACCACGGTCTTTTCAGGCACCTGTTATGGCTTAAAAAGCACCTTACAAACACATCCCTTCCTTGTTCTCTAAACTTCTTCACCTTTTGCTGTTCTCAACAAGAATTTACAAAGTATCATCTTGATACTTTTTTCCAGCTGACTCTATTTTCTGTACTCCTATCTCACACTAAGTCCGACAGGAGAAGTGGCACCCCACCCAGGCAGCATGCTAAGCACGGCAGGTTTCTGTCGCAGCAGAAGACAGCAAAGCTACAGTTCCTGCACATGCTGCATGGTCCCGTTTGCTGGAGCGGGCACCCGCGACTGGGGCATTTACCTCCTCCGTGTATCTGAACACCTGCCTGGGGAGCTCTAAAATAGTGCTTTGACATGTGCTTTGGGTCTTATAATGACTCAAGGGCAGCATTAATGGCTTGAAAGACTCATTTATGGGAAGTCTGTATATCTGCCATTGGGTTAGATAATCCTTTTGATGGGCTTCTTCAGTATGAAAATGTATAACTAACTAGATCCAATAATAAACATCACTAATAATTCTTAGACCTGGGATTACAGGTTAAGTAATTACACTTTAAATTTATAATTATTAGACAACAATAGCTTCTGGCCCAGGTAGGGAATCTTCAGCTAGTCCTCTTGCAGTTAGTGCCCTGCATAAAAATGTGGAAGTGGCATCTCTCTCAAATTAAATAATCTTAAAATGGTTTTGTAACTATTTATTCTAATAAATCAAACCAGCAACCAGTATTCTTCAAATGCAGAGTATGAGAGATGAAAACCCATTGAGCAATCTCTGAATAATAGCCATGTAATTACAGAACAAAAGGGTTTGGAGACCACATGTTTGGTAGGCTTTGCTGAGCAATGGGAGGGAGGTAGGGTCACCTCAAGGAGATATCTGTTTTCCACCAGAAGGCCACACACCATGATTTACTCTACCAGTCTGTTTATGGCAACTGTCTCTTATTACAGTACACCGCCCAAGCTTGAGTGAAAACTCACCAACACTAAGGTAATTACTCACTGCCTTCGCAAAATCTCCAGCCTCTCCAAATAGAAACCACATGCCATAATAGACCGAACATATTCAAAATAGTACTTACAGTAATTTTTTTAATAAGCAGAAAATATGCAAACTTAACTGCTAGCTAATTTGGGGTCCAGAGACGATCGCGGTACAGAGTGTGCTTAAGCACGAGATGAATTTTTGCAATCTGGGAGACAGGATGGGAGTTTGTGTTAAACCTGGGTCTGTGCAGCAATAAAAGCTGCAAGGAGGGAAGCTTCCCTTACAAGTTAGTTGCTTGAAAGTATGGCGCTAAGATTTAGAGGATGTAATAAGGTGTAACAGGAGAAATCAAACCCAGCTTCTGTTGCTTTGATACGTGGAAGCAATTAAAGTTGATAACCGTCCCCCATCCACTAAATTCTAAGCCAAGCTTTACTTGGAAATAAAAGTCATGTGGTAAAAAAGAGGTAGATCTTGTAACAAGGACTTGCCTGAGTAGTCCTGGCTCCCGGGACTCCCATGGAGGTTGGGGCGGCGCAGTCGATTTGCACAGCTGATCTCCTGCAGAATCAGCAGGCGTTGGGTGTGCGGTTCGCTGCTGCCACCTCCCACCCGGGCTTCAGGTGACAGTCCCCAGGAGTAAGACTCCTCTGGGGAGTAAGGCCTTCGGACCTGTCCCCAGAATTTCTTTGTCAACTTTGAAAGCGCATGTTTTTAATAGACTGTTAAATGCAAGAGGCACCTCATTAAATGGTTTTAAATAACTGTTAGTCTCAAAAAGGTGAACTCCTCAGTACAAAAGTTAATTGTTTGATCAAGATAATAATAATAAATATTTGCATATTTTAATGTTTTTGCCATTATCAATTTAATTTCATTTTAAAGCTGAGATCAAATATATTAGTCAAATGAACAATTTGCATCTCTCTTTAACAGTTGTTAAAGATCTCTCTCAGTCGTGTGTATTTTTGTGTTTCTCCATGAGTACAATATGTTTCAGTTCCGTTGACTTTCAAGTATATTAATGGGGACTAATGAAGTGATAATATATCAGTGTTCCTTAAAGGAGAACTTCCCAAACTCTAGGAAGACCAGATCTCTGCCAGTGCACCATTTTTTTCCACCAGTTGCTACGCTGACTGAAGCATTTCATTTAATATAGTCCTGTAAATAAGAAGCAGGCCCTTAACACAACCTGGTAGAAGATCAAAAGTCCATAAAATGTGATTTGTTTTAAATTATACATGAGCCTAGTTTTGTAAATGTATGCATTTTTGAAAGGGAAAATGGGGATTTTCTTTTCTGAAAAAATATATGTTGTCTGATGCTCTGCTGGAATGTGTTAGGCATAACTCCATCAGTGCTGATGGAGTTACCCTGCTTGGATGTGATGGGAATTGACCTGTAATATCTGAGGTGAAGGTTGTGCAAGCCTATGGATATGCTCACTCAAGGTGTACCATTGTGGTCAGTTTAATTTTGGTTTCTGCGATCAGCCAATGGAAGCAGGAGAAGCTTTTTGTGCAAGACCTCAACAGTGACGGTGAGGGTTGCACAAAGTTGCTCTAAGCTTAACCGTAGGGGCCTGATTCTGTACCATGAGGTATGGCAATGACTTCTGTGTGAGCGGAGATCTTATGCCTATGATAAGGCTAAAAATAGGAGAAAATACCAGAAAGTCAGAGCTTTATATTGCAACAAATGAACAACAACTATAATAAAAATAAAAATAAAAATAGTTTAATATTAAACAGGCAAATAAAATATTTTCCTAAAAGAGAAACAGAAAGCACTTATAAAGAGAAGATCAAGCATTTTAAAGGAACAAGAACAGCTCTTCTCTTCTCTTCTCTTCTCTTCTCTTCTCTTCTCTTCTCTTCTCTTCTCTTCTCTTCTCTTCTCTTCTCTTCTCTTCTCTTTCATTTTTCTCTTTTTTTTCTTTCTCTCCTATTTCTTTCCTTGTGAATGAAAATTTCCAACAGGAACACTAACTGATACACAGCAACAAACATTCTTCCTGAATTACCGCATTGCAAATTTCCTGTGTTTGGGCCCAATTCTGCACTCTTTACCCCATGAATTGTCCCAGGGATGTCAACGGAACATGAATAGGGAAAAGGGGTGGGTGCAGCATGGGCAGGATCAGGCCCTCGAACAATGGGAGCATTGTTGCTGAGATATGGAGCAGCCTACTGAAGAGGTAAACAGTTGAGACATGACAACAAGTGGTCAAGTTTCTCAAGGGCAGAGATTTGGACGGGCAGGAAGGTTAGCGCAGGCCCCGGTGTGAGTGGAAGTCAGAGGACGTGATTGCAGTTCATGGGAACCAACAGTGCAGGATGGGATACATTCAATTCAGTTTCCTTTGCAGGCTTAAAATAGAGCCATTGTAAATTATGTCAGTCTGTCTCAAATCATGAAAATGATTGTTAAAAAGGCCTCAGAATACACAATGTGTATTGTTGTGTGGCTTTGATGTGTGAAAGATGAGAGCTTATGATATAACGCAAATTAAATAAAAATACAGTGGCTACATGCTTTTTCCTGGCTGGAAAAAAAAAAAAAGGGATTTATTACAGAGGGATAACACTGCTTACTGATAATGTTGTTGCCTTGTTTTTAAACAAAGCTAGAGCTGATACCAGTAGAAGCCAGTTAGTCCAGAGGCGCTGACAAAGTTAGCATGTTGAAGAGCACAGCACATAGCGCAGCCGGGGGACTTGCCTGCTGTCCCTGCTAGCCCAAAGGGCGGGAAAAGAGGTCAGAAAAATCATAAAAATGGTAACCTAAGCTAAAACTTAGAAGGAAAAAAAATGATGTGAATTTTTTCTAGGGAACTAAAAAAATCCCACTTGCTTCAGTGACATGATTCAGTCTCCATAGCGGTGTGTCTCGCCCTGCACTGGTGATGGGGCGACTTTCAGCCTCCTGCTACCAAAATTGCTAGCTGGAAGCCGTGCTCTGGCACACTGAGTGTCGCAGTCTAGCTCAGGCCCAGGAGATCAAGGTAGATCTCCTCCTCTCTGTGCTTTCAGGCTTTCTCCAAGTGCTTCTTTTGTGAGGCTGAAGTTGCTCTCATCCCAGAGGAATTTGAAAGGAAATCCATTGAGCTGTTCTGAGCATCGGACATGCAAATAAGTACAGCTGCATTTTTAAAGGAAATTGTTGTTGAAATACAGTGTATTTTTTTCATGTGCAAGACACAAATAAGCAATATTAAGACTAGTAAAGTTATTAAGACATGGAATTCAAAGTTATGGCTTCCAAGGCACCTGTAGGGACCATATGCATTACACATATATTAATGCTTTGGGCATGCAAGAGTACCAGACTGAGGTTACTCTAGGAGCTGTAACCTGGACTTTCATGAGATTAACTTCTTAACTGTAAATGGAAAATAATGTTTGTTAATAATAGTATTCCCTTGGAAATATCTGGTTGTCTTCTCCTTCGCCTCTTTCATATGCTTGGGTCTTGCAGGCTGAAAGCTCTGTCAGGCAGCTCTGTCTGTCTCCTGCCTGGTCCTGCACATGTTTATGACTAACTTTACACGTATGCATAGGGACATTGATGGATGTCATTCGGAGCCATGAGTGCTCGCTCGCTCAGGAGCACAATGGGTTCATACGTGTTACAGCACTGAGCCACGGCTCTTGGCAGGGCTCTGGGTGCTAATGCAATGTGAAATAATGGTGTCGAATGTGCAACGCTGTGCAATACAAAGAGCAAACAAAGAACCAAAAATGTTATCTTTTAGTGATTTCAGGCCTTCTCTGGTTTGTTGGAGGGGTTATTTTGGTGCTGTCTTTAGACATTTGTCTGCTTGGATGCCTTGCTTTGGAACAGTACAATAGCTTTTGTGCACCCAGACTTCTCCTTACAGTTTCCTAATTGACATTTGGAGGGTAAAAAATGGTTTTATTTGCAAAATTTTGAGGGTGGGGGCAGTTATCATAAAGCCTGAGATTTGTTGTTGTTGTTGTTTACATACAGGTGAGGTCTGCCATAAATCCTATACTCAGTTTTCAAACCTTTGTCGTCATAAGCGCATGCATGCTGATTGCAGAACCCAAATCAAGTGCAAAGACTGTGGACAAATGTTCAGCACTACGTCTTCCTTAAATAAACACAGGAGATTTTGTGAGGGCAAGAACCATTTTGCAGCAGGAGGATTTTTTGGCCAAGGCATTTCACTTCCTGGAACCCCAGCTATGGATAAAACGTCCATGGTTAATATGAATCATGCAAATCCGGGCCTTGCTGACTATTTTGGAGCCAATAGGCATCCTGCTGGTCTTACCTTTCCAACAGCTCCTGGATTTTCTTTTAGCTTCCCTGGTCTGTTTCCTTCAGGCTTGTACCACAGGCCACCTTTGCTACCTACTAGTTCTCCTGTTAAAGGACTACCGAGCGCAGATCAGACAAACAAAAGTCAAAGTCCCCTCATGACCAATCCTCAGATACTGCCAGCCACCCAGGATATTTTGAAGGCACTAAATAAGCAACCATCTATAGGGGAAAATAAGCCAGTGGAGCTTCAACCAGAGAGGTCCTCTGAAGAGAGGCCGCATGAGAAACTCAGTGACCAGTCAGAGAGTAGTGACCTTGACGATGTCAGTACCCCCAGTGGCAGTGACCTGGAAACCACCTCTGGCTCTGATCTGGAAAGTGACATTGAAAGTGAGAAAGAGAAATTTAAAGAAAATGGTAAAATGTTCAAAGACAAAGTAAGCTCTCTGCAGAGTTTGGCTTCAATAAATAATAAGAAAGAACACAGCAATCATTCCATTTTCTCACCATCTTTAGAGGAGCAGACTGCGGTGTCAGGAGCGGTGAATGATTCTATAAAGGCTATTGCTTCTATTGCTGAAAAATACTTTGGTTCAACAGGACTTGTGGGGCTGCAAGACAAAAAAGTTGGAGCTTTACCTTACCCTTCCATGTTTCCCCTCCCATTTTTTCCAGCATTCTCTCAATCAATGTATCCATTTCCTGATAGAGACTTGAGACCGTTACCCTTGAAAGTGGAGCCCCAATCACCCAGTGAACTCAAGAAGATCCCAAAGGGAAGCTCTGAGTCTCCCTTTGACCTCACCACTAAGCGTAAGGAGGAGAAGCCCGTTACTTCCATACCCTCAAAGCCAGCAGCTCCGCCTGCGGCAAGCCAGGACCAGCCTCTAGATCTGAGCATGGGCAGCAGAAGTCGAGCAAGTGGCACAAAACAGGCCGAGCCTCGGAAAAACCACGTCTTTGGTGAAAAGAAAGGAGGCGACCTCGAGCAAAGGAAAGCGTCAGAGTCCTCTTTGCAGCACGCCCGACCGACTCCCTTCTTTATGGATCCCATTTACAGGTAACCGACCGAATGCTGCACTCTGGCATCCTTTGGTACAGCAGTTAGGTCTGCCAGGGCCACCTGCCCGCAGGCACAGGACAACCCCATCCCTTCCCGCTGACCCTAGAGGTGTCACTGCAGGGGGACAGGGTGACCCAGGCTGCCTGCACACCCTGGGTCCGGTAATGCCGTAATTAGCAAGTCTTCATTACTGCCCTACTTGCAGTGAGTTATCAGTTTAACCTGCGCAGCTTGATGTGCAGGACTGTAGCCTCTTACCCATAAATGCATTGGCATCAGTAGTATGCGTTTGTATATTTACTGTGTGTTTGACAACACTGGTTTGCCGCAAATTACTTTTCTTCCAAGGTGCTTCCAACCTGGCTTTAATGCCTTCTGCATCTTCTCTTCCCTGGAAATTAGAGTTCATCCCAAAAGACTGCCAGTTGTGCACCGCCTTTTTGTTCTTCCCAAATTAAATGGCAAGATCTCATAAGTACAACAAAAAGCAAATTTATCCTAAGGTGTATAACAAGTATGGAAATTGAGAGTGATTTCTGCCCTTTTTAACATTAATTTCAGTAACGGGTGGATTTATCTAGGCATTTCATTAGTATAATTGAAGGCACAATGTCCTTGTGTGTACAAAGCCTAACCAGTGGGTTAGTTAATCTGATCTACCTTATGAAATCAATGGGAGCCTTTGTGTTGGCTTTGACAGGCACAAAAGCAAACACTGGGAGTCAAGTGAGGTTTTAAAAAACAGTTGTAAAATCCCGACCCCTTGGTGTCTTCCAGTAGTGCTGACACCAGTTTCACTGGGATCTGGACTTCACCTGTATCCTGTGTGTACATCAGCCCACGTTTGTGCCCTTTACCTTTCTGCTTGCATATCTGCAATCAGCTAAAGTCATGCATCTAAATTAGTCTATGGAAGTATTAGCCAAAAAAATGTTTGTTTATAATCTAAATGACCAATTCTACTATTGTTAAAAAAAAGTTACAGACATGAAGATGATGTTAATTTATTATTACTTTATCTAAAAAAGAGATGTTATGGGCAAAGTTTTTGCAGAATGCTCTCACATAAGACAACAGATATTCATTATGAAGAAACAGGATATGATGCTATTTATTGAGATTATTTTATGCCAGATTGATATCTGCATTAGACGATAGGTTTTCCTGTGTCATAGTAATTTTAAATGCCTGAAGCAGTGGAAATAATGATTCGTGTTTTATGGTCCTGTATTACAAACTAATGAAATCTATAGAAATTCTGGCAACATAGTACAAGGGTGGTTGTTACTGAGCCTTCATTTGCCATGAATTACATCTACATAAGGACAACAGGATCTGTCCCTTAAACTGTACACATCAATAACAGAGAAAGCGAAAAGCCCTCACATTTCCACACTGCTTCTGGATTCCCCACACTGTGTCTCATTGCCTAAATGCACACGTTAGTTGATGACAATCTCAGTTGCAGGCAGGTCAGCGTCAGTGCCTTCCTGCAAGCCTGCATTTCTCACACTGCTCTGTGCAAGGCCACCTTGGTGTGCGCAGAGAATGGTCTCCGGGAGGGTGACGGCGATGCCTTGCATGGGCAGGCGAGAAGGCACATCTTGCTCAAAGCTCCGGTTGCCTTGAATTCTACTCCTCTGAGTGGAGAACACGCTTGGTTGCTTTATTTCTTCGTAAAAGTCCTCAGTAGTTAGTCTTTGGTTCCTACTGTCATTATTACTGGTCTTTTGAAGTGGGATTACTTCCTATGTAAATGGCGCAATCTCTCTTAAACGGGAATTCACAGCCCCCACCCGCAGTAATGAGCTGTATGCGGGAACCAGGAGTTGACTGTACTTCCTTATCTTTTACCATTACCTCTGAGAAACAAATTGCTTGATGTATAATTGACTAGTTTAAACATGACTAGCTGTATAATTATTAGTATCTGAGACTGATTCATCATAAGCAAATCTAATTTTAACATTTACAGAGTAGAGAAAAGAAAGTTAACTGACCCACTCGAAGCTTTAAAAGAGAAATACTTGAGACCTTCCCCAGGATTCTTGTTTCATCCACAAGTAAGTATTTTTGGAATTTTGATGTTGTAAACAAGCCTATTGATGCTTCAAAGCAGGTGCATAGAAATGAATGCAGTCTTAGTCATTTTTGGATTTCCTAAAACAACAGTTTTTGCTTCACCATTGTAGTGGAAAAGCGTAAGCATTGTTCTGAGCTTCTTGATGTTTTGCAGATGAAACAACATGTTTTGATTATAGAGGAAGCCAGATTCAAACTACATGTATGTTTTAGAACCGTGTTCCTCCAAAACCGTAACGCGGCCACCAACACTCGCAGCTGCCCCCGTCTTCTTCAGGGCCTTTGCAGTGGAATCAATATTACCTACAGAGAGTCGATGTAGATTCAAAGTCAGGCAGGCAGAACTGAGCATCCCAGCTATTTGCCTGTTTTTATACAGTCAGTTGCTTTTGTTAATATTGAAGGATTCCCAGAAAAGAGAGAAAACCTTCTACCCAATGCATTCAACCCTCCTAATGCAAATGCCCCATCTAGCAGTCATGGGCAATAGCGTGTGCAGTGACCTTGTAGGATTCCTTTCTCCTCCATGCCTGAAGCCATGCTATACAAGAGGGCTGCTGTGTTGTTCATAGGCCACAATCCTGCTTCTTACTTGCTGAATAACAACAGCTTACCAGTGTCCGTAAAACAGTGTAACAAGTGCAGAGTGTATGCAGTATAGGAAGAGTACTTGTGTGCAAACTGCACGTTGCTTTTCTTCAGCAGCACTGCACCCTCATTCTGTCCTCCTCTTCTTTGCTCCAGGCAATTTTGCTAAAAAATTTGTATTATATCTTACTCTTGAAATAAAATGCTCTGCGTTATTTGCAGATTTGAACCCCTTGCTGGCTATGGGCAGTTTCATCCTCATAGTGACATTCCACACAGGTCTTGCCCAGCCAGGAGCTCCTATCTCTGGTGCAGCTTCCTCTGAATTCCTCGGCAAACCACATCACTAGTCTGCCACAATTCGTGTTTTTTGTTTGTTTGTTTGTTTGTTTTCAGTGAAAACAACAGTTGTTATGTCCTAAGTTGTATGGAATATATTCTGAAATATGGGACTTCTGGAGATCTGGGAAGGACAGCTGATGGCATATATAGTTGCAGATACACTGCCATAATGCTCTTGCATCCGTGGAGAGTGCAGAGAGACAGCCATTTCCAGTTCCAATGCCTGTAGGAAGTGAAGGGTCTATTAAGTATTAAAATTGTCGAGAATTTATGTACAAGATTTAATAGCAGCTCAGCACCTCTTGCTGAGCTACCTTATTTGCCAGAGTTTCAAAGTGACAAGTAAAAATTCCCATTGCATAGCAGATAGTACTAATACAGCAATGCACAAATGGGAACTGAATCCTCTTTGTGTCCCCTGGAGTAAAACCAGGCTGGTTCCTCTCCATCAAGTGAGTGATTCTGTTAGAACAGATAAAGGGCTGTAAATTAATGGTAAATTATTCAAATGAGGCTGTTTAAGGTGCTGTGTCGACAGAAGAAATTATACAGTTTTGCTGAGTCCTCGCTAGATTTTCAGAAGGTGTAAATCTATGTCATTTAGTTAAATTGAGTTCAAGGGACTCTGCAGGCTTCAGCAAGCATTGGTCTGATGGTGCCAGCGGTCAGCGGGTGTGGAAGGAGGCTGTTTGTATAAAACTGCACCGTTAGGAGGTTGTTTTGGGGTGGGAAGGAGCCGGATACTCTTCTGTGAAGCATTGCATGAGCAGGTTACACACCAAGGGGAACCTGGAGAAAGATCTGTAGGGCGCTGGGAAGGATGGCGTGGGCCTTCAGGTGAGATGGAAACAACGACGGGCATCTTGCTGTTAGCGGGCAGGATCTGCCCCCTCCTGCACTGGTTAAATCTCTCCTTGTGCCTGAGGAAAGTCCCAGCACTGTCACTGCATCAGATGCCACCTCCGTGCTGCTGGGGCTGGCCAGGGGCAGAGTCCCCTCGCAGCAGCACCGCGGGGCAGGAGGGATGCCTGCGGGGGGCTCGCGCTGCTGTGGGCAGCCGCGGGGTTTTCCTGTTGTGTGCACGGATGGCCACATTCCACCTTTGTGCCCATCCCTCCACGTCTCTCATTTGCAATAGAAAAAAAATCCGTGGTAAAGACTGGCTTTCATGTTATCACTTACCTGTCTGCTAGGTTAAAGTCTTTAACTTGGGAGATGGGTGGATTCAAAAGTCATCAGTGTAACATGCACTTTTAATACGTTGTAAAAGAACAGTAAACCACCATCACATGTCCTGTCAAAAAAGTGTATGTCCACATTTGCTTTCTTGCTGACATGAACAGAAAAGAGTCTTCTGTTTGCAAAGGCAGAGTTTGGCGTGGTGTTTATAGAGGGCTGGGGAGCAGCTCGCAGAAAAGCTGTTGTTGTTTTATAGTCCCATTCACCCCTGTAAAAGCACAGGTGTGGACTGTAGCGTAAGTTTTCATTTTCTGCTGGCAGGTTCTATCTCTGTAAAACAGGAGAGAAATAGTTTTCATTGTTTGTGTCCTACGGATTTGTATTTCTGTAGGTGAATTTATTTCTGAAACTTGTCATTTGATTAAACGAGTTTAACTTAATTTTTTAAACTGGATAATGGGACCACTAACAGACAGATCTTTAAAATAGGTTTTGGACTAGAGATTAAAGGCACGAACCCTGCAGTCCTTACCCTGTCACTGCCTGGGCAAAACTCCCCCAGTGCCAGTGGCCCAAAAGCTGTGAAAGATTAGGTCACGTAATTGTATTTCACAATAATTTGCTGTTACAAGTGTTTTTAGGGAGAGAATGCCCTGATGCAACAAATCATTCAGGATAATGTCTTAATTAGTATCTTTAAATAAAATCTTAATTAGTAGTTTGATTGCAATGAGGGTTCCAATGCAGGAATAATGTGTTGTTTTTGTTTCAATTTTGCTCCCAGTTCCAATTGCCTGATCAAAGAATTTGGGTAAGTTCATTGCTTATATTTTTAATTTAATCATTGTGAAATAAATTGCATAAGAAAATTATAATATGAAAGATAACTTACCACACAATTATGGAGCATGCCACACTTTCCTACAGTATGTTGTAGCTGTAGCAGATAAATATCCTGTTATGTCCAATTGGCTTTATTTTCACTTATCTAATCCTGCAGTTTTTATTTGGTGAAGGCAATGGGAACTTTACCTAAGAAAGTAACGGTTTCAAAATGCAGTCTTCATTTATATTTAACTGAAATTGTTCCAAGCTGTTTCCTTCAGAGATTGCAGTGAAAATTTTTGGGCTGAAATCTTGTTAGATTGCAATAGTTATAAATATTTAATCTGCGTTTTAGACATTAAAATACAGAGCTTCGGAGGACTTCACGTTTCTGTCTCCTATTGACTTCAGTGGGAGTTAGTCACTTTAATAGCTTTGAAGTTTTGAGCTTAATTGCTCATTGCTGTACTTAAAGCCCAAATAAAACACCCGTTTATTTGCAGTGCTTGTGTCAAATCTGTCCTGTGTGTACAGTTACATAGAGTCCCCCTTATGTGAGCAGGAATTGTGCTTTTTGTATCTGTGGGATAAATATGAGCATGCTCTTCTATTTTTATAAAATGTTATTTTTAATATGTCTAAATTGCTCTTGAAAAAAAAAAAAGAGCCACAGCAACTGCTTTTGCAGATGCAAGTGAAATAACACCGTGTTTTGCCCTTCCATTGCTGGCCCTCACTGCAGCGCTGAACCCATAAATACTTGTCCCAGATTTTTCCCAACCTCGCAGCTTCGGGTCTCGGAGGGGAGAGCTGAAGCCGGTTGGCTGTGGCTCTGGGCCTGACTCAGGCTCGCTCGTCACTCGCAGTGAGACGTGGACTAATTGCACAAGGTGAAGCCAGGATTTTGTAAAATGAGAGCTCAGCTGGCAGTGTGCTCCTTCATGGGGAACCCCTGTATGGGGCTGGCAGGCACGGTGCCCTTGTCTCCTCCACGAGCCTGCGCAGCGTGGTCCACGAGCAGTGATGGTCCATGATGCTTTGCGTACACATGGCTTTAAATCCCCATTTTCTATCTGTAAAATGATTGTTTCTAGGATCCTGAGATGGAAGGAGCTAAGCAGGCTCCAAAGTGCTCCTGTGAGCACCCACAGACCCTGACTGAGCTCGATCACAGAGAGGTGTCTGGGTCTGTAGGAAGGTCTGTACCCCAAACCTGTTGCACTGGCATTGGCCTTAGTGCCCCTGTGAAAACCTCTGCGCCGATAAAACAGCCAAAGGGAAGGCTGGTGGGTATTTTTCATCATTAATCCTGAACAAGCCTTAAGCACCTAGGATGTAGGGTTAGATGTCAGGCTTGGAGAGCACAAGGAGATGGTTCCCAAGCATCTCCTTTGCAGTAGGGTAAATTCAGTGTAGTGATACCTGGAGATATTCAAAACCCGCCTGGATGCCATCCTGCGCAACGTGCTCCAGGTGATCCTGCTCGGCAGGGGGGTTGGACTAGATGATCTTCAGAGGTCCCTTCCAACCTCGTTCATTCTGTGATTGATTCTGTGATTTGGCCCGTGCACCCTGACTCTCAGAAAAGAGGCTCTGTTTGGGGGTGTTTGGGAAGCTGGAAACCCCAGTGCAGTCTGCTTCTTCTACTTTCCTTGACATTGGCTTGGACCTCAGATTTCCATCGTCCTTCTTTTGTGAGCATGCATGTCTCCTGCCCATGCTAGTGCTAGAGCAGCGGCAGCAACAGAAATAGGTGTTTAAAGCATAAAGTGCCTAGAGCAGGATGCAGATTCATGGGTGAGTCTTCATCTGGAGAGATTTGAATATGTCACGTGCCTTTCTGTCTCAATTCATGGTTGCACGTGCCACATATTTCAAGATTATATTTCACACTGCTTTTCATTGTTTGGCAGGAGCGCTATAGTCCAACTCAATGGGAAGCACCCTCTGTTGAATGGATCACAATTTATTTAGTCTGTGGATTTTTTCATTCCCTTCTGGTCCCATCAAGAGAATGTTGCTATAAAGAGATTCTGTAATTAGATTCAAATTTTATTTGCAATACTTTTACGGAGAATCATTGTAAATAATTAAAATATTTTTAAAAATAAATGAAAAGAAATTTTATGAGTGTATTAACAAAGCTTTTATTTTACTGGGCGTGTTTTAAGACACGATCCATTTTGTTAGATTAGCTAAATCCCCACCAACGGCATTAACCCAAATACAGTTTTTCTGGATCTGTGCTGGGGATCAGCTGGAGTTTCTTGCTACTGCTTCATAATCAGCCACGTGTGCTAGGTCCTTTGGACGTGAATATAGCTCAGCCAAGGTCTGTGGCTGGATGGCCAAATACATTACAACAAATTCACAAGTCATAATTTTTAGAGAAAGCAGCATAGCTTGAACTGGGGAGGAAGAAATCCTGAACTTCAGTAGTTGGGTTTTCAAGATTTCTCTAAATAACACTAGTAAAAATAGAAAGCAAACATTTGAATGTTCTTTTTCCCATGAGTTATGGCTATAAAGTCAGTTGTTTTTACGATAATAGCATTGAAGGAGTCTAGTTTCTAAAACATGAGGTCTGTAATTCATGACATTGTCTGCTAGATTATTTCATATCATCAGGTTAGTCTCAAAAAGCAGCAACAACAAACCTTGCTTTATTTATACCAATTTCTCTTCTGTTGGTTAATAAATTTTAAGACAAATATTCAAGGCCTCTGCTGATGGTATCTTGCCCGTTGAAATGTTTATAAATACTTGTTTTAGCCGATTATGGTAATGTCTGCATTTTTGAGTCCGAGCTGGGGAATTGTGACTACATATTAGTTTGCGTCAGTAGGAGGTTAATAGCCTCTCAGGGAGCGGGAGGGAGGTGGGGGAAAGCTGCTTCCTTTTCCAGACATCTGGACGCAGATAGAATCAACAACTCGTACATGTAAATCAAAAGTTACTGCTCTCTATAAAACACTGTCACTCACCAATCTCAGATTGGGAGCAGACATGACTTGTCCATAGGCAATAACTTCATGTAAATCCGTAACAGGATCTTCTCGCTCTCCTGCCTCCTGGGAGAGCTTTCACCGTGGGCACAGCAATTACGCTAATCCCATCCTCGGGGTCAAGTGGTGCCTTCCTCCCTGTGCCCCACAGCAGGACGGCCGCAGCACTTGGGTGCTTGCTGGGGTGCAGAGGCCTCCCGAAAGCTTTTAATTCCTGGTGGTCCCCAGGGACCATCCCTGGAGCGATGGGGTGGCCACAAACACCCACCTGACCTCCCAGGACTGATGCTACAGCAGCTTGCTCCAGGAGCTCGGTGGCTTGCTGACCACAGTAGCATCTCCACAGACAGCACAGCTCCTACGGAGGCAAATCTTGCTTTACCAGTCAGTGGTAACAGTGTTCTGAAGGAGTAAGGGCTGCTTGGGTTGTGTTTCAGCTGAAAGAGGGATTCTCACTGAGAACTCCTAAAGAAGCTGTGCAGAACAGGGAGTCTTCTGGATTAAAAACTATCTAAAACAAACAAACAAACAAAACAACAAAACAAAACCAAACAAAGATAAAAAAAAACAGGAAGAAAAGGATAAGAATACATTAGCAATTTTTACAGTAGTTGAAGTTTATCACCAGCTTCACCCAGGGGCGTCACTGGGATCTGGACAATTAAATATGTTTGTAAACAGCTCAGGAAGGAGGGTCAACAGGCAAAGAACAAAGAGCCAACAGTTTATTGAGAACAGCTAAATCCAAAGCTGACTATGAAGATTTTGCAGAGTTTTCACAGAAAGCTGAGTCACCAGGGATTAAAATAGTAATAAAACTCAATGTCTGTAAGTACCAAGTAATACTGAGGGGAAAGCGTAACTCTTAACTCTCATCGTTCAGGACAAGGATCTCGAAGTCAATAGTTTTATGAAAATATCGTGTGAGTGCTTAGCAGGAAGGAATTGAAAACATCATTATGTTATATTGCTTTCAGGTCTTGAATACAGCTGAAGCCCCTCTCAGAAAGCATGTAGTAGAATTAGAAAAGACACAGAAAAGTGCAACAATGATGATCAGAGGTAGGGAACAGCTTCCACACAAAAAGAGCCTAAGCAGATTTTGATTTTTTAGCTTGGAAAAGAAATGCCCAAGGGAGCTGTGCCACAGCTCTATGAAAATGTGAATGGTGAGCAGAACCTGAATGAGAAATGGTTATTCATTAGTTTTTACAATACAAAAAAATAAGGGGCACCCAGCTGAATTATCAGGCAAAAGGCTTAAAAGGAACAAAAGCCAGTGTCTTTCCTTATGTACCTAACTAAATTGGTGAACTCCTTGACAAAAATTTAAATGGATTCAAAAAGGCTTTAGACAGATAAATGGCAGCCAAAGCCACCACTGTTCAACACAGTAATCGAGATGCAACGTCCAGTTACAGCTCTTACACCTCTCGTTTCTGGCACGTGGCAGAAGACGCTGGGCAGAAGGTCTGTTCCTTGGATGCCCGCTGGTGTGTCCCTGGGGCTTGAAACCAGGGCACTGGTTCCCCAGAAATGGATGTGACAGGTTTTATATTTCCTTCTTGGTCTTAGTGCCTGAGTTAGTCCTAAGCACCACAAACCCTGGATTTCTTATTACCCAGTTAAGATTTTTGGAAGTAGATTGATGAGCAGTGGAAGTTGACCTAAATTTAAAGTAGGCGAGACCATGTTGTGGGTCAGGGATGGCAGGGCTTCTGTGGGCTGCAGCAAGCCTGTGCTGCCCGGGTGCACATCAGCCCCATGGCAAATCTTGTGCTGTGCTGGGTGCTGTGCAGCGTCGAGGGCATCCCAAGCACACTGGGGAGAGGAGCAGAGGATGAGGAGCTGGGAAGCAGCTGGGAGGCAATAGGGAAGAGCATCCTGAAGGTCCTGAGCACCAGTCACGTGGAGCCAAGCGCCAGCAGCTGTCCCTCCTCCCAGACCTTCAGTGCTTTGCAATTCACTCCATTTCCTATGTCTGCATCGTTGATGCCTTCCAAATTTCGTTTTCCCACCACTGCTGTCAGCTTTTAGCCTCAGTTGCACCAGAAGAAAGCTTTCTGCGGTGACCTTCACGGTGGTGCACGGTCTGGGCTGGGAAGGCTAACGTGGCGCAAACTCATCTCTTATCTTCACCGCACCTTAACCGGGGCTGGTGTCTGTGAAGTTGCCACTTCTGCAAGTGCATTTTAGAAAAAAAAGAATTTATTGCCCTCATTATTCTTAAGAAAATACCCCAGTATTGTGAGACATATCTCCAGCAGATAGTAACTGCTATAATTATACTGACAGCAGTGAAGGGACGCTGATTCATATCAGCACAGACTTCAGGCCGAGCACTTCCCTTTGTTGTATTTCTTGGAAAATATAAATCATACCAGGTAACTATATGGATCAGTCTTAAAAAGACACAGTAGTCATTCCTACGGTGAGAAACATATTTTTGGAAATCTCGTAATACTTCAAAATATTTGGAAGTGCTTGTATTTCCTCTGAATGAGTGTTAAGATTAGATCCTGATTTCATACCTATTTTGGGACTGACGTAATCCTGGAGGCAGTAGTGGAGTTAGTGCTGATATACACCAGTGTACATTAGAGAAGAATCGGTCTCAATTTCTCCTTTGCAAAATCCTGAAAATAATAATAATAAAAAAAAAGCATGACTAAGCCATTTTAAATGTAAAGGGGAAAATAGTTTCTTTAATATATTACTGTAGGGAGCCATGTACATGAGAAATGGTGATCCAAAAATGATTTAAAATCACTAGATAATGAAACTGACTTGAATATTAAATATACATAAATAAAACATTTATTATACCTCTCGATTCCCTTATTATTCTTCACCATAAATATGTGCTATCATAACCCATGCACTGTCTTGTCACTGCTAATCAGCCTGAAGACCAAAGGTCATTTTTCATTCAAACCATTTATTTTCTACAATTGCAAAATTGACAAATGATTTCTTGCAGGGAACAATTAGAAGGAATTAAAGGCAGTGGAAAGACTATTATAAAAGCTTTAAGAATCAATTCTTACTACAGAAAAATATGAAGTCGTATAAATATATGGTAATGTTGAGTTGTATGGGTTGATAATGACATTTCTCTGCCGAGATAGAATTACCTCCTCTCCCAGCAGCATCATCATTACATATCTCACGCCTGTGATCAGTACATGTCAAAATCCTTCATATTGACAAATGTGCTGTCCACTTGCATCTGTGGAGAATGTTTTAGCAGCTGAGTGATTATGAATCAAACCCCAGAGCTTACAGCCCCTACTGCCTCGCAATGCTTTCCCATTTGTTGCCTGACAAGTAAATGTATCTTGACTTCCCTCTGAGATTTTTTTTTTTTTTGCACTGTGTTTGATGAAAGACATTTGGCAAATTGGCAGTGGTACCCTGTACATTGCAATTTGTACTCAGCATTAGGAGTCTGAGCATGAAATGAGAGGGCGGGCTACAGGCTAAAGGGAAAAAAAAAAAACAAAGCCAGAGCTAACCAGCACGTGAACAGTCATTTCCGGAGACAAACATGCAATTCTTCCCATTAAAATAAAATTAAAAAAAGAATCAGAACAGTCTCTTACGGATTTTGAAGAATGGGCTGCAGAGGTGTTCTCCTGAATGGCACTTGGTTAGTGCTGTGGCTTGTGACAAAGTGATTCGTGTGCTTATTGCCCTGGGAGTCTCCTCTCCTCTGTGCCTGCCTGGGAGTGCCCCGACAGCCCGTCCACCTTCCCAGGGCAAGGAGGAACGCAGTTCTGCCAGCCTGGCCCGCTCCAGCTCGGCCCTTTTCTCGGATAATCGTTTGCAAACACTAGGACACGAGTTAGGCAGATGGTTAGTTAGCACTTCGGAAGTCCTGCTGCACCCTGCGCTGGCATAGCTAAGGAGCACTCGGCATCTTGTCTTTAATGAAATTTCCTCCTTCTACAGGCAAGGCATTTCACAGGGCTCATGCTGTGGTGTTCTTTAGGTGCAGATTTTGGGTTTCTGTTTTTTTTTTTTTTTCCATATGTTTATGGTGACAGGAGGAAGCAGGTGGCTGTTCTCACCTGTCAGGAGTCTCAGCAGCAATCCTGAGCTCTCCAGGTGGCAACGTTGGAGGTTTTGGAGCAGGTCTTTGTGGTCAGTTCCACTTTAAAGGCAACCAATCTCCAGAAATTATTTAATGCTCACACCCTGAAAATTAAAGCCCTTTAAGACAGCTACACCAAGAGGTGACATCCCAAAGTGTGTAGGGTTTACAAGCAACTGAAGGTAGAGCGGAAATATTAAGAGGTTGTAGGAAAACCAAATAGGCATCTAGCGGGTAATGTGAACGAACACATAGCACTGAACCCACCAAAGTTTCGTTTCTTATGGATTTATCTTGTGGTGTTTGACTCTGATGTGTAAGAAGACTTGACTAAAAGCTTGGATGTAGCTGGGACATTGGCAGAGCCTCTCTGGCTTGTTGCAGCCTTTGGTTGGTCTAGAGTGTTTATAGGGTATCCTCTCTGATATTTGTCCTCTGCAAGTCCTTTATTTAAAAAAAAAGAAAAAAGTAGGAATTCAGTTATTGTTGGGATCTCTATTTTTTCTGCTGATTTGCTCAAAAATGGCCAATAGTTCCAGTAGGTGGGTTGCACAGGCTCATAGACACCCACCTGCAGAGCATGACTGCACAAGCTGTATTTCCGTAGAAGCTGAGGCTTAAAAATAAGAAGAAATGAACACTGGCTAGTTTAGATTTTGTATGGAAGCAGCTTCCACTATAGCGAGTTCTGCTGTGCACTGGCCTTGCAGAGGACCGCACCCAGGTACAGCAGTTACAGGAGTTGCTCAAGAGGGATGCCGTGGCCACCACCTTGCCTGATTTGCCCAGTAATTTTTGTGACTGCAGCTCTGCATTTGCTTTTTTGTTTGTTTGTTTGTTTCTTGGGAGCGTGTGTGCCTTGTACTTAGGTTTGTCAGCGCAGGCAGAAAGCCACAGCAGTATTCACCATGGCAGACGTTGTGCCATCTTCTGTTGCAGATGTCAGCTATAGAAAACATGGCCGAAAAGCTGGAGAGTTTCAGCGCCTTGAAGCCGGAGGCCAACGAGCTGATCCAGTCGGTGCCGTCCATGTTCAACTTCCGAGCCCCCCCGAGCACCCTGCCCGAGACCCTCCTGCGCAAGGGCAAGGAGCGCTACACCTGCAGGTAACCCCGCGGCAGTTTGATAAATGAGGCGGCAGCTGTTATATAAACAGCTCCTTTTCCAAATTTTCTCATATCTACAAGTGTGCTTTCATTACTGATTTTTTTGATCATAAACTACAGACGTGTTTTTCTCATGTTTTGCTCTCTTTAATAATCCGAAGGTATCAGTGATAAAATGCATGACTTATTAGGACATAAGTATGCAGACTTAAAAAAAACAATGAAGATGACTGTGATTGTACATACAACCAAAATGAATGGGAGCTCTGTCGAGGAGAGCAGAATTACCTGTATGGCTATTTTGAAGGCTTGTACGTCACATTGTGAAAAAAACAAATGGGATGCTAAAAATAAAGGGATGCTATCTTCAAAGTTGTCATGTGAAGCAACCACCAGCCTCATTCTCTTGAGAGTCATTCGTGCTCTGTCCCCATGCAAAAAAGGGCTGAATGTGATTAATAGAACTGGACTAATTATAAACTGAATATTAATATGCTACTGAAATGAGCAGGGAGGGCTCACGATAAATATATAAATATATATATTTATATATATATATTGCCATTATGGTTCCTGTGACATATTACAGAGTTTGGAGAATGGTTTTTAAATTGCATTATTTAGGTCTCTATATCATCTCCAGAATGCGCAGGCGTTTGACACAGGCATATCGGTTTATCTGATCTTTTTGAAAACATGTCACCTTCTTTCAAGACATGTTGTTATAGAAACATACCTTGATGGATTAGGCCTTTGAGTCTTGTCTGGTCTGATCCTGTTCAATGCAGGGAATGATGTCACATTTGCTGACACATAGAATTGGTTGAAAGGTTTGAAATTTGCTTACATCGAGGCTGAAATCCAAGGCTTTAATAACAGATTTTCATGATTCCAAATCTGAATGTGACAGATAAGCATTTAGTGAGCTTAGAAGTTTTGGGCAATCTTTAAAACTGGTGTGTTTTCATGCATCGTTTGCTTATGCACAAGAAAAGCCAGTCAGTGCCAGCAATTCCAATTCCATTCTTCTATGTGTATGTGTGTCTCACTCACTTCTATTTGCTGAATGCTTTTATTGAAGTGTCTTTACACCAAAGCAATGCCAATAGTACCATATATTAGTGATTCCATTTGGGCTATGCCTGTAGGGCAGCTGAAATTGGTATGAGGCCAGTGAAGGTTGCATTGCCTTATCGAGCCTTTTCTCATCACAGATACTGTGGTAAGATTTTCCCGAGATCTGCAAACCTAACCCGTCACCTGAGGACGCACACTGGAGAGCAGCCCTACAGGTACAGCAGCCCCTTACGCGTGTCGGTGGTTGTGCATCTGGTCAGGTGAATAAAGCAGAGGTTCATGTGTTCAACAGCCTTGCTCTGCTGGCTCTGGTGCTCACTTGTTAACAGCCCATGGACGTTAACGATGTCTTTACCACTGACCTCAGTGAATTCTGGGGTGAGACACCATTGCCATTGGGAAAGGCATGTCCCTGTGGCTAAGCAGCTCATGCTGTGGTTCCCATGTGGTTGCTGTCGTGTCAAGGCATGTGCACGAGCTACTGCGGCTCCAGCATCACTCACTCATTTGTTCAGCTGTGGCAACGTGTGTGTGAGTCTGAGTCTTTCAATAGATTCTGTTGCCTAGATAATCCCCACTGATACCAGCAGACACATTTTGCTGCAGTAGCTTTGGAAATCTCTTCTCAACCCACCGTTGTGTTCTGGTTTCTTACCTGAAAATAGGCAGTGCTTTCTAAGCAGGGTTTACTTGTAGTCACACAGATCACTGTCAGTAGAGGTTGGGTGGATTTTTGTCTTGATGTTAGAAATGTGGTTCTCCTTACTGGCTGAACTCTTTTCCCACTTAAACTCACCATAAAATTTCTATTCCTCATGGGAACGTAAAGCTGTGTCTCAGAGTCCTGCTCCAGTGATGCTGGCGAACGTGAAAATTTGCCTTTGTTTTGAACAGGGCTTTTTGTGCTCCTCCAGACAAGGGTGGCTGTATGTGATGCTACTGTTCAGTGCAGGGATAGGGGAAGGTTTTGGTCATAGTCATGTCCATTTTGCCTTAAGCAGCTGCCCAGGCGCCATTCGCAAGTCCTGCCTTTGCCTTGCGGTATAGGTGGCATTTCTGAACGAGCAGGGGTGAAGGGATTTTCAGTAGGGGCTCACTGTCACATTTTCCCTTACAAAAATCTTTTTATTATTATTATTATTATTTTCTATATAAGAGCTCTGTGGTGTTATTTGCAGCCTAAAGTTGGGTGTTCTGTCAATCATCTGATTTCTGAAAGGTCCCAGTTGCAAAGACGTTGCTATATTTGCTCGTTTCCTGCCCAATCTGGATCCTTTCTGAGGTCTGATTAACCAAAGCCCATTTGAGTGTAGTCTCTTGTTGATAAGGATATGTAAGTGATATTGTATCCAGGACAGTTACACACAGAAATGTGTATGAAACCTTTACCTTATTGAAAATGAAAGATTAATTTAAATCAACTGGAAAGAAGCCAGTTCATGTTCCAGTAAAACAAATGCACAAATTTCTGCCTTTTATGACCTGTAAAGAGCAGGCTAAGCTCATTGTTTGTGAGGAAACAATATGTTTTTTTGCCTGTAGTCTCTTTGGGAAATGAGATTCACATCTAATTTTATTGAAGAAAGGTCTTGATGCATGTAATACTTGTCTGCTACATAAAAGCCAGGAACAATTAGTAGCATAATGGGCGATTTCAGCACTAAAAAAATTGACATCATTGACAAGTGTAAGAGACATGTAGAGAAACACAGGAGAAGTGAAAGATTGAAAAACTAAAGTGGTGAAGACTGTTGGCTGGTTGCCAGCAAGAGAATTTGGAATAGTTATAGTATGACTTAGTAATGGCTTAAAGAGCAATACAGTAAAGGCTTTAGGGACTCCAAATCACTGCAGAGTATGAAAATTGATGCCTCTGGTACCAGAGTGATAGACTAAACTACTCACATTGGCACGGTATTAAAGGTTGGGATTGTTTATTGCTGGTTTTTGCAAGATAACCAAATTTCCTCTGGGATTAGCAATCGAGCAAGCTAATTCCTCAAAAAGAGATTTAATCACACAGTATAATTTAGAATAGGAAAAGAAATAGCCCTTTTTACCTTATTTGAGCATTAGAAGAGATCTGTTTCATGTTTTTTCCAGAAGTGTTTAATTGTATTGTATTGGCAGCACATGAAACAATGGAGTTATTGCTCTATTGTTTCCAAACTTCCCAACTTTGCATGCAACAGTTTAAAAAACATGGGAATCAATTACCCAAGCTAATTTGATGCCATTAACTCTGAAATACTATGCTCATTCCTAAGCGTAGTATTTAAGAGATAAAGACTAATGTGAATTAAAGGTAAAAAAACAACTGTAGAAGTGACATCTCCATTCCAAGAGCACAGCTCTCCAGTTATTCAGCCAAAACATTTGTTGGTTCAGGGAGGGTCTTGCCACAATACGGACCAAGGAACTGAATTTGGGTGCTGAGGCTGATCCTGGAAGGTACTTCGTGTCTCTTAGGGCAAAGCTTACATTTTAAGCTACTAACAAATGGTTTTCTACCCACCTGTTTTGTTTTTGTTTTAGATGCAAATACTGTGACAGGTCCTTTAGCATATCTTCCAACCTGCAGAGACATGTCCGTAACATCCACAATAAAGAGAAGCCATTCAAGTGTCACTTATGTGACAGGTGTTTTGGTCAACAAACCAATCTTGACAGACATCTAAAAAAGCATGAGAACGGCAACATGTCTGGTATGTATGCCTTTTCCCTTTGCTTTGCACCCTGCAGATGGCCCATGTTCACATACAGGGGCTTCACATTCCCTTTCAGTACTGACTTTGAGCACTGAGTGTCAACAGGCACAAGTTACTCTGCGCTGTCTGCCCTGATGAGTGGATTTTTGGAAAATCTTTAAATGCCTAAGCCCTGCAGACATTTAAAGTGCTTTGAAAATCCCAGCATAAACTCTACCCTTGTATAACTTAATACCACTGGGTGATGTCTTTTCTTTTGGATTTAATTAAGCCAACCAGAACATTTTGAAAACAGACTGGGAAAATTGGTTTAATCCCAATCACTTGGCTGTCGATAGACATCCTAGCTTTAGAGTGTGAGGGGGTACCCTAAAAGATTTTCTTGGCACTCTGTAAAATATTCTCACTGTCAGGAGCTGAAAAGCCCAAGCTGTGACGGAGGTAATGGTGCCTCAAAAACACCAAAATAAATTGATCACCTCACAACAGCAGCAAAGGCAGCGGCAGGTACTGAATATCATTTGTCTGGTTTAGGTATTCACAGGGTTTAATAAAAACTCTTCAGTCTTTCCAGTCTACTTTTTGCTCCAGTGGAAATACCAGGTACATTTACTGAAGGCAGAGCTGTCTTTTCCCAGGTGCACAAAGATGTGTGTCACTGGTCTCCCAGTGCTGATGAAGCTGGGTGATTATGACAATGACTGATTCATATTTTATGAAAATCTACATAATCAGTAGCTAAAATTAAGTTCCATTTGCTCAGTTCAGCCATTGGTCCAGGACAGTTATTGACCGACTGTTGAAGTTGCAAAGTAACAGGAAGGAGATGTTGAAATAGTCATTTTGTCTGGAAACCACCTTAGCCCGTGGATAATGACTCTTCCCTTCTAATTGCCAGTTTTACAGCTAAAAGCTGATAGAGCGCAGTGAACAGCTCTCGCTCGGTCTAACCCATTTTAACCATCATTTCAATTTCGATCTGATTTAGGAGGTTAAATATAGAAAACGTAAATGAGCAACAACAAAAGTCCTGTATTTTGTCTATTAAGGTACTGCAACATCTTCACCTCACTCAGAACTGGAAGGCACAGGGGCAATCCTAGATGACAAAGAAGATTCTTACTTTACAGAAATTAGGAATTTTATTGGAAACAGCAACCACAACAATCAATCCCCACGAAACTCAGAGGAGAGGTAAGTTTCCACTGGTCTGCCTTCAAAAGGTGCCACTGTTCCTTTTCCAGTTTTGCTTGCTTATTAAACCTGATTTTTCACTTTTAATGATGTGTAGAGCCAGAGTTATTTTAGCAATCTGGTTGCTTCAGGTTTCACTTAAGTGTCTTATGAAAAGAAACATGCTGATTCCCTCCTTACTGTGCATGAACATATTCCCAGTGGCAGATGCTGGCCAGAAGGGCATATCTACAAACACATTTCTCCTTGTATCAGGACCTTTTTCAAGTTGTTGTGCACCAGTTGTCATTGCTCATTTAAGTCTGTTAAAAAATTCCTTCGCTTTACATTCATGGCAGAGCAGGTGAACTCTACATCCAATGGCTAAATGTGGAAGGATTAGATTGTTTAAATGCAATTTAAATGTATAGCTAGTAAAGTAGACTAAGCTAAATTTTTAAATGAAATGGAAGCTTATAACTTAAAAGTCCTGTCCTGCAAGTAACTCAGTGCCAAGAAAGATGCTTACTAGCAAAAAGTCAGTGAGGCTGTGGGTAGGTGTTGGTTGTCCACAGTGCTCTGGTGTGTGTCAGATTTTTTCCTATTAAGATTTATTAAGTATATGCGTGTTTTAGTTCTTCTAAGCTAGCAGAATAGAGACCATTTCTAAATATTTTCAGCTAATAAAAATATAGCTAAGCAAAAAAGGCTGTAACAGGGATACGCATATCAACTATACATATCTCTTTGAGACTGGTTTTGCATTATGTATTATTTGCACTTTTGAATCGGCATTACATTATCAACATCAAAAATTTCTTACTGTTGGTGACAAACTTCACTGTCTTTTGAATTTCCAGATGTCTTTGTGAGGGAATAAAAATGGTGGACATAACACAATTTCCCCGAAAGTATTGGATTAAGTGATTACATGCATATTCAAATTCCATTCCATCTTGATTGGCAATGAGCGCTTGGGATTTTTTCTTCGCACATCTGGTCTCAACATGTCCTCCAACAGGAAGTCAGCAAAGTGAAAGGTTGCTGGGTTATGCAGTGTTTCCTTTCTAAATTTGGCACTTCAGACTGCTTTTGATGGATATTTTATCCCTGGCAAATTGCTGCATTTGAAAGCATAATTAGAGAATCTGTTTTCTTAATCACATGGCTTTTGTTACTTTGGTTGTAGTCCATCTTCCTTTCATTTCTAGCAGCCTCAATTGAGCATAGCAAGCAAGTTGGCAGCCCAAACTGTGCTCAGCAATTTCTTATATCTGCCTATTTAAATAAAAGATGATAAAGAGATACTGCTCTGATTAACTTAGAGAGGGGGGTGGTTGCTTAAGCTCTCCCAACTCTGCACAGCCTCAGACTTTTTGATACTGTTATATAAACAGACCATTCTCCAGCTTTTTCTAATGTAATACTGAAGTTGTGACAGTGAGCTGGAATTCACTTAGAAAATAGATGAAACTGTTGTGTTTAGGAAAACAATGCTATCGTATCACAAACTAGCTTTCGCTTGTGTATACTCCATAAGAAAGTGCATTTGTTATAACAGCAAGTCTAACATTAAATATCAAATATGCTGATAGGGCTCATCCTTATCAAGTGAAAACTTTTGGTATAATCGATATTGTCCCGCACAGTTTGAAGCACATGCAGTCTAAAGCAAACTGGAGGCAGACAATAAAGTTTCCATTTTTGTAACTGTATTCCTGGAAGAGTAGGGACCTTTTGCACAATTAGAACAATAGATGAATCAAGGCCTCCATGCTACGTAAAAGAGCGGAGCAGATAGGCTGGTAGCGTGCGTTCGTGTGGCTCCACTGAGTTCAGCCCTGGCATACATACCCTAGCACTTCTGGCCGCACGTTTGCCGATGCAGCGGCTGTGCTGGATATCGTTAGCTCTCACGTAATGCAGTGGACACGATGCATCTGCAGTAGTCACAATCCTGCAGGATTGAGGCTGTTAGCAAATAAGCCCCTACTTCAGCATGGTTATTATGTCCTTCAAAAATCCCATAGGAAGTAGTTAAGAAGAAGTCATTGTCTCAAAGCAAGAGACAATGTAATAACAGTGTTTGGACCAAAGGGTTTTCCACATGCTCATTTCATAAGAATGAAGACATCTCATTTAAAATGCTTTGTGACCTTTCTTTTAATTACTTCTTTGAATCAGTCGGTAACATAGTTCAGTGTGGAGGCAATATTGCAGACAACTCTTCCTGTCTTCAGCTGAAGTCACTTAGGTTCCAATGTATGTAATCCATACGGTCGGTTAAGTAGTATGGCTTCCAAATGGATGATGGTGTGCAAAATTAATTATGCATGTAATTTTGACTTTAAAACTCTGAACACAGTATTGGATGTCATTGTTGAAAATTCCAGATCTGATTTTCAGGGTTTCTTGGCCCCTACAGCTTCTGCTAAAAGTCAGTGAGTTGTTTTGCCTAGACTACATACATGATTGGAAATATGAGATGAAATAATGCGTGAGAAAATTTGGAATGGATACCTGAACATCCCTACTCTTGAACAGTAGTTCTAGGCTCCCAGGTTAACAAGAAAATCCCATGCTGATTGCACTGTAACATCCCACTGATTTTTGAGTGGATCTTTCTACAGTAGTGCCTGAATGTCTGAAGCTCAAAAAGATAAATAATACAGTTTTTTTTTCAGGAAATTATGTTATTCTACTGGGACATTCTTTTCAGATCCGTCTCCGAAAATCCTCTTGTGCGGAGCTTTCATGAGTGATTTTTGATTATTGCATTTTTTTATTTTGGTACTTTCAGAATGAATGGCAGCCACTTTAAGGATGAAAAAGCCATGGTAACCAGCCAGAACTCGGATTTGCTGGATGACGAAGAGGCAGAAGATGAAGTAATGATGGACGAAGAAGATGAAGAAAGCGAAATTGCAGGGAAAGCAGTCAAAGAGCCTGTTATGAGCGACATGCACGAGGGGACTCCAGAGGAGGATTACGAGGAAACGAGTACTTTGGACATGAACTGCAAAGCTTCCCCTGGCAGGTTGGTTCCTTCCTAGTATTGGTTCGCTCAGTACACAAAATAAAAACAATACACCATACAAGAGTGCCAGCACCAAACTGTGTGCCGTGGGAACCCGTTCGAGCTAGCCAGCTTCCCAGTTACAATAGCAACGGGCATCCGTGTTTTGGTCAATACCAGCCCTGTTTTCAGTCTCTTCATGCAAACTGTGGCCGCAAAGAGGAAAAATAAGTTCGCTCAGGGAACAATTGTCAGGTTCTGGGTGAGACAGGAAATGTTCATGGGAGATATGTTATCTGCTCCTTAAACCTACCCTAATCTCCCATAATGGTCTTGTGAAAGGCCATGGAGACACCAGGAGAGAGACGACATCTCCCACCTCTGTTCCCCTGCCCACCCTCTCTTCTTTAGAATAGAAAGTATGATTCCTTTTGTTTCAGGATCATGGTTCCACAGTGCAAGGTGGTTTATGAACCTATAAAAAGGGGGTATTCAGAGGTGTAAATCTGAGAGGAAAAGGGAACGCAGTGAGGATCAACCCCAAGCTGCTGGTGGTGGTGTGCAGCACTAAATGTGACTGAGGGTGGTTTGTCTGATGTGACCATGCGCTGCAGGTCACGATTGAGATACCAAAGGGGCTCCGGGGGCTCCTTCAACCCTGCTGCTTACCAGGCAGCTCTGCGGCACGTGTGGTTTTTGGTGCAGGTGGTTAAAAAGCTTGGAGTGGATGTGAATACCTGAGAAGTGTTGAGCAAGAGCCATTCACTGGGCAGCCTCCAGTTAACAGATGTTAAAACTCCCTGTAACCTCTGTGGTGTTTTTGTAGGTATAAAGAGGAGGAGTATAATAAGACTGGACTTTCAGCTTTGGACCACATAAGGCACTTCACAGATAGCCTCAAAATGAGGAAAATGGAAGAAAATCAATATAGTGAAGCTGAATTGGCAGCTTTCAATACTTCCCAGCTGCCAGAGGACCTAAAACAACCATTGTACAGGAAATCCAAATCCCAGGTAAAAAGCTTAACTAAGTTAAAATGTTATTGTCACCAAATACCCAAAGGATTAAGCTGTTAGCGTGTGGCAGGCAAGGTGGTTTCAGCTTGGTCGGGCAGGGCTGTGCTCCACCTCCATAAATCTGAGCGCGCCCCAACTTCCCCCTGCGCTCCCACCACACAGGGAGACATGGCAGGGTGCTCTGGTCGCTGGTACCAGAGGATTTTCTTATTTCCTTGCTATTTTTGTTCTGTCTGCCATCCGCAGAAATGCTGTGATGAGAAGTTGTCGCACTGCTTTCAGGCAGCTGGTGTGCTCACGCGGATGCCGTGCAGTTCAGCTGCAGCCTTGCAAGGATGTGACCTGGTCTTCTGGCTGCCTTGGCTTTTTGCTGTTTTTTTTCAGTCTGTTGGATGTTACACATCCAGGTCAATGGAGTGTTTTAAAAACAGTAATAATTGTACTGATGCCCAAGTGGCATTTCTTGAATTTTTTTCAAACATGAATTAACAAGGGTCTTTTCAGTCCTTGTAAAGATTCCTGTTTTAAAAATTGCAGAATATGCCCATACAGAAGGTCACAGCAAAGGAGGCTGTGGTATTTGGTGCAATACAGTGGCAGCCAAAGGATAATGTGATTCTTCAGGCTCTTGAAAAAAGCCTTTCGTGCCAAGAATCTGAAGGCAAATGAGACACTGGGACCTTGCCTATTATCAGAGTTTTTTCAGAGCTTCGTGAAGGCAGAGCAAAGCATGAATAATTATTACTGTTAGTGAGTCAAAAGTGTCAGTGAAAAGGTTGACATTGGTTTTACCTAACACACTTTGATTTTTTGCATTACGCTCAGAAGACCAGTTGTGGTTTAAAAGATGCCTTAACCACATAGAAATAGCATGGTTTTAAGCTCAGATAACCTGAAGCATGACCTCTTCATCTTTCTTCTTTCCCTGTCTAGGCGTATGCTATGATGCTCTCTCTCTCCGACAAGGACTCCCTTCATTCTGCATCCCACAGTTCTCCCAATATGTGGCACAGTATGGCGAGAGCTGCTGCAGAATCCAGCGCCATCCAATCCATCAGTCACGTATGACATTGTGAAGTCTTACCAAGAATGGGACCAAGTCCAAACCAGTAGCATGGCTCTTTCATATATGACTGTTTAAAAGACTGCTGAGCAGAATGCCTTATAAATCTGCAGGGTCACTCATTTAAAGTCTGGTGACCTTAAACTGAATAATTTTAAAAAGAAAAACTATTTATTCTCAATATTTTGTTTTGCACAGCAAAGGCAGCTGCTGACTTCTGGAGGATCAATGCGACTTAAAAAAAAAGTTTCAGTGGATTATGTAAACGGGGGCCGGGAAAAAGTGTCTTCCAGTTCACCCGGCTTTGAGGGGCAGGGGCAAAAGGGTTAAGACTGCATTGATACACACATGGGCACTCCTTTAAAGTAGTAACTGAATTGATTTTCTTTTTGTATAAGATAGTTTGACACGGGATTGGGAACAGTTGCTTTTATGTACAAATCTCTTCATTAAAGCTTTATGCATTTTAGCCCTTCAAAGAAAGAAAATAGTTCTATGAAATGCACACTATCCATCGTAAATGTAGAAAGAAGTAACAGGGAATATTTTGTTCTCTCCATAATTCTTTTGCCTTCTCAACTGCATTGTTAAAAAAAAGTAAAAACAAGAAAAAAAAAAAAGAAAAAAAAAGAACTATGAAAAACAATACATAAGAGGCTTGTGTATATTGTAAACTATGAATGTTCACTACTCCAAGAAGCTAAATCATCCAGATAATTCCGTGAAAGCACCACGTCCATCGACAGCACCACTAGTTCAAATCATTGTAATGAGATTTTAATTTTAGACAATCATGTCACTATTTTGTTGTATTGTTTCCTTTCCCCCTTCCCTCTAATTTCTTCTTTGTGTTGTGTGTACCATGTATTTATTTGTTGGCAAACAATTGTTTGTTGATTAAAATAGCACTGTTCCTGTAACAAACAGCACTGCTCCAGTCCCCCACTGCGTTATGATGTAGGCACCCATGTACTTAAAAAAAAGTGAGGTGAACTGATCTGTGTATATGGGAGTGCAAAACAGTGTTTGAAATTTTCTTACATTCCTCTTTTATTTTATTTTTTCCTTTTAATGAACTAAATAACTAATAGATGCGACTTAGTTTTTTTGTAATACAGTAAATTGATTCAATTGTATAAACAGTTATAATTTCTTCATGAAAGCATGATTCTTCTGATTAAAAACTGTACCCAATATTTTATGCTGGTTGTCTGCGAGCTTGTGTGATGTTATGTTCATGTTAATCCTATTTGTAAGATGAAGTGTTCCAAATTTATGTTTAAAAAAATAAATAAATAACGGAAGGTATTCAGTTATTTTTTGGGGTTTTTTTTT
The DNA here is from genome assembly GCA_013399115.1 of Anseranas semipalmata. Lineage (NCBI taxonomy): Eukaryota > Metazoa > Chordata > Aves > Anseriformes > Anseranatidae > Anseranas > Anseranas semipalmata. The sequence continues at coordinate 21,253 of VXAA01003319.1, read as the reverse complement.
GGCCTTTAGTGAGGGACCAGATTTATTTTTCCTTTGTTTATAATCTCATTTTGAAATAATCGGCAAGTTGAGGTACTTTCTTTAAATGCTTTGTACAATGTAACTGTTACGCATTTCAGTACATTACTATGGGAGGATCAACTTAAAAAAAAAAAATAAAGGACTACAAAACTGAAGGGATCTTTTTCCTTATTGTTTGTTTTCTGTCTGGGTCCCGTCCAAAATTTTCATTTTTTGTCTGCAGTTTGGGGACTGCAGCGCTGGAGGTAACCACAGCATGGGGTGAAGCATCTTGGACTTGGTCGTGCGGTTTCAGGCCCAACCCCAAGTCTCTACCTCTGGCGGTCTTGAGATGAGTCCTTTAAGCCTCAAAGTGCTACCTTGAGAGAAACGTTTCCCTTGTTTTACAGGAGGGGCTGGTGCAAGGTCACGTTTGGGCACTCTTGTAGAGCCTTGAGCTCGGGCTGGTGAGGCGGTCGCCCGTCTGCTCGCGGGGGTGATGTTGAGAAGCAGTGAGTAACCAAAAAACATTATTGACTTGCCAGAATGATAGAAGTCCACAGTTAGGAAGCTAAATTGGCGTCCAAATGAGTAAAATGAGCCTTTAGAGTCTACAAGGAAAAAAAAATAGTTTGAGTGTTCCCTTTGCAATCAGGTCCAAAGCCCTGCTTTTCCTGGACATGCTGCAGAGTGGCGGGAGGTGGGATGTCCAGGAAAAGCCACCTTGAGCCCAGGAAAAGCCACCTTGAGCCCAGGAAATGCACATTTTCCTGCTCCTCCCATCAACAGAGAGAGGGACTGAGGCAGCTCCGAAGAGGACCATGAGGATGTCCCTGCCTGCCATCCCTGGCCAAACCTGGCCTTTGCAGCTACAGCACACGGTTGTCCCTCAGGTTTAAGCGTCTCAGAAGAGTAGACCTGACACACTGTGGAGTCTTTCTTTTGCAATAGGACCAAGGATTGCTATCACCAGATGCAAGCAAGCTGGCGTGAGCCAGCAATGCTGGGTATCAATAACCACATGCAAAAATGCAGCACTGTTCAGTGGGAAAAGCATGTTTAGGGGCTATGTTTTGCAGGAAGTTTTGTTAAATCTAGCTCCAGTGAAGCTAAATGTACTTTCAAAGACAGAGGCCTTGTCTCCAGCCCAAAGGCACAGAGAAGTCCTGCTGGCCAGAGACCTCTCCGAGCAGCATAAGTGTATTTACCTGTTCAATACATAAACGTTCTCAGAGCTCATCAGATGCTTAAGTTACATTTCAGGATACCATAGATGTCATTCTTGTCTTCAGCCCAGCTACGATCTGACTTGTTCTACAACCACCTGCTAGCAACAGGGGCATCAGCAGGGCTGAACGCAGCAAGGACAGGCAAGGGCTGCCCTGGGTTTGCATTGCCAGCTCCCGAGCATCGTGCACAGGTCAGTGTCAAGCTGTGACTTAAGGGCCTGTGGTCTTCACCCAAGGCATACCTGGAAAAAAAAAAAAAAAAAGAAGAAGAAAGGAAAAAAAAGCCTGTGTGCATGTTATTGTCCTCACTTCATTGGCCTGAGCCAATGGTCAGGTACATGCAGATAATTGCATAAATAGCCTATTATTTTTCATGCAGTTAAAGTCACCGTGGAACCTGGTTTTAAGTTTCTGCCAAATAAAGGGAACAAATAGATTAATGACTCAAGTTTTATCTGCAAACAACTTTCCAGATCGTTTTCTCCTTTAATTTGATGCAATGACAGTTCTTATCAGCTCTGCCCTCACCTGCCCTAGATGAAAGGGGTTTTTTTGGAGGTGGAGAAAGGGTGGGACAGCTTCCCCGGGTTTAATGTTCTGGGTTACAGTAGCACCCTCCCATCATATAACTGTCAAGAAAAGGCCTGGGTTAGCCCAGCCACGGGGCTAGTTTAACCTCTGCATGCCCAGGGCTGCTGGCCCTGGGGGAGCGGCTGCGCAGGGCTAGCACCTACTCACCGAATCCACGGGCAAAGGTTCCCCACAAGGAAGCCGCAGGCTCTGCTTACAGGCTGTGATGAACAGAGGAGGAAAGCTGCGTGCTGGGCTCAAAACGTGTTGAAAAGGGCCACCCTGGCCAGTCAAAACACCAGGATTTCAAGGAAGGGGGGAAAAAAACACTTTGATCAGGTTGATGTATGACCATTATTCACATAGACTTACTTGTGAAGGATTTTTTTTTCCCTCCTAATTTATTATGATCTCTGTAGGGCAGTAAAAAATATTTTGCAATGTACCAAGAAACAAATGAGTTTGTGGTATGGAAAACAGTAGTGTAACACTGTCTTGCAGTCCTCTAGTGCTGGTGAGGTACTTTGAAATGAAAACACAAAGCTTGCGACAAAAGGAGACTGATTTATCTCTAGGGGTCCTTCAACTTCATTTAGATACCTTACCATGACCTTGACTTTCATTGCCTTTTCTCAACAGCATTGTTATTCACAGAGAGGCACAACAGAAAAGCAGACCCAGATTCCATTAGCTACCTCATCCCCCAAATAAATGAATAAAACTGGGCAAATTTTGTATTTGTGTCATAACTTCCCTAAACCTCCCCACGCAGAAAGGAACAAATGCACTTGTCCAGATGCAGATTGCTACGTGAGGACTGCAGTTTCTGGCTTTCTGCTGCAGTGATATTTTTTAAAGAAAAGAATTATTTGAGTAGTTTTAGAAAACAAACCTTTAGCTTGTTTCAGCATCATCCTACTGTTCAATCCACTGTAGTAGTTTTCCGTAAGTCAACAAATCATTCCCATGTGATACAGCAGACTTACTACACGACAGAGCAGCATATTACCACCTCAATTTCTATCTACAGAATATAACAAAGCACCAGCATGACAAGATGATTAATCAATATTTCACCCTGGCCCAGACCCTCGCTAGCACTGCAGGTCCGAGTCTCTGCTCCTGTGTCGGCCCTGCTGCCTCACTGTGTTAATAGCCACATTTGCGGCGTAATGGGAGGGGAAGTTATTATAAAAACATTTGAGAGGCTGCTTTTGCTCAGAGGTTCACTTGGCCTGTTGCTGCGTGCATGTCTTGAACTCTAAAGCTTTCTGTCAGTTCCCCCTTTTTCAGGCGCACGCGGAATTGCTGCGAATGCCTGGATCCTTTCCCCGCACGGTGCTGCCTTCCAGCCGCATTAAGTCTCATTTGTGGTTTTGCTGGTCAGTCACGGAGTGGTGCGGAAAAGCTACTTCAGTTTAAAGATGCTTCCAGTAATGATTTAAACAAAACAAATCCATCCAGCACCAAACAGAAGACCCTTTTTCCATGTCAAAGACCACATACCTTGCCAGGACTCCAGTTATAAGAAAAATGTACTCTGAATCCTGGCCAAAACCATCCTTTTCCCATCCCATTGAAAGTCTGCGTAAGTTTTTGAGTATACCTAGTATGTGGCTTCTGCTAGCACTATTAATTCATCTTTTGTTTCGATACAGAGAATAGTGCCAACATTAGGAAAGGCTTAGCTTTACAGTTCAGATTCACTTAACCAAGTCTGGGGAGCAGGAGAAGGGGAGAACATCAAGTAACATAAACTAAAACAAAAGCTATATTCTTTGTCTTCTTTTCTTTTCCTTCCCCCCTCCCCCCAACTTAGATTCATTTCTTGCTAGATGAGAACAATTTTCAGCAAAGTTTACTATTTTCCCAGAATTGAGATTTTTAGTCAGAATAACATTCAAATAATCCTTGAAAAGAGGCCCCACAGACGGGAACTTGTGGTACCTCTTGCAGGACCAGAGTCTTTTTCCCAAAGTTGTCGTCTGGATTTTGCTTGGGACCAGCTGCCCCTGGGTACGACCATAAACCAGGCTAACGCAGAGACCTGTGCTGCAGCATGCTACAAGCAGAGGCTCCTTTTTTTTTTCGTTCCAGGAGTGACTGTGTTTTAATGGCAAGCTATTTATGTCTATAAATCCACTCAGGGAAGTTCTTTGGAACCTTTTATTGTGAAAGATGCTGTGGAAATATAAAAGCACTGGCTGGGTAGGAGCTGTAGCAGTATCTGCTCTGCCTGTCTGACTGGAGGGTCTGCAAGAAGGCACCTTCAGAAGGGACCCTCCTTTTTCCTGCTGTATTTTAATACTAATTAATTCCAGAAAGGCTAAAGAAATGTGATGAAATGCTACACTTCTAAGAAAAAGTTTTGCCTGAGAGTCTGGAAGCAGGCCTCCCAGCGCGGGAGGGCCTGGTGGGAGAAAAGGGTTAGTGGTCATTTTGATGCTAAATTATCAGTAATTAAGAAGTTGATTTTCTGGGATTGAAGAAAATTTTAAACAGCTGCTTCTTTCAGGCCTTTATTCTTCATTTTCATTAGCATGTGCTAAGGCAATCTGGAAAATATATTTCGATCTATATTATGCTATGTCAAGACCTCAGCATCTGTACCTTGGGGCAGATACATATGAGATAGCCGAGGGTAGATTTGCCAGCATGCACATGTGGAAATGTTCAATTTGTAATATGATTATAGCCCCAAAACAAAGCCCGCTTGATACCTGTGGCATATTTGTTTCATGGTAAGTGCAGAAAATTCTCAAAATCGTGTCATGTTTCGCATCACCAGCCAACTCAAACTGCAGAAGTAGCGGTTTAATTCCTGGGGAATCTCTTTAAACAGGCACGTGTCAGGCCCAATTAGGGTCCGGGCAGCCCCGCACTAATTGGGTTGAGGCGCGCAGCAGCAGGATGTGGTCATTCAGCAGAGCAGCCCCGTGGCCAGGCCAGCGCTGAGGTACTCGCTCCAAGATGGTCGTTCCTCAGGGCTGTGGGCTGCCACATGGGAATCCATGCTCAAAAATCACCTGGAAAAGGTTAAGTTGGGTGAGAGCTTTTAGTAATGGTGGATAAAACAGCTCAGGGTGGTAAGCCGCCAGCCGGCCACGTGGTCCCAAGTCCAAACAAGCCCTCAGGCACCTGCTCAGGATTCGGGTCCACCTGGCATGGACAAGATGTGCTCACACGGCCAATCCTGAGCTCTCACATGGCCAAGCCTGAGCTCACACATGGACGGCAAATTTCGGGACACAACACCCTCTGCACCAGGGCCAGCAAGGTCTGTCCCCTTGGCTCTGCACCTCGGCCCCATTCCTGGGGCCAGGCATGGTGCCCCCACCTCACCGCACCTGCGTTCCCTCAGGAGCGTGGGCCTGGCTTGATAGCAGCCAGTTGTGATGACAACCTGACGGAGAAAAGCCATTTGATTCCCGCGTTGTCTCCTGTCTATGCAGTAGGCCTTTCTTCACTCCCCAAAGTAAAGAGTAATTTTTTTTTTTTTTTGCAGCTGAAGTGCTAAGACACTAGAACAAAAAAAGGCATGAGCTGAGATGTGGAGATGAATTGAAGCATGTTGAGGCTTTCAACCCAGAAATTCAGCATGATTTGTGTGACAATCCCAGCAATGGACTCTGTTTCAGATCTTCTTTGATCAACATGAAACTGAAACTTTAGAGGGCAGAGACTCATGATCTTCATTCAAAACTGATTCTTGCAAACCTTTTAATGATTCAGATCTTCCTAATCATGGAACCATGTGTTTTATTGCACCCAGATCTTTCTCTTGTTGCTGCCAGGCCTGTTACGCTCCCAATCTGCTGTATTGTCTCGCTAATTTGCCTGTAGACTGAGCATGGCCTTTTCTGAGCACGGATCTTTTCCAGCCCCCAGCCTCTCCTGGCCGACTCTGGCTGGACAAACAGCGGCCGGCTCCTTCCCCAGCGCCCCCTCAGCCCCCAGAAGGACGCGGCGCGCCTTTGTCCTCTCTTGGAGAAGGAAAACATCAGCAACAAAAAAAGCAAGGACATCTTACAGCATTGCATTGTTCCCTAGCAAAAACTGATCTTTAAAAAGAACACAACTTCAGTATTTTTAAAAATTGAATAGGACAGTAGTCCAATGTTAAATTTAGAAGACTTGTCCTACTGCAGCTCCTTCCCTATGATTTACTGAATAGACTGGGAAGAAAGCAAAATATTCAGAAGAAGACACAGCAGATGTGCCCATAAATAAAAGCACATACTCATGCCATACTCATGCCTTAGAGGAGGATAATCTGTGTGCCATACTCATGCCTTAAAGGAGGATAATCTTTGCAGCCCTGGGAGCAACGCGAAGTCCGTGCAGGCTGCAAGGGCAGTGTGACGCTTGCCCAGCCGTGCTGACCCTGCCTCGGGAGGGGACTGCCAGGACGTGAAGTCCAGACGGCTGCAGCCACAACCGTGCAATTAAAAATTCGTTCTGAAGGACCCCCAGAACCTCTGCTCTGTGTAACCACAAGCCACAAAACCCTTCGCAATCCACTCTAACAAAGTAAAGACTTTTATTACATTTAGACTTGATTCCCTGGTACTCTTTTGGAAGCCGTTATGCTGTTTTTATTACTTAAGAGCTATTAAAACCTTAACCACTGCATGGAGCAGCTCACTCCAGCTTTACACTCATCCATAAAAACCCTGAATGGGAGATCAAGAACTAGTTTTTGGACCTGACAGCCTGTCAGCTGAGGAATGCCAGAATCAGGTCGGAATTTGTCCCTGTCCCGGCTGAGCGTACAGACCAGGGTGAAAAGCTGAAGTGGAGGAGCAGGACTTGTAACTGGATTTTCACCATGCTTTTCTTCGCTACTTGTAAGGAAGGACAGTCGGTGGAAAGCTGTAGTGACCTCTCCTTCCCCCTTGTGTCAGTCATAAGTCAAGCTCTGCTTGTGCCACCCTCTGTTAGCTTAGCAAGGAGCAGCGCTGGAAGGAAATTCACTGCGAGAAGAACTAAGAGTGCAGGAGCAGGGATTGATGTCAGTCCAAATACTGACACCAAAACAAAACAACAAAAATCTTGAACTGGCCTAAATTTGACATGGTGCTGGAGAGAAGAAGCACGGGTTTGTAATCATCAGGGTGGCACAGCAGCGTTGGAACAGCTCAGTCACCCCCCAAAAACCCTCTAAAGCATGAGTGCAAAACCAAAACAACCTGACATGGCGTAATGGAAATGGCACTGGCCAAAGGCATCTATAAGGGAACTCCCTATATTGGTCTTTACGTTGCTCAGATACTGGTGGTGTGTGTAATACAGAAGCTAGCTCAAAGCCTCTCATTATTTTCACTTTTTTATTATAGAGTCAAAAAATCTGGCTTTCTCAGCTCACTGCTGGTTCCAAAACATAACTTCCTCCTCCTCCACTCTGCCACTGAATTTTTAATATTTCCTCTTTGGAAAATGTCAGGAGCCTCAACAGGGTGTTGGTTTCTGCTGTAACACAGCTCTGTCGGGGATGAGAGAGGCTAGGGGCTGCACTTTGCCATTGGAAAATACATTCTACTTACCCTCCACACTGCAAAAAAATTAAAAAACAATTATTTCTCCAAAACCTGAAGGACTGGCCTTGCAAATTATCCATTTATAATGTTTCTTCGTTTCAGCTGAAACAATGATCCCAGAACATTTTCTTTTAAACTTTGTCTCCCAGTCAGAGTGGCCACCTACTTTGTTGTCCAAATTTCTCGTGCAGTTCGAATCCTACAATGCATAATCTCAGTAGGGTTATCAGTTATGTCATGCATTATAAAGCCTCCAATCAGCGTAGTGGGAAACAACATTTTCATTTAATACCAGGAGAAACAGTGGAAGTCAGCGATTGATACCAACACAATGATGGGAAAAAGTGTCCAGAGGTGCTACTCACATAATCTCACTTTACAACATCTTGAAAATTCAATAGAAAGGACTTTGCTAACAATACCAGAATGACATACCACTGATTATTGTTCCTAAAGCTCTTAACAATAAGAAAGCTCTCTAAATATATCTCAACAAAAAACATATAACAGTTTGTTTNTTTTACAAAGCAGCACATAGTATTAATCAACAATTGCTCTGCGGTGTAAGCCCATAAAGGCTGTTGGCTGGTAATGTTCTGGGAAATGAGCTCTTGAAAGATCTTTTTTTCTTTTTTAAACATGCCTAACAATTGTATCTTAAAACAATCCTGGAAGCACAAGTATCTGCAAACTGCAAGGACCCACTCTAACTTATTTTCTTAAGTCTGAAGAAAGAACTAGCTACTCACACATTTTCTTCACACACTTCAGAATTCAGGCGTGAGAAGTAATTTTTAGCTCAGAGCAGAAATGAAAACCTTTTTAAGGCCCAACTGTTTCTTGTTAAGCCCTTGGTCTCTGCAGAGTTGGGTGAGTTATCCAAATGACACGTGAGCACTTTTCTGGTTAATCTCTCCTCAGCAGCCAGAGTCCTCAGCTTAACATGACTTAAAGAAAGGGTTAAAATGCAATTAAGTGTACATTAAATATGCCAGGATATTTCCCTCAGAAGTGAAGTTGAAATAGGCATATTTACTGCTAAAACCACACTTTAGAGGTTGTGCTAGCAACCACTTAGAAGTCAGTGTCTACTGCCTAAGAGCCCTGACAGTAATTCATTGCTCAGCACCTTCCAAAATCAGCCCCTACCTCTGGGGCCGTTGCTGCTCAAGCAGAAGCACACGAGTGAAGCCACATATAGGAATAAATCATCCACTTGGTTTGCAGCGTCAGGCCTGTAGCAACATTTCATTGCTACGTTATTGTACAGCACTTTTGGTGTGCACGGCCATCCAGAAAGTAGCTGATAGAGATTAAATAATAATTTAAATTCCTTTGATAGTGTTTACATTTAGAAAGCAAACCGAACCCTTATGTTGCACAAATCTCAGCTGCATTTATAGCATTACAAGGCCAATGAAAGATCCTTAAAAATCGTTAACAGACGTAAACATTGAATCACGTTACAGAGTCAACAACAAAGATTTTTTTGAATGAAATAAATGTGTCGTGCTTGAGGATATCAAGTGAAATATTCACTGGATTTTCTTTTATTACATGCTCTTAATCTCTCTGTTTATTATTGAAGTGGTTAATAAGCAATTCCTAAAACAGATCCAGAAGGTGTCTTTAGCAGCCTGACTGTCAGCCCACACCATCAAAATGTGTTTTCCACCAGAGTTTTGCAATCCTATCTTGATTTCACCTTAAACACTTTTTGGAATGATTATTTTTGTTCTCTGAACTTAAACATTAGCTGTATAGATTCAGTTAAGATTTGTTTGCCATTGATATAAACAGCATTTACTGCATACAAAATATATCAGAAGGAAGAATTTTAACTTCTGAAAACATTTTAGGATGATCAAATGGATGGAATGAGAAACATTGTGAAAAACTTGACTTGAGCGCTGGCCGCTTGGCACTGCTTTCCCAGAGGCATTGTCGCACAGTGTTTGTTGTTGTTCTTCAGTAAACCCAAAGGTATTTTAAAAAGTAGACTCATTATGTACTTCACTTGGAGATTTTTTCCCTTCCCCAGTAAACACTATGGAAGTCCTTCACAGCACCTTCTGGTACTTTTTTTGGCACCTGGTATTGAACCAACCGTCTGATCTCCGCCAGTTGAATATATTTACATTAACTTAAACCCTTTGGATTAAGCAAGATTTTGTTTTCGTATCCTTTCTCTAACATGCAAGTACAAACCTAATTAGTGGTCCTACTCCACACAGTAACCTGAAGGATGTAACAGCTGAATTAGGGGCTGACTCTCCCAAAGACAGGACTGGAAATACTCCTAGATTTGATGTGGTTTGAAACACGGCTTTGCACATCTTGCTGTTTTTCACTCCTCCCTGATTTTATAGACTTACATCCATACAGTTTGGGAGATACCATTTGTTGCTCACCCAAGGGATGGCAGCAGCTACAGCGGCTGTGATTAACTCTGGGAATAGCGAGATGCCTTCACACCAGCCCTGGTTAAAGGCCCCGCGCCTGTGCCTGGCTTGTGGGTGCTGCTCCTGCACCCGTGCACCAGGGCTGGCGCAGGCAAGCGCATGGCGGAGCTTTTGTTGTTGTTGTTGTTTGGTTTTGAAGTCAAGAAATAGGAAACTGCTTGAATCGCTGGAGCCAGAGCGTCTCTGCAACAGGCAGCCAAATACAAAAAAGGGCTGTATCAGTGTTTAATTACTTTGTTGTTTTTAAAATGTTTTCTTATTCCTGTTGAAAGGCTCCAACTTGACAGTAGCGGGGAGCAGGGCTGATGCTGCCAAAAGCTCCTTGCTGGGAACCGGGTGCCTTTGAGGATGTGGGGCAATGCACCCCGTTCCCTTAACAGATCCTCCAGCCGTAGGTACCTTCTCCCTGCTCTCAAGACCAAAAGCTTTCCCAAATCCAGATGCAGGAGCAAACAATTTCTCCAGCAAGGCGAAGACAGCCGCCTGCCCGCTGGGGAGGACACCAATCCCCGCTTTGCTGCTGCACAACTGGAACACGCTTGTAGAGGTGTGCGAGTCATGAGCGGCGCCGGCAGCGCCCGTGGGATGGCACCGAGCATCCCCGAGGGGCTGGCGGGGATCACGGCGCTCGGCCGGGCACACTGCCTCGGACCCGCGCTGCAGCCCGAGAGCCGCTCTGACATGGCTGCAAAAATATGTTCCCCACTGACCACACAAGCAAACATGTGCCTCATGAACTACATGATTCATATGTGATCTGAGGTTTAGGGGAAGAGATTTCTGCATTTTTTTAATACTATCTGGCACGTTCAGAAGCACTGTCCAGGAACACGAAGCCTTTATGTGAATGATTTTCCATTACTTATTAAATGTGCGTCTTATTTTGATAGCTCACCCCAGCTCTTACGGTAAAACTGGCATAAGCTCTTCAAAAATAAGAGTGTGAAGGTAAAACCGTAACCGAGGCTTTAGCTCCTGCTGCGATCGCTGCAAATCTTCACGTGTGAGCCCAGAAATGTGCCCCATGGGGACGGTGGAGGGTGAAGGACACCAAGCTTGTCCTGCCTCCCCCAGAGCCCTGCTTGTACGCACAGCATTTCTTGTCTGTATCAATGTATCTAACATGTGAGAAATATAGTGTGGAAAACTTTTTTCAGCTGCATTTCATGGGCAGGCTCTTTGATCATCTGGTGCCTGAGTACTATTCGGCACGCAGGAAAACAGACAGCTTAGGTAAAGAGCTAGCCGCCGCTAAATGGCTGTCGACATTGCCAGCAGCCATTAGGCAGCCTTTGGCTTTGACCAAGAATGCTGCAAGGCTGGGGGCAAACCCTCCCTTCCTCTGCACCAGGGCAATATTTTACAGCTACTGCCCCAATGTGCCAGTCTGTAGCTAAACCTCAGAGCAAACGGTGACTCAAAATAAGTAACAAGGGTTTAGTTAACCGTGGCCTGCATGCCTAACTGCAATTTGGTTTACAGAGAGTAATGCGAGGAGGGAATCCTGTGATGGGTTTCTCTTAACGTTGGCCGTGGTTTATTTTTCTTTGCAGAGAAGTGCACAGCCCTCCCAGCCCTAATTGCCGGCTGCTCTCTCGTGGCTGTTCAGGGGAACTGCTCGCGTTCCCTCCTGCAGGTCAAACCCGGCTTTTTTCAAACAAATTACAGAAAAGAGCCAGTTGCCAACTGGAAGTGGCCCGGGGCAATTACAAATCCCCCAGAACGAGGATTTCTAGCTGTTATCAGGGCTCTTTACAGCCAACTACACAAGCTCTGGGCTATGCCAGCTCCTTGTTTGGCTGGTATTGGGGAACAAATTCAGATTTTTGCCTATTCACTGCCCATTTGAGTAGCCAAGAAACAGGCAGGAGCTGACACCTCTGCCTGCCTGTCTTGCTGGGCAGATACCAGCGGCTATCTCCTCATGATGCTGCTAGCAACCGGCAGCAAGTTTTGCTCAATTAGCTGGTAGCTGCTATACTGACTTGGAAATTCTGCTTTGCCTTTCTTTTCAATTATGCCAAGTATAAGAAACAGACTATATGTTTGTATGTGGAGCGTTATACATGAGCCAGACCTGAGCAGTGCGGAAAGGCTGTCTTGATTCATTGCACTCATATGATTTTGGCTGCAGTAAATTCACTCTCTTGCTACAGCATGCAATTTGAGGGTTTATTGAATACTGGCACAAACAGAGGGAATCATCAAAGTCTAGATAATTGCAGGGCTTTTTTTCCTTCCACTGTCATTGCTTTACCAGCTATTGTCTCACTATTCAGCAAAACACGGCCAAATACCTCTCATAAGAAATAAAATATTAAAAAAGTAAATTTTATTCCTTCTTCTATTTTTTTTTCCTTGTGGTAGGACTTATTCTTATGTACAATTCTTTACAGCGTCCAGGAAGTTTTTGGTTTCTTCTCCTATTTCAGTATTCCTTTATTCATCTTTGTCTCTGAAAAATGTTATACAAGATCTGGTCCTTTTTTTTGTTAGCACCAAAACTCTTGGCCCCGTTTCGTTACAGACAGAAATCTAACACCTCTTCTTCAGCAGAAGGAGTTTGCTTTTTATGACCGTCACAGAGGCCTGTGAAATCACTGGAAAAGCTTTCTATTCACCCCAGTGAGCACTAGGCTGACCGCCGTGAGACCGCCTTCCCTTCTCAGCCTTTGCCTACCATTTGTCTTCCCTGCAATCCCCACATTTCAGTTCCCCTAAAAATCACTGGGAGATCATTGGCCATTTCAGAAAAGACAACTGCTCCATCAGAGTCGAAATCTGAGCTCACACATGTGTTTGAAGTTAAGCTAAGGTCTTCTTCCCAGAAATGCTTTGTGAAGTTCTTCTCCAGGCAACTCTTTTCCAGTAAGATAGTGTCTCCTTGCCTGATATTTTGCTTAGTCTAGTTTTCTTTTATCTTCCTTGTCGAACTTAAATGTCGCCATTCACTGCTAGCAGATGTGGTTTGGGATTCCTACATTCTTTTATGCCTTTATTTCAGAGCTTTCATCACAGCTTCTCTTTCAGCTAGGTGAATCAAAGGCCTTTCCATAGTCCAGTCAATGCAAGCTATACATGATGGCTTGTTTTATTTGGCAATCTTCTCCAGTATGTGATTCATTGTCTGCAGGTGATTCATAGTTAGGAAATTACTTCTGAACCCTGCCAGTGCTTGTGGTTGATTAAAGTTCAGAAGTCCCTGTAGTCTGTTCACCAGCGCTTTTTTGTCAACTCAAATATTTGTGTGCAGTAAAGAACAGTAAAAAGTGGATGTGCTATTGACATGAGCAATTTACTTGAATGTTTGCATCTTTAGAAAGTTCTACCAAAATCTCTAGAACTGGCATGAAACTGTTTCACAATGTCTGACTAAATGAATCACGTTTTACAAATAAATATCTGTCAAATTGTTCAATTACTTGAGATCCAGTCATTAAGCAATAAAATAAAGCAGTAAATAGGAGACATCTGCTGCAAAGTGCTACAGAAACATAAGCATCTTTCTCAAGTTACCTTCTTTGCATTTCGGTATAATGATTCACCAAAAAATGTCTTACCCAAGGCAATCAAACATCAGAAAATTGTCCCCCACAAAACGATATAGGCATAGCATGGTATCTTACCCAAAGCAAATAGAGCTTAACATCTCGGTGGAGCCTACCTAGGAACAAAGACAAGAGCAGTGATCAGCCAACGTGCTACAGCATTATTAGGTGAGATCAGATGGTTCAGAATGCTGAAACCTTAAAAGAAAAATAATACTGGAAGTCATTGCTTCTGATCTTGAATTAACTTTTTGAAGATGTAAATGGTCCCCTTCCTTTGAAAGATAATATTTCCCATAATGGCCTAGAGAGAACCCAACTTTCTCTTCAGAAGATTGCTGTGCTTTACATCAGAGGTGCTCATAGGATTAACATTAAATTTCAGGGCAGGGATGGTCAAAGAGTTTAAGCACTGAGTCGCTAAAAACTGCCTGGTCAAATCCATTGCAGCAGCAACTGAATACCAAAGTTTGGTAACTCTCAGGTAGCTGCTGCCAGACCAAAGGGGAATAGCAGCTCATTTCTATTGGGCACATCTCCACATCAGGATTGCCACTTTCCCCAGAAGGATGATGGGCTTTTTGGCAGCATCAGCCCCCAGTGTTGGCACAGAAAATGTTTTTTTTCCAAGAATACAAATTCATTAAAATACCTTTTTGAAATGCACCCAGTTAACAGAAAATTTAAAGAGTTGTAGCCTCTTCCATTTGCTTTCAGGAAGCTCAGACTCATTGCTTCATCTAGAGTGTCAGTTTGCAGAGCAGTGCTTGATTCATGTTTCTTTGAAAAAGAAAATATTTTTAAAACTTATCTTGATAGTTACAGAATTTCCTGTGAAAGATGCTCTTTTCCTGCCAAAAGATTCCTACAAGGCTCAAGAAGTTCTTCAAAAACTGTAAAACTGGAATGACATTTGCATATTTTACTGGTAATGGAGCATAGTAAAAACATAAATGGAAAGAATACTCAAGTATCCAGATCTGCATTATCACAGAAGTATCAGTTTCTTTCAGACCTCTCTGAGAACAACATTTCAGCACCAGCAGCTCTATCTATAACTTGGCTCATAGCTTATGTTTAAAATTGGAATTACACATACTAAACCAATACAGTACAAAGGTTTCTGTGTATAATTCAAAATTCTTTTCTAAACAGAAACCCTGTTACTTCTTTGTGCTTCAGGTTGTGAGAGTTTCTCTGTACATACCTCCACGTAGAGGACTGGATATTTTTTTGCCAAAAGTGAAGTTTCAAATATCTATTCAGTGATTTTAGATAGTATCCATTGCCCTCATAAGCCTGAGGAGCTCCAGCAAGGGCAGTGTGTGTTTTAAACCTTCTCCTGCTACACTTGTTTAGACAAATATTTTTGCTGAGTTAAGTTTCTCCAAGGGGAATTGACTTTGGGTAAGAACTGGTTAAAAAAAAGCTCCCCCCTAGGATCTTACTGAGTATAATTGGCAGCAATTTACGAAGAACACTGGGACGTCATGAAATGCAAAACTGGATTAAAAAATAAATAAATCCCTAAACCAAGAGGTTAAGACCTCAGTTTTATATCTCATCCAAGAAAATGCATCCAGTGCAATTTAAATAAAGACGTTCTGTAACTAGGAGCTGAATGCTTGACTTGTAGCCGCTCTTTAAATCTCTCTCTGAAGAGATAGAAATGCTCCCACGTAGGCAAGATTTTCCAAAAGCCATCAGCTCCTTTCCACTGGCTGCCACTTGAGTTTTCAAGTCTTGCTGGCTCAGCAAACCACCAGGTTAGAGTTGCCTGCTGAGATATGGCTGCTTTTATAAAAACTTCTGCAAATAACAACAGTGAATTTGGCTTTTTTTTTTTTTTTTTTTTTAATGCAATGCTCAGCTTTGAATTCCAGCCTCATTTTGCCAAAGATATTTGGCTTGGTCACTCAGCCTCTTTGATAGCTTAGATATCGGTGCACTTCGCCTTTATGCAACATGTGCTTTTTATTTTAGGCTATGCAAAAACTATGTCATGACACTAGGGAAAATATATCCTCCCACATCCCAGGAAAAAAGGATGGAGGTTGATTCAAATTGGTATCCACTCTTCTGTGACAGCAACTGCATGCATGTCTAGCTGATAAATGTATTTATCTCCAGTGTTTCTCTATGTCTCAGACATCAAGAGGAGCACAAAATCCACCATGAGTGGTAGATGGACCTCTGCAATGAGCCATACCTCTGGCTGATCTACTATAGTTCTAGATTTTCTTTTTAATTAAACTGAAAAATGCCCTAAACAACAAATGTGTTTTCAAAGTAGGATTCAAAAGACTAAGCACGTGTACCCATAAAACACAAGACCACTTTGTTTTTGTTTCTGTTTTTGTTTTGTTTTGTTTTGTTTTGTTTCTGAAAGGAATAGCAGAGTTATTATAAAACTCCAGTACTCCTAGTTATAATATAGAGACACAGCCTCATCACACACTGGGAGAGAGAGAGGAGGTAGAAAGATGATTTTCTGAAATAAAACCGCATGATTGCCTGTCACACTCAATTATGCACAATGAGAAGAGAGTAAGGCTGCCCATGAAGACAAACAATGCTAGTGCTGATGTCCACGTGAGTCCTGGCTGCTGGCCTTCAGAAGACAGTGGCAATGCTAACAGTGGCAGGAACTGACCAGTCCCACTGGCATGTTTCTATGACATGTAAAATAAGTTTAAAACAGACAGTAAGCACAAACCATGGCAGGACCCCTTCTTGAAAGCCTTGAGAGTCTCCTTCGAAACAACAACTCTTCAGAATCATTTACAAATGCTGCCCCATCTGTAAACACAGAAACATCCTTAATGTAAACAGCGTCCCTCGCTCTGAAAGTGAGAGGAGAAATGAACAGGAAGCAACGCAGCAGAAGGAGGAATAAATCAATGACAGACTTTTATGAAACAAGACATCTTGGTCCTTACGCATATACTCACACACCAAAATCGCTTATTAACTCCACATGGATCAAGCAAACTCTTTGGAAAAGAGAGCCTAAAGAGATGAAGAACATGAAAGGAGCATCTAGAAACAGATGGGACATAACGTTTTCAATAAACCCTAACATAGATGGGAATCCTACATAGCAGCAGCTAAACTACCTCGTGCTGTGAGACCATCAAATTTCACAAGCTTAACAACATTGGACTGAATCTATACATGTGGATGAGAATTTGCAGAGGATAAATCTAGCATGTTATTCGAAGCTGATGAGCTGTGTGGTTCAGCAGTAGGGATGCTCCCCCTAGGTTAATACAATGTACCCATCTAGCACATCACTGGAACGAGCAGCTTTTCAATGTGGTTTGAAAGCAAGGGTATAATCGTTTGTCAGTGTATTTTGTCTGTTTTTTGATCAATTAACTGATCTGCCAATTTCTATTCCCCTTCTCTGAACTTTGACTGGGCCAGAAATTCTTGTTCTAAGCCTGGATCTGGGCCTCACTTTTAAATAAAAAGAAAAAATCCCCAAACTCTGGTAATATTGTGTGGTTATTATTTTCATTATAGGAAGACCAACAGGCCCAAAAATAAGACTGGAACCAATATGCTCAGCTCTGTACAGCCATAGTGTAATTCTTGCCTTGAAGAATTTGTGGGCAAAACAAGCAGAAATGACGAGAAGTTCAAAACGGGTAATAAGCAAAGCAGAAAATACAACCCCAGATTCTAGATACCCTACGTAGTACCCTGCTCATGCTACCCATTCATCCAAGGCCTTCTAACACCTTCTAATAACTACTGAAAGTTATTTTTTAATCAAGGGCTACTATGGTACTGAGAAATACACAAGTCGCCTATGACAGAGAAGAGAAGCAGTCTTAACTGTGAAGAGAAAATGCCCCAAGGTACAATCAGATTTCCCATTAAAAGCCTTTGTGTATCTTCAGATCTGACTAAACACTAATAGTCACCAATTAAACCTGACACAACAGATAATAAAAATCTATAGCTATCTCTAATATGTAACAGTGCCTACAACTTAATTACCTTAATCACATTTACCCTTACTGCAAGGCTGGCATTTCATGACCAATCATTCCACCTACCTCTTTCAAGCGCTTGATAAAAAGCACCTTTGAGAAAAACATGCACTTTACAAGAAAGCTCTATTAGTCTATGGATTAAGAAAGGAAATTAGTATCCAGGGTCAAATCACTTTGGTACTATTTACATTGGAAAGGGTCTCCCTGATTTATGTCTATATAAATTATCCCAGGGAACATTATCTCCTCACTAGAAGCGTGGTGCCAGTGTTGGGCCAGGCTGGAGTGCATAGGGTGTAAATCAGGACAGGACATGGTGCATCCTCTGCATCCGAGGCATTACTGTGAAATCCTGGAAAGGGCTCAGACTGGATCAGCCCTGCGTGTCCATTTCTTTCCACTTTGCCTGTGCCACAAGGCCAGTCCCGATGGGCGAGCGAGAAGAGAGCATGGTGATGGGCATCCCCATCCTGCTCTGAAATCTCTCCAGGACTGGCCTCACCACCCTGCATCTTTCTAGGGCACAAGGTAATGTTGGTGACTCCAACTGTTTTTTGTCATAATTCCCTGAAGTCCTGACCCATCCAGAAGGGAAAGGGTGATGCCAAAGCAAAGATCCCAATGTTCAAAGCAGAGCTGAGCTGCTGTCACAAGGAATTTCCAGCAGAGACAGTGCCTGGAGCACCACCTACAGGGACTGGATTCGGGAAGAGCCCTGGTTAAGTCAGCGGGGTTCTGCATTGTGTAGCCATTTGCAGGAGGCATTTGGGAGAAAGAACAGAAATTCTTTGCTCTATGTTTCTGAAATCACGTGCCAGTTAGACTCAAGGATGTTTTCGACAAAAGATTGCACAGTGGAAATATTTCAACATGGAAATCTGTACCTCTGTTATTACTCTTCTAATGAAAGTGTTAGCGAGACAAGGTAAGATTATGCCTTCCACTATTGTTACTACAACTGCTGTTTCTACCCAGTCTGTAAATGCTGTTTTTTGGGAGAGTTAAGAGACTTTCATAGGAAATAAATATAATTATCCTCATTTTACTGTTGGAGAAACAGAGACAGAGAGCAAAGACTTCAGATCTTCCTGAGACCCTGGTCTGTGAAATGTCCATACTGGATAACTATGATGCTCAGAAAAAAAAATGATACAGGATCTAAGAGAGCTTCAACTGTTTTATAGAAACATTTACGGACATCAAAACATTTCATCTTAGGCAGCTGACACTGCAGGTAGCTGCTAATTAAAATCTGGTGTGCTGTGGCTACTGTGTTTAAAATTCTGGCCAGCATATGTTCTATTTTTCTTCATTTTTTGTTTTTAGTTTCTGAGCTCATCTGATCATATTTTCAAAAGGCAGCTTTATATTTAAAGATTGAGTTTAATAAGCTTGTACAATATAAAAAGAGATTATAATTTATTATTTAAAAAGTTTCCTAACAAGATGTCTACAAGAAATATGACCCAAACCACACTGCCTTTTAATAATACCTCTTAAAAATTCCTGACCTCCCACTAAACACTCCTGCAGACTTCCCCAGTTCAGTCCTCGCTGAATATCTCATATATGTCCCCTATAACATTACACAGGAGGAAATGAAACGGGAAAGTCATCAGCTCAGACAGACACGAAAATGCTTCCAGGTCGGCCTGCTATCTGCCAGCCACCTTCCTGACCAGTGCTCAAGCAACCTGAGACAGAGCAACCTGCACAGTCACAATTTATCAGCACCCTTCTTGTTAGCCAGGGGTAGTGGCCAAGAGCCGGCACCATGACGGCCTGCGGGCGACCAGCAGAGCCACGGCTAGGATGGCAAAGTGGCCGTGCTGCCACTCCAGCCTGCTAGCGCAAAGGCTGGACAGGCTGTGGGAGCTCGGCCTGCAGGCACTGGCACCAGGCAGGGCATGGGACTGGTGAGCATCATGTTCTGGTATGTCCATGCTGCTCCTCTGAGTGTTTCTTCTGAAAAAAAAACAAAACAAACAAACAAACAAACAAACAAAACAAACAAACAAAAAAAACCCACCACCTTTTAGGGTGATTCTTCTTGTCACATACCCAGTGCCTGTGGCTGCTGAGTGGTGATACCTTATGCAGAGCTCAGAATCACAAAACAGTTGAGGTTGGAAGGAACCTCTGGAGATCCTCTGGCCTAACCCCTCTGCTCAAGCCAGGACACTCAGAGCAGGCTGACCATGTTCAGACGGCTTTTGAAGATCTCTGACTCCACAGCCTCTCTGGGAAACCTGTACCAGAGCTTGGTTACCTGCACACNCAAACAAAAAAAACCCACCACCTTTTAGGGTGATTCTTCTTGTCACATACCCAGTGCCTGTGGCTGCTGAGTGGTGATACCTTATGCAGAGCTCAGAATCACAAAACAGTTGAGGTTGGAAGGAACCTCTGGAGATCCTCTGGCCTAACCCCTCTGCTCAAGCCAGGACACTCAGAGCAGGCTGACCATGTTCAGACGGCTTTTGAAGATCTCTGACTCCACAGCCTCTCTGGGAAACCTGTACCAGAGCTTGGTTACCTGCACACTACAAAAGTGTTTCCTGATGTTCAGACACAACCTCTTGTGTTTCAGTTTGAACCCACTGCCTCTTGTCCTGTCATTGGGCACCACTGAAAATAATGGTAAAATAGAATCATAGAATGGTTTGGTTTGGAAGGGACCTTAAAGACCATCCAGTTCACAGAATCACAGAACCATTCAGGTTGGAGAAGGCCTCCAAGATCATCCAGTTCCAACACTCCTGCCATGGGCAGGGATGCCAACCACTAGATCAGGCTGCCCAAAGCCCCATGCAGCCTGGCCTTGAATGCTTCCAGGCATGGGGCATCCACAACTTCTCTGGGCAACCTGTTCCAGTGCTTTACCACCAAGGATACAGAAAAGAGCCTGTCTCTGTCTTCTTTGTACCCTCCTTTCAGATATTTGTACACACTGATGAGATCTTCTTTGAGTCTTCTCCTGGGGAAAGCTACTGCCATGAGAAAAAATTCAACCTCAGCATCTCCTGCACCCAGACAGGACTTTATGTTCCCTTTATTGAGCTAAGATGGACAAAAAGTTGCCTTGTGAAAGGCGTACAGTCAGGAGAAGCACCAGCATAAAGGTGAGGCCCAGGTTCCAGTAACAGGTGTGCAGTATGTTAGGCTGAGGGCTGCTGCCTCTCTTCCAAGGGTTTCCTTCAACCTGTGCTGCCATTTCCCTATCCTCCTCCCTCCCACGTGTAACAGGCACTGCCTCTTGCCACATTACTATGCCTCACAGGGGTGCAGCTGTGGTATGAATCACCATCATTGCCGGGCCTTGTTTTCCGGCCTGCACACAACCCCCCGCAGGCCCTGAGGCAGCTGCTGGTAGAGCCGGAGCTGCGGCCTCCTTGGCATCAAGGCCGCGTGTGTCTCTGCAGCTGCCGATTGCGATCAGTCACGTGCGGAGCTGGCCTATTGTCTTTGCCAAGGTATTTGCCAATTAGCACATTGTTCTCTCATTTTACCCTGTCCTCCTGCACTTCACCCACTGGCCCCAGCCCACACTGCCCTGACTGAGGGCCACACCACGGCTTGTGTGCGTGGAGCTGGAACTGGGCAAGATCTGGTGGGGTGATAGAGACCAAAACAATGCTGGCACTCGGGGGTGACCCTGCTGGGAGGCCAGGCCGGCCTCACAGGGCGAACTGGTTCCTGACCTCCGGAGATTACAGCCGGTACGCACAGCTGGCCGCAGCAGACCGTGACTGCGCCACTGTACACAGGCAATCATGTGCTGGTGGTTTGTGGCCCACCTGAGTCTCTCATGTGTTGTGTCTTCCAATCTTGTCCACGTGGGTCTCATGTTTGCTAAAAAGGTCCTGCTCTTCTAGCTAGATAAGAGCTTCTTTCTTTCTTTCTTTC
>VXAA01003318.1:1088380-1117182 GCA_013399115.1 Anseranas semipalmata | reverse complement strand
TTTTAGGGTTCTGCACTTGTTCATGGGCNACTTGTTCATGGGCGAAGTTCCAAAGCATTGGAGGTGCCCACTGCTCTAGGTGCCTGCCTATATCTTCCCACTCTCCCTGCCACTCATAACTATCCTGCTTTGGGACAAATCTTTGGATGGCATTCTTAAATAGCTGTTTAACCTTAAACAAAACCTGAAATGCATTCAGTAGACAACAATAGGAGCATGCTGTTTCTAACATCCCAAGGATATTCAAAGTTTTGAAGAGCCATGGTAACTAGCCTGGAGGAGAATGGGGAGGTGAAGGAGAAAGGGAAAGTGAAGAAGTGGGAAAAAGTGTCCTCCATTGTCCCCCTCACAGACTGGCTCCCTGAGGAGAAAAAAATAAAGAGTGTAATTATTTATAGTTTCTGAGAAATGGTTCCTGAAGTATGGAAGTGATGGCAATGCTGAGTACAAATACCAGATAAGTCTCACGAATAGTAATTCTATCATATCATAAGCCAATCTTACACGGCACAGCAAAATAATAACCTTAAACCAGCCCCCAGAGATGACAAAAATCACGACAGGGAACACATATAGTAGGTAATGTGATATACACCACAATTCCGAAAGTAAATACCATAATCCCGAAATCAGAAAAATCAACATTGTGATTAGCAATTATTAAACTGATATAATGTTTATAACAATTTTGTTTTAACACGCTCTGTCATTATCTCAACCCTTCGTGCCTCACGTTGGGCGCCAAAAGGAATGTTGTGGTTTGACCCGGCAGGCAGCTAAGCATCACACAGCCATTCTCTCCCTGTCACCAGTGNATAATAATATGTACAAAACAAGTGATGCACAGTGCAATTGCTCACCACCTGCTGACCGATGCCCAGCCTGTCCCCGAGCAGCAGTATCCCTCCCCCCGGCTAGCCACCCCATATTAATTGTTCAGCATGATGTCATATGGTATGGAATATCCCTTTGGCCAGTTTGGGTCAGCTGTCCTGGTTCTGTCCCCTCCCAGCTCCTTGTGGACCCCCAGCCTCCTCGCTGGCAGGGCAGCACGAGAAGCTGAAAAGTCCTTGGCTCTGTGTAAGCACTGCTCTGCAACTACTAAAACATCGGTGTGTTATCAATGTTGTTCTTATCCTGAATTCAAAACACAGCACCATACCAGCTACTAGGAGGAAAATTAACTCTAGCCCAGCTGAAACCAGGACAGAGTGGGAGCAATACTTTCTCTCTGAACAAAACAGAAATTTAAAGCTCAAAACAGAATTGTCTTAGAAGTAAGAGACAAGTGGAGTTATGAGGAGCTCAAGCAAGAAATCAAGTTTAATTGGTGCCGTCTGGAGTGCCAAAAAGTGCATTTCATCTTTATCATCAATGGGGCATGAAACAAAAAGTAAAAGACAGTCTAAATATTTTAAATAGAATACTTGTTCAGGTTCTTTTCAAAGTCTGACTTCAGTGGATTTGTTGTGTTTCCACACCTTGGCTTCCTGGGCTCTGAGGTCTCAGTAATGAGCTGTTTACCAACACTTTTTTCAATTAGACCATTTGTCTAATGGTTCTTCTGTTGAACTGATTTAGTCTCTGGATTGTTTTTCTGCACTGACACAAGTCAGGTCATTGTAGGCAGGACTGACAAAAAAAAAAACAACCAACAAACATATCACTGTAACTTGCATGACACACAAGCTTCTTGTCCTTAAAAAGAGAGGAAAAAAAAAAAAAAAAAACCAACAAAAAAGCCAGAATGAGAATGAAAGAAAATAGTCTGTGCTTTTCCCTGGGACTTTTTCATAATGTACCCTAAAGATCAGGAGAAGACATTAAATGTTGTGAGTGGAATGTCTTACTGCATTTTTGTTTTGCTGACGCAGCAAGCATCCTTGTCTTGCCTCTGTCCACTTATCTGTCATGCAACTCATCAGGAAAATTCAAGGTGGTCCAAAACAACAAGCCACAAGTTCTCACCTCAGTTACATGTTTTCTCTGGACAGCTCATCTGTGTATGTTCTCTGGGCAAAATAAGAAGAAAATCTGTTTTATTCTACATGAGCACTAACATCTTAGAAATGATTTGTCATTTGAAGAGTTTTGATGTACAGATTCATTTTTGCATTTTCCTTCTTCCAGTTTCAGGTCTAGTCTTCCTCACCTTCAGACTGTCGGGGATTCTGAATGCACAGGTAAGTGGGGATGAATCAGAAAACTATGATTCAGTTCTTCTGCTAAGACTGGGCTTGCAAAATCAAGCTTTCATTCTTTATTTCCTAATTTATAACATAAACACCAGAAATTAGGCCAAGATTAAAATCAAATAAAACTGAAACAGCTATCTCCTATCTTGCTGGGATTAGCCATCTCATCCTAGTGTAATTCTCTGGGCTTTGGTGATAAGAGCATTTCCCTAACTTGTGGAAGATAAAGACTGTGAGGTGCTGAAGGTCCACTGAAATAAATTGTCAAATTACAGTCAAGTGAATCATAACCCCTTAATTTATCTCCCTGACAAAAATAATCCCACTAGAGTCAGCACTTATTCCTCAGTTAGAAGTACTGCTTCTGTTGTCCCCATCTCACCAGGTCAGTGGCACAGTAAGAGTGGCACAGTGAGAGGCTGCATGCTGTCTGTTTATTCAGTACAAGGCTTCCTCCTCATGTCATGCTACACAATTGGTGTCCAAACTAAGAGGTTTTCTATCGTAGGAATGAAGCTAAGTGAGGGCTTGACTGGGAGCCCACTGAAACTCATAACACATATGTGCTGAAAATACTTTTTATTCCTCCTAATCTGTTTTAGGATGTCACATGTGAAGAACTGGAATGGGAAAGGATGCTGACTGGTATTGATATTACAAATGGAATTAATCTGGGTCTTCACTTCTAAATCACAGAGCTGTCATTGCTCAGCTTGGTATAATACTGCTGTGGCTCTGCAGCTCATGTGTGTGCTCTGATTCATAAATTATGAAGAAAAATTCTAGATGGGTGGATAAATTTAAATACGAATTCATTAGAACTGACTTCAAAAATAAGAATTTGTCTGGAGAATCATAGAGTATTGAGGTATATATGTCTGTGTTGGGCATGCTGCTGAGAAGGTAACTCCCATCAGGTATCTTTTTCAGTGATTGCATCTTGTATCAATTGCAGTTTTGGCCCTTGCAGACAAAGACATTCTCCCTATTCTGGGATATAATAATTGTCTGCAGAGATGATCTCCCCTCCTGGGGGCTGGAGGGACCTTGTCACTTCCCACAGGTATAGGATGTGGGTCCACAGACAGCCTTGAGGATCTCTTATCTGGCAGAAAGCAAAGTGCACTTCTCTGCAGCGTGGGTGCTGCAGAAGCCTGCAGAAGAGAAAGCTCAGGGTTCTCCAAATAGCAGTTTTCCAAAACCTGTGAGGAGGTTATCACAATACAGAGCTAGGCTCTTCACAGTGGTGCCTTTAACACCAAACTGGTGTCCAACCAGATCTTGTGGGGTAAAAAGCTGTCCAGAGACGACTGATGGTTGATCTGAGCCTACCGCCCACTTCTGTTGCAGATTGTCACTTTATTCCTGGATCTTGCTGGATCTCTGACCTGTATGGCTAGCTGCAATTTAACTCAATCTTTTCAAGGCTTTAGGAAACATTGTCCCAGTGTTACATAGCAGTAAAGATGACATTAGGATCCTGTTTCCCTTGTGATTCCTAGGAAGGGTGGGATTCTTATCTGCTCTTTCCTACTAATCAGAAGCTTGCAGTATTAGGCTTTGTGTATATTTGGGGATACTTTATAAGAGAAGTTACTCTAAAAAGTAGGAGCTTATAAGATAAAATCTTAATAAATTTCTATACATTTTAAAACATAAATTGAAGACCTGTTTGTTAAAATTACTTTATTGTGGGGGAACGTCATTTTAACTATTTTGGAGCAATTTAAAGCTCAACATCAGTGTATTTCCCATTCTATAATTTGGCATGAAGATGATTAGTAGCTATTCATTGGAGACAACATATATACACTTAACTACCATTGTAAAGGATTTTAGTATATGGCTCATACTTAGGCAAATTCTCATGGCACATAGTAGATCTACAAATAATGGTACATCCTCTCCAATCACATAATATAGAGCTTTTTTTCAGCAGAGCACTTAAGTACACAATCAAATAATCCTGAGGTTAAGTTTCTCCTCGAATATTTATTAATTCATTTAGAAAGCAAATCTAGAGGAATTAGGATAGATTGAGAAGTGATAAATATGGCTTTGTAAGGTAGGCAGCCCTGGGATCTGAGGGTTATAAAAGATCCTACAATGAAAGTGGAGAAGAATTGTGATAGAAGCTTTCTCAAGAGGAAGAAAAAAAAAAAGACATTTTTCTGCAGGATGAAAACATTAAACAAGTAAGTGAGAAGGGCAAGACTAAACCTCACTGGAAGTTCATCCACTGCACAAGCAGCAAAGCCTTTCACTTCATGAGAATTCTAGTTATTCTGTTTAGCTTCAGCTGAACACAAACACTCAGTGACTAAGAAGAGCTTTGCTAATACAGTCATAGGAAAATACAAAGAGAAAACAACAGTAGAGGGGAGCTGGAATGAGTGACAGGCTATTAAGAATGAATTGCTAAAGTTGTTTTATAACAATGAGGTTTTTAAAAAAGACGTGGAGAAATGATTAGGAAAATAATGACAATCTTCTGATAATGTTGATATAACAGAATGCAGACAGGAACATAGCAAGATCAATCTGTCTGGCTCGTGGTCACTAGAAGTTGTTGCTTACACTGAGGACTGTTAGACCCCAAGCACTTTTGAAAGTGCCTTAGTCCTTTTCTAAAAAGTTACATAGATCTTTAAGGCTGGAAATTAAACTGCAATATGGGAGTAACAGGCATAGAAAACTTGGTACTAAGGAGCTTCAGATCTATTGACTTCAGGAGGGACACTGGAGTCTGACAAACCTGCAAGTGAAAATGCGTAAAACTTGAAAACACAGGAATTGAAACTAGCATTGCTGAAAACAATACCTCAAACTCGCCAGTAATGGAAGAAGGAGAATGCAAATCAACTCCACAGTGGTCAAGTCCATCATGATCAAACCCAGAGTTCTTTGAGAACATCCAGCATGCTACTAGGTAAGTGCTGAAGAAAATACACCAGACACAAAAAGGAAGTACATGAAAAATACTTGCTTTTCAAATGCACTGATTTCCAGAAGACAAGCTCCCATTTTAGAAACATGGCCAGGCATTTCCTGCATCAAAATGCAAACTTGCAATTTGCTTATATGAAAATACATTTCATTTTAGTGAGGCTTTGTTTATGGATGTCTCTGACCAACTGCCTATTGTTATTGAGAATTTCAGTGCTGGGAACAGAACGCATGCAGTCACTCTGATCTGCGTAGTCCCCTCCTTTCCTTCTACTGCCTTTTTGTTCATTGGGTTCAAACCCATTGTTTGACCCAGCTCAGCGTTCATGTTAAAATACTCAGCAGCAGAAAGGTGAAGATGATGTTTCCTGAAAAGAACGAGAAGTCCTGAAGGGAGTGTCTTCCAAAGAAAAACTGACTGGACTACATCTGCACAATTTAAGCAATATTTAAGGAGAGGTATCATAACAGTCTGTAAGAATTACAAGGTTGTAAACATGAATGAGAAATATTTTATAGGAAACTCCAAAGGGTTTAAACTAATACATTAAAATTAAACAAGGGGAAATTAATCTAATAGCTCTATAATCATGCTCTGTGATGGATTTTGGAGTTGGAATTCTTTTTAATTAAAAATGCTGAAAGGAGGAAGGATTAACTTGATAAATTTTCTAGTTTTGGAGCAGAAGTTAGAAACTGTTGAATTGCAAACTACCTAGCTCAGGGTTTGCCATGACTTAAACTTAAAAATTTCAGCTATTTGTAGACTTCTAAAAAGTTTGAAAGGAAGTGATATGTATTATTGAAATTTATTGAGATTTTGATTTTTTTTTAGCTTTAATTTGGAGTGAGAAAAATATTTTCTTTTCTTAAAAAATGTATTTGCTTTTCATGATTTCATAATACTTATGCAATATTTTTCCTAGTGAATTGTATCCTATTTCCCAGGTATCCTTTTGTATTCTTACCTGTTTTTATATGTGATTTAGTATTCCTCACTATGATCTTCCAGCCTCTGTTGTTTTCCGTGATCAATGTTCTGTGTCATGTACACTTTGGTTTCACTTTTCATTCATTAAAATGACATTTCTCATCTTCTGCTTCACTGCACTGTTGAGAACTTGCCACTTATTTTCTTCACCCTCTCTGTTCTTGCTCATGGCAAATGAAATAATTAATCAAAGCAAAAATCCTGTTCTAGGTACCTACAAGCCCTGCATATAGAATTTGACTACTTTGGTCATCACTTGGGAAAGTGAGGTTTTGTGGCAATGTGGAGACACCTTGGCACCTTCATAGTGTTTGAGAGGAAATCAGGCTTTTATGTCCTTGGGAAAAGCTATTTCGAGGCAAATTCTCAGCCACTTGAATGGAGAGGTCTGAGGTACTTTTCTTTGACTGAAGGTCGGTTGTTTTGTATTTCTGGAGTCACTTGTTATTAAGTGAACATCACTTAACACTCTCTGATCACTTAATGATGAAAGTGACGTTCATCAAACCACACCTGCTTGAATGAAAAATGGAAGTAAGATGTTCTGAGAACAATGTTTTAGACATTCCTCTCCATCATAAATGTCCTGCAGAACATAAGCACTTTGAGAAACACTCTGGCAGTCAGCTCCATTTCACTTGGACCAAAGTACATCTCCTTCTGAACACAATGCTGTTGATTTGCTCTCCTGCTCTCTGCTATTTTTAACAATGCTCAGTCTCCTAATACTTCAGTGAGTGTTAAATCCATACTTGGACCAAATACTTTGTCTGGTGGTACAAGAGCCCTCCTAAAGCCACAATGTACCATGGTGAGTGGAGAACTTAATTTGGAGAGTCCAAGTAAAGAAAATTGGATAGCCAGTCTAAAATATCTCCAAGTACATATTCCTGAAATCAAAGTCATGGCAGGATTTTTGGATGACTTTCTGTCAGTGTGAAAACTGAAGGTAAGCAAAAAATTAAAGCACTACCACAAAGAAAATTGAAATCAACTGTGAAAACACCTTGTACCTTCCTATCCTTATACCTCAGGTCTCTGTGGTAGCCTCAATAAATCAAAACAGAATGTATGAAAAAAAAAAAAGAAGGTATTCCCTATTATAATCTTTCAAAGTTTCTTGTATTGAAAAAAAAAAAGAACAAAAACAAAAACAAATCAAACTTGGTTAAACCAGTAAACCTGAGAAAAATTGTGTGACTTTTTTTTTTCTCATGTTCATAGAAAATATGCAAACTTTGTCAGTTTTTCTGAGTAAGAAGAAATTTTTAAAAAATCAACACATTAAAGTTGAGTAACTTTTCTAGCTATTTTGATCAATTTATTGAAAGTCAACATTTTATTGAAAAAATTAAAAAAAAATAACATTTTATTGAAATTCCCCTGAAATTTATTGAAGGGTTACATATTGTTCTGTAACTGAATTCATTACAGAAAAATGTTAAAGGGTTATAGGCTATTTTACAAAGAAAACCCGGTACTAATTGGCTGAAAAGTCTGGTTTCAATTTCCATATTACAGCACATAAACTGAGAAAAAGAGTCAAGCAAAGAATAGAAGCAGATTTTGAAACAGCAGTAGAAGGAAAGAACGTAATGCAACAGGATATTAAATAATGAGATCTATAATAGCTAGAAGAAATTTAATTTTGTATAATTGCCAGAATGGTAGTTTTATGTCAAATTGTGAATGATATTGTAATAGGATTAGTCTGATACTGTGTTCTAGTTCATAAATATCAGGATTTATTGTTCCATAGTGTATATATTTTTAAGGTGAGATAAGACATAATTTTCACCTCTTGCATACAAATCCTTGTATTCATTGACAAAAGAAATGAATATCTTGTCTTAGACTGCCTAAATTTTATGTGCCTGAATGAGTCAACAGTAAGATTTTTTTTCCCCATCTGTTTTCTCTCAGTGTTTTGAAGGGGGAGATAGCAGATTTTCTGCATCTACAAGTCTGTTTAGTGCATGTCAGATTCTGCCATAGAACCAGTTTGCCTTTAGGAACTTCATTTTCTTTTCTTTTTTTTCTTAGTGGACTTAGTGGAATTATTTGTGGCACAACCTGCCACTAGCTGTAAGTATGGGAGCATAAAAACACAAGTTACATAACAGTTTTTGTACTGAAATAAGGCTCACTTTAGTCTTCTGTTGTGGCTTACCTGTGTAATATTATTAGCTACCATTGTTCTCCACAGTGCTGATACAGATCTCTGAGGAACTGCAGGGACTTAATGCCAGATCTTCAAAACAGCACAGCAAGTACTTGCATGCATTAATAATGGTCAAATTTTTATATTATCCCAGAAGAATGTGAAGAACAGTATGATAAGCAGTGGGAACTATAGACACCAAATGCATTGAATCTGTGGCTTTGTGATTTAAGATAGTTATGTGGGAAGTAAGTAGTTCTATAGTCCTGGTTCATAGTAACTTGCTAAGTGACAATTTTCAGAGAATCAGCAGAAAAAAATATATATATTTGAATAACTAATGAATGATAGCTCTTTATTTTAGCTTTATAGGAACTATTTAAGATTTCCACAGTGATCACACTGATTTACTACCACATATTGCACTAAGTAAGGTCTTTCCTCATATATGAGCTTGTCAGAGTCAGTATTTCAAGTACAGGATATGTGTTCATTGAACACGACTTAAAAGAATGATTTAGTATGTATTGCTGTATTCTGCCTGTTACCAAGCAACAATACTGAAGCCAGGAAGGAAATCCACAAGATTTTCCCTTCTCTCTTTCTGTTTTTCTCTTTTGCTCTCTCCCTTCTGCTACTGTCCAAGTTGTACACTCCTGGTGGAACAATGAGAAACAGAAAACTATGGAGGAAACGCAAAAACTACAGGTTAAACTATGGCTTCTCAGTGCCAAGGGTGAAACTGCCATAGGCTACAGAAGACCAGACTTTCCTTAAATCTTAGAAAAATGTCTGTGTTTGAAATACGTATGAAAAAGTACAATTGTGGAAGATCCATAAAGACCTGAAGGGTTGTGTCAAGTACATGTGTAATAGAGGAAGAGCTTAAATCACAAGTCTTCAAGTAGTTTTCAAGTTTCTTTTTGATGTGCAGAGCCTTTCCTAGTGAATTTAAGGCTGTTGATAAATGGTTTGTTTTCCTTGTTTTCCTTTCACAGGCTGATGAGAAGCAGTCTTTCCACTCCCAGAGGCCACAGGCTAAGAACCACTGCTCTGTGGTTTAGACAGACTCCTTTGGAAAGCAATCTAAAACAGTGGCTTTACTTATTAACTTTTGCTGGACTGCTACTACCCAGAGTAATCCCATATTCTATTGTCCAGGATATGTTCTAATGAAGGAAAAAAACAAACAAACAACAACAACAACAACAAAAAACACAAAATATCTCCACTGGTGTCTTTTATTAAGTAATGCAAAATACAGTATTAATTATGACACTGCATGCATTTTAGACAATATAAATGCAAGCCTACAGAAAATGTGACAAAGAAACCCTCAATTACTTTTGAGGTAGTATACAAGGAAAAATAGGAAAGCAGAAACACAGTGAATTAAAAGAACAAAATATTGGTATCACTTTGTGCATACAATAGTCACTCATAAATACATTTGTATGAAATAACTTAAGATACAATTCCATTCTTTTTAAAAAATATACTTCTTCAAATTCACCGTTCTTGTTAGTTTGTTTTCATATGACATTTTATGGTATTTTATCAGGTGGATTTATTTTTTGTCACCGTTGTCATGATTGTACCCTTTTCCTCCAAGAGTTTAGGCACAGATGGCCTCATGCACAAAAATAAATAAGAAACCTGCTTGAAGGGAAAAGAATTCTGCTCAAATAGCTTAGGATAGTATAATAAATACCATTTTGTTTATAAAAATATTTCAGGTTTATAAAAGAGGAGAGGGGATGATCTCCCATGTGGAAGGTATGTGAAGTGAAAAGTGCTGTATAACATTTTTGGAGAGATTTTGTTTTAAACATATAGTACCATTATGAATATATATTTTATCATAATCCTGTTTCTGAGAACCTTATGTTCACTAGAAGTATCAAACACTGTTTGCTTCCTTTTGTTTGTTGTCTTATTGCAGTTCTGGAAGATGCCTAGTTCAGAAGGGTTCCATATAGTTGTGCTTTTGTAAGGCTGTCCTTCCGACTCAAACCAGTACTCCCAGTCCGTTGAAACTGCTGCTGTTTGCTGTGAATACCCGAATGGCTTCCTTGCTCCATGGAAGACTGGTGGATTTCTGAAGCCTCCACTGAACTTTGATTGAGGGACTCTGCCGAGCTGTTGGGGCTCACGTCCACATATTCTCTTTTCAACACCGGGCTATTTTCAATGTTTTTGCTACTGCATAACTGGACGGTGATCCTTTCATTTTTTTGGTCTCTCGATTCTTTTGTTTTGTAAGTGGGCAACTTGTCCTGTTTACAGCTAGTGCTGATGTCAATGTTCAGGCCACT
Organism: Anseranas semipalmata; assembly: GCA_013399115.1. Taxonomy (NCBI): domain Eukaryota; kingdom Metazoa; phylum Chordata; class Aves; order Anseriformes; family Anseranatidae; genus Anseranas; species Anseranas semipalmata. The sequence goes on along the minus strand of VXAA01003318.1, from coordinate 1,106,574 downwards.
GTCTGTTCTCAGGAAGCAAGAATCCACAAGTCTGCTTTGGCAGATATCATCTCCCTCTGAGCAGCTATCTGCTTTGTAACTAGCATAGATGGGGCTTGTTCGACTGTCTCCCTTTTTAATAGGGCTGCTGTAGTACTGCTCTGAAAAACTGCAGGGCGATAGCCTGTCAGTGTTCCTGTAAGAGTATGCACCGATGTCCTCCACGCTCAATTGCCTCCATCGCCCAGGCAAGTCTTCTTCTGAAAGGTGGGTGCTCATCTTCTGATTCGCTAAAGCCTGCTGTGGTGTCATGGCTGAGAAATGAAAAGGTTCGTTTGCATAAGGAGGCAGAGTCCTAGTAAAAGTGGGTGAGTTCTCGTTGTCATCAGCAAGTTCCATGTGCTGCGCAGGTTTGGGCTTGGCGAACCTCGGGCTTCCCTGATGCTCATAACCTGCAGGTGACTTTCTTTCAAACAGTTCATCTCGGTTGCTCATGTAGATCGCTTGCTGAGAGGCTGTCAGTGTGTTGGCTTGGGCATTCTCCTTCTCCTCGGATGTGACACTGAAGCTGGAATAGGAGCTGGAAGTCGGCAAAGAGGTAATATACTCTGGGAAGGCTTCGTGAGAGAAGCTGGAATGAAAACCATCTTCTTCGACAGTACTGTCCGTGGAGTTCTGGGACCGCAGGAAACCCACATCCTTCACTTGCGTGTCCACGCTCTGCCTCCTCTCCCTCCTCCTCTCCTCAGGGCAGTAAAGGGCAGTGTCACTGCAGTAGATGTCTGACTTGTACTGGGGCCTTTGTCCAAGTTTTCCAGCAGAGTCCTGAAAATTGAGATCCCTTGTAGATGGGCTTGACAAGTGTGAAGACAAGCTGTTTGGATCTGGTTTTTCCAGTACTTTGGCAATGACGCAAGTGGGTATGGTATCAGCGTAAGATGTGTGGCACAAGGGGACAGAAAGGCTGCACCCATGTTTTTCCAGATGGATACTGACTCTTTCCTGAAAGTCAGATGGCAACTGTAACATAAAGAGATGGCAGGGGAGGGGAGAGGAGAAAAGGTACGTATCAGTACTGGTGTCTGCTTGGGCTTATGCAACATCGATAGATGAGTGCAGTTTATGACATTACATAGCTCACCATATATGGCTCTTTGACTAACGTGATGGCCACAGTCTCTGTGCATTTCTGAAAACAAATGTAATCAAATGAATTTTATTTATTTACTTAACATTTGGAAGTCTTTATTTCCTTCCTCTCTTGGAAAACACTGAAACTGAAGGGATTGCTTCCAAATTAATTCAAGATGGATAGAAATGAACTAAGGAACATAGTAAACAATAACCTTAAAAAGACAGGTAGGGAATTACAGCCTACAGCAACGCTTTCCAGACAGCGTGCATGTATGTGATTTGAAGTTGGTGTGTGGAAGTCTCTGCTGGGGTGAGGAAAGAGGAGGAAGAGGCCAGAAATATTCTGTTCTTTTGCCTTTCTTTGAGCTCCTCTTGCTTCCAGCCCAGAGCCAAATTGGCTCCTGCCCTTCAGTGTTGCATTTGATAAACAATGCTATTTGAAGAGGCAAGAAAGATGATTTCAGTGACACTTAAAGCAATGGTACTGGTTGCTCTGACAGGAGTGTTTCTGTGCTGGGAGGAAGCAAATGAAACCAGCTACCTTGCCCCAAAACTCGGACCCTGCTTGTCAGGTCGACAATCTGTATAAGCCTTTCAACATACCCTCCTCTACCAGCAGCTCCTAGTGGCTGCTTTTCTAGTTTCTTACTACACCAACAGAAATAAGAGCTAAGACCCAAAGATGTGTTATGATTCTTGTGGTGGGCCACTCAAAGTTAACCAATAAATCTATTATGCATCAAAAATCATATAGTTTCGGCAGAAAGATGGGATCAACACTGCGGGCAGTGTTTCCACCTGCCATCCTGTCATGTGGAGCAGAAGAAGTTGAGAGACCGCATTCTGTGGTACAGTTCAAAAGCCCAGTAAGTAAATCTTACATAGTTATAACCACGCATCATACTAACCGTATTTTTTCTGCCTGGCCCATTTCAAATCTCTACCAATGATCCTGCAGGGATACAAGAGACTGCTGCACGAGAGTATTTCAGTATTTCTTGCAGGAAATCAAAAGAACTTGTGTTTGGGCCAAGTTTGTAACTGGGTTTGTGACTTTGGGTAAGCTCCCTTGATATGCATGTTGATTTATGCCAATTAAGAATATAGCCCCTGAATTCTTGGCTGAAATCTACTCAGCTCTAGTTTGTTTGTTTGTTTGTTTGTTTGTTTGTTTGTTTTTTATAACTAGCAACCAAGTTCCTCTTTGCCAAATAACCAGTGGTTATTCTTCTAGCCCCAGCTATCACACTCCCACCTTAACTTTGTTTCTCTAGAGGAGACAACCCTACAAATATTGAGGTGGTCCCCCTCAGCCCCTCTCTTTAGGCAAGGAAAATTCAAGGTGTCTGCTGCTTCTAATGATCTAATATCATATGAGGTATGCAGTCTCTCTTTTAGCTTTACTGGGAAGTGCTCAAAGTTGGTTTAATCCCCAAAATTCAACGTATTCAAGATGGCATATTGTGAAATGGCATTTTTGTTAGTGTGGAGTAGGATGAGAATTTTTTCAACCAACAGAACTTCTATGATATTTTGGAATAATCATTATGTTGATAATTAGCTCATATATCTTCCACTGGAAATAAAGAGTATGATATTGCCAATCTGCTGGCAGACAGCAATATTAGTCATAGTAAGTACAGATGCAACAAAGATTGAATAAACAGTTTGTAAAATAGGGCTGCTGTAAATTGCCACAAAAGTAAGGTAAAGAAATACAGTTCATTTAATGTGAAATTGCTGTAGGGGGCAGCTATTATTTAGTATCCTGTAACACCACTGTTTGGTCTATTTTGTATACATTATTTAGATTATGAAATGTGTTACAAAAAAGAACATTTTTTTTTGGTTATTGTACTGGAAACTGGAAATACTAAAATGATATTGCTGTCACATTACTATATTGTACTATAGTTTAGGTTCCTGGATAATATGCAATACTTCGTCTGGCAATATTTGTGCTTCTAAGGAATTTAGTGACTGACAACACATTCACGCTTGCTACATTAATAAATACTTGGGGTTAGGAGTGGAGTATGTCCATTTAATTGAGTGTATGACAGTCTGTGAAATTGTGGGAGATCCCAATTTGTGATGGTTTTCTGCAAGTGAACCTCTAAGTACCTTTAAGGTCCTCATTCTTACTAATAGGTAGGATGCTTTTGGTATGAGTAATGTGATGATGACTCCTGGATATGAGTTACTAAGCGAAGTCCGTTACTAGGAAAAAATAACATGATCAAGATATTGGTTAATTTGGAAATTTTATCTCAGTTCAAGGAAATCATTGCCCATTTGATGGAAGAGTGTTGATCTATCCTTGTCAGGTTTGTTTAGTTCTCTTAAGCAGTCTGCTGGCTTAGAAATGGTTTATATATTTCACATGCAATTTTGCATGATTCTGCCACAGAATTGCACGAGAGGCCATCTGGGGGGACATTAACCTGATGAGACTGATAAAGGGAAGGCTTTTCTGTGACCTTCAACAAGCCAATATACGTGAGGAAGGTGCTATTGCTTTGAGTAGGGTCTTGCTTCTCTAAAGACAGCCTTGTTCACCAAGATAACATTTGCTTCCCCTTTAAGGAGTCTGTTTCTCATGCCTGGTTTTCTTGGAAGTGAAAATTATTAATTAGAGCTTACACCTTGGAAATCAATCATCCAGTGCTCTGGTTGCTTTAGAAAAAGATATTTGTTCTGTCAGTCTATTTTAAAATTCAGGTTTATAAATTAGCTGGACTGGAAAATAGCTTCAGGAGGAAAATTGATTATATTGGAATCTCTGATGCCTGCAGGTTGTCATTTCCCAAATTCCCCCCCAAAACCCGAACATTTCACAGTCTAGAGTTCTCACCACTATGGTTTTAATAAAACATTTACTTTTCAACATGGTCAGCAGAGACCCATTTTATTGGATAGCAAAGTTATGGGAAAAGAGTACCATGAAGTTACATTACCAGCTGTGATTTTGTCAGCACCTTCCCCAGCTACACAGAATAGCAGCAGGTGCGCAAGCCCTCCAAGTTGCTTAAAGGGCAAAAAAAAAAAAAACACCCTTAAGGGCAAAAAAGTTCTGGAATTGATACATGTAAAATAACCTGTTTTCCATAAAATATTTATTTCTTTAAATATTCATCAGGTTTAGTCACTTTACCTCAGAAAGTTTATGTGCCCTGTCGTAATTCTTGCTGCACTGGAGCAACTGAGCAGCTAAATTGCAGTCCTTCCTATAGAGCTCCTAAAAAAAAAAAAAAAAAAGCCTGTATTTTAAAGTTTGCAGACAGTTTGTGACTTTCAGCCTTTCTCTCATGCCTGAGAACTGTTTTAGAATTTGACTTTGGGGAAGTTTGGAGCATACTTTAACTTTTAAAATCATTAAGATTCTGTGTTTCTTGTGTGGTGCTGAGAAGTTTATCCCCTTGCTCTGTGAGGGTAGATAGAATTACCAGAAATTAAAAACTGTAGCTACAGAACAGTTATCTGCATTTCAAAAGATGTATACTTACCATTAGAAACTTGACTTTATACTGCTAACATGCATGGAGCTATGAAGGCTAAAATAAAGATGATATTTTAAGCAAAAAGAAAATTTAAAAACAGGCTGAGTATTATTGAGATCAGCACTGAGATATTACTTCAGAAATGCTGAAAAAATCTTATGAGACTGTGGGAGAAGTTCACTGCAGAAATATACATTGTATCCTTATTTTTTTAAAAGTCCTTTGTCTCCTCATGAAATTTTCTTGCTGGTTCTTGGCTCCTTTCTTATCTTCCAGAATGTAACTATACAAATACATTAAATCTCTCTGCAAACATTTGATGCTACTGAACAGCATATTTTTACTGGGTAAGAAACTATCATGAGAATTTCACAAAGGGAAAAAGAGAATTTAAATAGGCCACTTAAACTATTTTTGTATTGAATGTTTGTATTGAATCTCTGTTTAATGAGAAAATTCAGTACAGAGATTTGCCCTTAACTCATTTTTTTTTCGTCTTAATTTAATTTAAGACACATGACTGTAACTGTATCCTTCACTCAGTTTCTTTGGGTCTCTGGAGGTAAGAGTTATATGTTGCTTCTGATCAAGATGCCATTAAAAACTAAGTTTGCTGCGCAAGTTGACTTTACAGGTGGGAATAGATGAGACAAAGCATAAATGACTGTGGACACTAAGCTGTGTTAACCTGTAAAAATTACAAAAATGTTTATAAAGAAAAAGTGTTGAATATTGAAAGCGTTTGAATTTTCTCTGGTGCTAATGTTGTTGCATCACAAGCAAATTTTTACTGTTCCACTTGTTCCCTTAACAATGGATATATTTTCTGTGAAAAGGAAAGGTAGAATTTCCCTCTAGAAATAAGGTAGTAATTCCCTCTGCTTAGACATACCATTTTAAAGGTATTCTGTAATAACAGGCTCAACGAGAAGTTCCTGGGAGTCTGTGAGGCATGTGGGTAGTAAATGTATGTTTCCTGTGACCATTAGTTGATTTATATTTTCATATTCAAGGGCCCATAAAACCATTTCTGTGTGTGTGTGTGTCTGTCTGTGGGAGCTTTATATATGCCACGTTCTGCTTTAAATGTACTGGGGAGATAGATTTCATTTATGTAGGTCTTAAATTTTATGTTAGTACACACTATATTTATTCCTGAAATTAGATGCAAACAGCAGGAATCCAAGAATTCAATTTAGAAGCAAAATCTGTTGCATGTGCGTGTGATCCTGACATGTTACATGCACATTAAACACAAAATATATTACTGTACGCTGGATAGCATAGACAAGTACTCCAAGTCCCTTATGGCATTACTAGGCACACAAAAATGAAATCACTCCAAAATCTAATCCTTTCTTTAAAATCTGTGAGGCTCTGTTTCTGTGAAGTGGTTGTCATGGAGAGTACAAAAAGCATTTCTGACACTTTATTTTTAGCTACTTTAAAAATTACTACAAAAAAAATTACATGTGATTTGGATGTGTCACGTACTTTTTTCTCAACATGCTAGGGCACGCCATGTGGCTGGAGAGACTTTGTCTTAAATATTTACTTGAATGGTGACTAGCCACACCTGTGGCAACTAGAACAATAATCAGCACTTAATTCTAAAGTGTTTTCCATGGTCTAAAATACATTTTTGCATCAAAAGCATCATATTAAGTGTCCATCAATAGAACAGGGGGAAATATAGTTGGAGGAAGAAATACTGGCAAGACAAAAACATGTTCTCCCCAGGGTGGCTTCAGTTCAACATTGTCTCTTCTTATTAGGTATAATGTTAATGGATTGTTTCATAGTTCTTTATTTTAAAATTTGGAATTTATCCTTCACTTTAATTAATGACACCACATAACTAACAGCAGATTTTTTTCTCTTTTTGACATCAAGTATGAAGCAGTAGTACTGGTATTTGAGGCTTCTGTACTGTAATATAATATTCAGCATGGTTCACAATAATTCTGATGTCTTGGAAGAAGAGTACTCTGTATTCCAGGTCAGTCTAAGCTGCCTTTTAAAAAATGTCAATATTGAAAACATTTCTTCAGATGTGGGCTCAAACCTGACTTCATGAAGTTGTGGAAATGTATGAATATTTACTGGGAGAGCTTTACCATTTCTATCCCTTCCATTTTAAATTTGAAATAACTCCACTGATTTCAGCTGGAATTAGTCTGGATTTATACCTGTACTTCTAAAACCCGAAGCTAGCCCATTACATTTACCAGGTTTATTTAGTTACAGATAGTAGAGTTATAAAGTAACTGGTGTTTCAACACAGTTTCTGTAAAGACAGAAAATCAGATTGTGAACTCCTTGTTTCTGTTGGAAAGTGGTTAATCACATAGGCACAATTTACATCAACAGGTAATGGCATCAGATGCCCCCTGCTATGACTAACAGTTTCATATGAAATATGGGAAGATTGAAGGCAATATGTTGAAGAATAAGCATTAACAGAAACACATCTTCAGTAGGTGATTTTTTTTTTTTTTTTTTACTAAGTATCTAAGGAATGGCACAATAATGAACTAAATGTCTGCAACCTTCCTTTCTTTGCTGTCTTTATTAGGTTTGTCCCTGGAAGGATTTCATGAGCTTGGTTGCCAGTTGCAGAACACATGCCAGGTTCCAGCACTGTTTAATGAGGTGCAGGGTGACAATCACAAAATACATTCCCTGTTTCATTTCATGGAGATAGGTAAAGTGTTAAGCGTGAACCATAGATGGGGAAAACCTGGCTCCCCCTCTCTGTGATAATCTGAGTGACTAGGTTGGGTCAATTTTATCTAGTACTAGTGGAGCTCACTCATGTTGGGCATCCCACGTCAGTGAGCAAAGACTGAAAGATTAGAGGAACTGTGGCAAATGTAGGGTTCTACACTGTGCCTACAAGCCTTATGATGAATCCTCACTTGAGACATGTCCATGCAGTAGCTCTGAGCATATGCTTCTACCAGTCTGCTGTACTAGACTGAAACCTATGGTAAACTCATTGTGGGAATATTGCCTTTCTTAGAATATGTTTTTCATCGTTTTTTTGGTTAGACATAAGGACAAAAATATCAACGAAAAGTCTCACCCCAGCCCATAACTTAGGAACAGTCAAAATTACAAAATGATGGGAACATCAAACATGAATTTTAAGTGTAGATGTGACATTGCATTTAATGTAAACAATAAGAAATTATTCTATAATTACATAGGAAGTGCATAGCCTAATTTGTTTCTGAGTATAACCTCAAGATGTATCCATAATTAAATACTTACATTGTCTTCTGACAACTTATCTATTGTCACCTTGGCCTCTATTAAGTGATTATTGAGTGCAATTATTTCATGGCTCAAAGCCCGTTTTTCCTCTTCGTAATGTTGACCCTGTGTAGAAAATGGAGTAGTCAGTATTTTTTTCTACTGTCAGAATATTTCAGTAAAATGCCCAAAGCTTGATGTCATTCTCAAACCTAGGGAAAAGCACAACAGATCAATATTTCTTTTTCTATTTTTTGCTATTTTCACTCAGCAGATGAGGCAATGTGCTATGAAAACATGGAGGTCAAATTAAACACACACTAGGTACCTTCACAAAAGGCTCTAGCTAGCCTGTGAAAAAGGATTCAATTGAGCTTCATCTGTTCCTTGTTTGATGCAAGCCAGGGTTTCTAACCTAGAAGGGACTTGGGCTGCTCTTGGCTTTTGCTACAAGAATGTTTCAGTTATGCCATTAGCTCCCATTCTCACTGGGGAGGAAGAACGATATTTAAAAAGGAAAGTAGTTGTATCTGAGCCAATTTCGTTTTAGCTGTTGACATGCTGGCATTAAAAGCCCCGAATGTGGTTGTTCATTTCTCAAGATGAATGTTTGCCTGATTGCGGGGTTAGCACATGCACTAGCTGAATGTGACCCACAGTGGGATAATAGGAAAATAATCAGATTCAAACTTCTTGCTGCCCACCAATTTAATCTTGTTACCATTAGACTGTAACTCTTTATTATAAATGCAAACAATTCAGCAGGAAAAATAAAGTGCCACTGGCCCTTCCCCCTTGTGTCCCATTTTCATATTGCAGTGTTTATCGCATCACCTCATATATAAAAAATATTTTGTAATGATCGTTTATAACCCTGCCTCCAGCCTCACATTAGTAAAAAATGTATGGTAGGTTCTGCATTCTGTAGCTCAGATCAAGGTATCTTGTGCTCTGTGCTGTACAAGACCACGATAAAAAGAAAGCTTTCCAATTATCTGGAGGGATATTTTAGAAAGTAGCACCTCAATAAGAACAGAAAGTAGGGTAAACTTTAATGTATATCTGTTTTGTTTTGTGAAACTACTCCAGTGACAAATTCACAATCTCACTTTCCATTCTAAAATTGTTTGAGTAATTTGTGAAGTATTTACTCCAGCAGGCTGATCGGATTTGCTACTGAAATTTCCCAAATGCCATATTGCCAGGGTCACTCAAAAATCTTCCATCGACACACGCTCGACGTTGTCAGCTAATTGACAGCGATGAGAGCTTTGTGTCTTGAAGTCCGAATATCAAGGTTAATGATGCAGCTTCAAAGCACCAGGCTATATTAAAAAAGGGTGACTAAACTGAAAGTAGCAACTGATCCTAAGTTGCTGTTTAATGAAAAACACATTCTAAAATGCTCTAAGAAAACCCATAGCTTGTTTTAAACAGTGCAGATATGATTGAGGGGTCATTGTGAAGGTCTGGCCTAGCCTATTTTAATGTCAGCTTTTCTATGGACTGGCTGCTCCCTGCTATTACAAGCCTCCTGGAGGCTGGTTCAGGCTTGAACCTCTCCTGTTTTTATCCCCTTTGATCATCTCACCAGTGCTCCTGCTGGCTGCCTGGGGACTCTATCATTGAAAGCCAAGGAGTAGCTTGGAGAGCTTGCAGGAGCTTCAGCTGCACTGGTTTGAACAAGACACATGACCTTAGGGGCTATGTTTTTTAATTAGGCAGATCGACATGGTTTTATACGAGACCCTTAACTCTCATTGATTTTAATGGGAACTAAACAGCTAGGCACTTTGTAAACCTCCTGGACATCTGTGCACCTCCAGAAATCTGTCTCCTTTGAGAGTGTGACTGAAGATTACATTTTCAAAGGTATTTAGCTGTGTAATGAGGTAAACAAGTGCTATATTGGCATCTCCAACTACCTAAGTACCTGGGGAAAATGTGTCCCTTCAGTTTTCTAAATTGTTTCATGCTTTTGAAGGATCCAGGTCCCCCGAGTACAAACTTAATCTTCCAAATAACTCTTTGTATTGAAGATTTTATCAATCCTTGCATGACAAGTTGTCATCAATGCCAGGGCAGCTGATTTGTAGGACCCCCGTTTACTCTGATTTCAATGAGTGTTGCTCTTGCCTAACCAAATTGAACTTGGCTTAATATATTTTGCAGTTCAGGCAAGATTGTCCAATCTAAGATTTATAGGCTTCAGCAGAGAGAGGAACTCATAAAAAGGCAGCAGATTCAGGCTTTGGAAACAGTACTTTCCATTGCATTAAGTAATGCTGAATTGACTGAATTATGGTTTCATTTTATTCCAGTTACTGAAGCTTTTGGGCTGACATTTTCCAGATTTTGTATCTGACCAAATAAGATTAAAAAAAAATTTTGTATTTGTTGAACTGTAGAATTCACTCCAGTCCAAATGTATACTATGTAGGTCAGGAGATAGACAACAAAGTCACAGCCATCTTATCCGTGCTGTGGAGGAGTGGGAATGAGAAAGAAAGGCTAGTCCCAGTCTTCTCCACCAGTACATGTTAGCATCTTTCTCTTAAAATCAGTGTTGTTGATGTGGGCAAGGAGTCCGCCTCACTGTAGCAAAATGAGGTAGCCTAAGGGTGGACAGGGCCCTGAAAAGCTTTGGTGTATTGACCACATATTCAGTGTCCCAATGTTTGAACGTTCAGGGCTTGTCAGATATTACTCTGGTGCAGCTGTGGCAACAACAGAGCAGAGGCTTAACCCTGAGACCACCTTGGGGAAAACAGTGCAGCTGGAAGATATGTCATTTTAGTGCTGGATAACTGCATTAAAAGGATTGCTGGGTGCTGACAAATGCAACTTTGAGCTCTCCAATTGCAGTCAGGCAATCATATTTCCAGCAGTGAGTGTAAATGACGGAGTGGGATAGAAAGAGGACAGGAATCATAATATCAATGCTATGATTACAAGTTACAAATAGAGATGGTTATTTTACTTATAACCACCTTCTGCAGACCCCTCTATGCCTGGTAGCTCTTAGATATTTTCTTCTCCTGCTCTTGCACAGTGCTGGTGACCTCTCCTCTCTCTCCTTTTGGCACTGCTTTCTCTTCTGCAGGTGCTAAAAACCTATCTCCTAAAACTCAGTTCAAGTTAATGGGGTTATTGATATGCCAATAGCTTGCAGCTGGGCTGAGGGCTCCTGAAGCCCAATCCAAAATTCTGTGGATCTTTTTTCAGAAATTTTTGTTGAGTCAGCTCAATGCATCTTGCCCTGGGCTCCTCCCCTGTCACAGAGCCAACCTAAGAGTACAATGCATAGTGTCTGACTAATTCGCCAGAACCGCAGTCATGTGCCCATATCTGAGTCAGACCAAATTTGTCCTGCTGGGTGACTCCAGCAGTGCACAGCGCTGATATTAATGTTGGGGGAACCAAGAGCTCATGGTCGTTGCTCCTAGCCTGGATTTAACATGAGCCTCACTGCCTCCTACTCAGATCTTTCCTGATGAAAGAGTTGGGTACCTACTCTTTCCAAGGGGATCAAATGATACGATAAAAGATACTGTCTCTGTCTGGAACCATCTTTTTCTTATAATTTGTATCTATCACAGCTAGATATCCCTCATATTTTCACAGATCCAAAAAATCATAAGGTGTGACTTTCAAAACTGCTTGGTATTGTCTGGTCCCAGTTGTTAATGGTATGAGTGGGGTGAAAAGAGTTTTGATAGGTTGATATAGCATGAAATATTTAATAGATAAGTGCATTTTCAAATGTAAGAAAAGCTGGATGAAAGGATCTGCTTGAGGCTTTTCTTGCATACCAGTGGATCCACAAAGACTCCTACTCTAGTCCTTCAGCACAGATGGATAAAATGTAATAAAATTGGTTGTCTCTCTGGTAAAGTTTTAGTCTCCCTTCAATGCTTTCCTGTGTTCCAGCAGCTGGAGAGTGTCCTACAGTAAAGCGGTGTCAGCTTCTCGGTGAGGGCTAGACTGCGTACTGTCGCCTTTGCTGTCCTGCGGGAGCTTTGAGATGTGTACAGACCTTTAGAAATCAGTCTCAGCTTTGCAAATGAGCAGTGCTGCTCTGTGGAAATGTCAGCCTTTTCAAACATGGCAAAGTAAATCTGTTCTTCATGTACCTGTAAGGAACATTTCAACGGATAGCATTTCAATGCTACCATGGGAATAATGTAACGGTAGCAGTGACCATCAAGACAGGCCATCAGCATTCCTTTGGAAATGCCTGTTAATAAGTAACACCTGAATGACAGAAGGAAAGAGGGAGAGACTTATTCTGTTACAAATACCACGAAAGTGGCACTGTTATCCCATCTCGAGTGCATTGGACACAGGTTTACTGCAATGTTCATTGATATGCAATACAGGCAGAACTTTGTTCTCTTTCTTTCTTCACTGCTGTGCTTTTCCAGGAGGAAGACAGCATTTACACAGGAGAAATTCCCCACCTTCTTGGACCAGGGTAACACTGTTATCTCAGATGTTTTTCTCTCAGAGTGCCAGTCATGATCTTTTCATTATAAATATTAATAGGTGCTGTAAGGTATGTGCTAAGCAGCTACAATGTATTTACTGTTATTCTGTTGACCGTAGTTGGTGAACAAGTGCTTTGGGGATATATTTTCACAAAACAAGGTCTGTATCTTTTATGGACATCTTTTATATTCCCTTTGAAATCATTCTGGTAAGAATAAAACAGAGCAGTTGCTGAGACACAGAAGTGGTAGGAATGGCCGATACTCCAGAGGATGGGCTGGAGAAATGGGCTGTAACCACATGAAGTCCAACAAGGAGAAGTGCAAAGTCCTGCACCAGGGGAACAACAACCCCAGGTACCCATACATGCTGGGGCCACCCAGATGGAAAGCAGCTCTGCAGAAAAGGACCTGGGAGTTCTGGTGGGCACCAAGCTGAACATGATTCAGTAATGTGTCTTTGCCACAAAAAAGGCTAAGAGTATCCTGGGTTGTGAGCAGTTCAAGAGAGGTGATCCTTCCCCTCTGCTCGGCACTGGTGAGACCACACCTGGAGTGCTGTGTCCAGTTCTGGGCCCCCTGGTACAAGAAAGACATGGAGCTATTAGAAGGAGCCCAGCAAAGGGCCACAAAGATGATTAAGGGCCTGGAGCATCTCTCCTACGAGAAAAGGCTGAGAAAGCTGTGACTGTTCAGCCTAGACAAGAGAAGTCTCGGGGGAGAATTCATCTGTGTGTAATTCATCTGTGCAGGGGGTTGGACCAGATGGCCTCCAGAGGTCCCTTCCAACCTCAACCATTCTGTGATTTCTGTAAGCAGTTATGGCTACCATACCTCACATGAATGCTGTGAAAACCGGTACACGGCATTTGGGGTTGTTATGTTATTTAGTATTTTAATATCCTGTTATTAGCAAATACTGACATCTACCATAGAAGCAAATGTTGCTATTGTTATGCAAAGAAGATTTAATATATAATTAATACATCCTTAGGTCCTAATAAAATAGTGAATAAGTATGTATTGAATATAATATAAAGTCACTGGTGATTCTCTCTGGTATTCTGTCAAGACTTCAAAGGGACGTGGTTAGACTTGGTACATGGGAATGCATGTCTTCTGGAGTCAGTGGAGCAACATCTAATTATTACTAATAATTACGCTAATAATGAGGGATGAGAATGTGCTATCTATCACAAAGAAAGGGCACCCATATGCTCATTGCATTCTCAGTGATTGTTCAATGAGAGTATTTCAATGATGAGTGAGGAAGAATTTGCTTTATAACATCTGTCAGTGCATCTCTTATATCATGGTGAGATATAAAAGCAGTCATCCCTTGGACAGCTGAAGGCTGGGAGAGTACACAATAGTCTCTCCCACCAGCTGTGGAACCTTTTCACTGTTGCAGAGGATAATAGTGTAGCTTAGTTAAAGTTTATGTGAACTCTTCTTCCTATCCAGGTTTGTCATGGTTCCTCCTGAGCAAGGCACAATTTTGAAATACAGTGTTTGAATCAAGGGACCTTTTAGCTTCCTGACAGAGTTTTAAATAGAAACCAGGGTGGTGGTGGGGATGTCTAGTCCAGGAGCATATCTGACAAAGTAAACAAAACAAGAATGAGAAAATTGTGATGGAAATAAAACCTTTTTTTCTATTGTAACTCCTTAAGTTAACAGCTGTTCAATTTACAATGCTTCCCCACAGACCATATGCATAACATATGTTTTATCAATTGACTCATAAAAAAGCAAAATATGGTTTAGATTTGCAGATATTACTGGATATTCTCTGCAGCAATTCATGATTTTAAGCATTACTGCATGTTAGTTTCTGTTCTGCAGATCTTGTAGTTATGACAGATTACGTGCTTGTGTGCATGCATGTTTATTGATGCTTTGGAGATATGTGAGTTTATATGTGAGTTCAGAGCCCAGCTATGGATATCCCCTACTCACACTCACTTGCACTCATGGGCAGAAACTGTAATAAAAATTGTGAGCTGACAAGATGAGAACAAGAAATAAGAATAGGGAAGGAGTTTTCAATAAATGATGAAATTGCGCCAGCTGAAGCCAGCTCATGACATGAACTTTGGGGTGTAGGTACTTTGGTACTGATCATTGTTTGATAGCATCATTCAACGCCTCTTGCATTTTTGGTTTTCCTTCTTTGTATAAGAATCTTATTTTGTTTTGACAGCAAAATAATTATCCAAAGCATCTATTAACTTGCAGACTCACTGAATCCACAAGTCTGTTTAAAGATGTGCATGTTTACAAGCAACTAGAGAAAAAGAGCCAAACGTTTTGCTAATTTATTAGGTAATTCTTTGTCGAGTTACAAACAAAATTGCAGAAGTCTGTAGGGACTTATGCAGAGTCTGTGGCAGCACCCTGACTGCACTTCAGGATGTGCCACTGTCTCATCTTTGCTTTCCACTGCAATAATCCCCAGGACACTCATCCTTGTCTCAATACCTCTTCATAATGCTAATAAAGCCTGGCTTTCAGGAATGCTGTTATGTTATGGTAAGGAGCAATGACTAATTCATTGTATTTATTCTATGGTATATTAGATATTTATTGAAAATGATTTTCTGTTTCCAAGCTGCCAAGGGCACAGGCAAGGCTGCATTCTTCAGAGACAAATTTATGGCATTAAGGGTTTTAAAATTCACACTTTCTTGGGAAAGTCAGAGAAAATATGTTGTTGATGTGTCTTGTGCCTGATGCCTTACCTATTGCAAAAGTCTATGTCATGTTGGAGTTCTTCAGCTCAGAGAAGATAGTGGCAAGAGCTTTATTGTAACATGACAGGCCCTTCTTACGATGAACACTTAAGAAAAGGGAAGCGACAGCTGTATGAGGTTTGGGTTGGCTCAGAAAGGGTCTAGACTGCATGCTGTTGCCATAGCTTAGGTTATTTTGATTTTGTAATTTTATCTAAGATATTATCAAAATAATTAAAAAGTGTTATATAATCATAGTGAAATGAAAAGAATGGAAGATTCAGCTGAGCTACTGTTAAGGAGCAAAACAAATTGCAAAGAGAAAAAGAATTGTTAAGTGAATGGGTAGAGAAGAAGTACCATTACTTCAGATCACACCAGGTAGGCTCACCAGGCTTGGAGCTTGAAAATGTCACTCTAATGACTGTTAATGACTGTTTAGTGCTCAAAGTTTCTAGCCACACAGGTTCACCTGTGGAAATGGAGAAATTACTGGGCGCAGGATATTGCTTAGACTCTATTTAAATGGACTGGGAAGAGAAAGATGCGTTAATTTCTCTGAGTAAAGAAGTAAAATGGCTTAGGAAGGAAAATGTGAAATTCTGGAATTTGGAATCTTATATTTATTCATGTTGGTTGCAGATAATTTTAATATGCAAATGCATTTTGATTGGAGTTAACTACCTAAGCAAGAGCAATTTCCCAACCAAACAACAAAACTAAGGCTAGACTATTTACAGCACTTTGCTCTTTAATACTTTGTTCTGCTCTAGGAATTTTTAAATTTACATTTCCTGTCACCTTTTGACATCTTTTCTTAATAATTAGGTAGGTAAAAGAAAAATGAATGTAATTGCTGTCTTAAAAATAACTGTTTAGCTAAATGCTCTCTCTTGGGAATTAGCATATTTCCCTCTCAGAAAAGCTTGCTCTGACTGATCACACTCCTGTGGCAAGGCTGAATTTCCCTCTGTAGGAGGGAGCTCAAGTGCTTAAGATCCGTTCTTGTAGTGGAGGCTTGTGCAGACCCAGATTTGCATCCAAGACCTGCTCGGTGGTGCCTGGCCCGCTCGGAGCCAGCCACAGCATGCTGCTTGCGGGCTGGTCTGCTCTCCCTGCAGTGCTTGTCCTCTCTGAGAGGAATTCATGGTAATCAGGGCATTGGTCTTACTGCTGTGTTATTGTTATCATCTAGGCTTCTGGCTCTTGAATACTCCAGTTCACATTTAGAGCTCTTCCTCTTGTCGAAATGGAACCTTACAAACATGTCGATATACAACATGTGTATGTCCTATATATCTGCTTTTTTCATCTCTTAAATGTATTTAACCTACATTGAAACATCAGCTGGGATATTGATTGGAAAGATTTGGTAAACTGGGTGAAAAATTGCAAGTACATTACAGAGAATAGTCATAATGTACTTAAGTCTTTTCGGTGTGAATTAGCCCTTCCAGTTTTATTAAAAAATCTCTCTGCTATTTACTGTGTAAAATCTCATGTTGGGTGAAGACATTTAACGTTTTTTTTTTTTTTTTTTTCTCCCCAATCAACCCCAACTCCTTGATAACATTGTGAGAAAATCCCCATAAGGTGTTTTCAAGGCAGAGCAGGGGAAGTTTATTAAAGTAAAATACTTTGTTCAAGTATCTAAACCCTCAGACCCTGCTAAAAAATGTCTTTTTGGCAGCATCACAATTCAAATGGCCATAACCAAGTATAATGACTATATTAAATAACTAGTGTGAAGAAG
Source organism: Anseranas semipalmata (assembly GCA_013399115.1). NCBI lineage: Eukaryota > Metazoa > Chordata > Aves > Anseriformes > Anseranatidae > Anseranas > Anseranas semipalmata. Next base: position 1,089,734 of record VXAA01003318.1, on the reverse strand, counting down.
TCTAAAAGGGGAAAGAGTCATTATATAAATTGCTTGAGCAAAGAGAGAATTTTGCTTCCAATCCAGCTAACATGGTACTCATGTCTCCTCTGCCTCCTAACGCAGCTTTCTGAACAAACCACCTCTTTCTGTAAAACCACCACTGTTTTGGTGGTGGTTGTTGTAGTGCTTTTTGACATGTGTTTAGCTGCAGCTTTTCAAGATTTCCGAGAAACCCTGGCTGGAGGGACAGGCAGGAGTGTGCAAGAGCACCTGGCTGAAGTTTGCTGCATGGTGTGGTCACATGAGGCTTTGCTAGATATAGTCACATCTGATCCTCGTAGCATGGCCACTGTTTTTGCTCTCTAGTGTTTCAGGAATAAACTCTACCTGTATAAGGAAAGGCTGCAGAATGGATCACTCAGTGTACTAATTAAGGTTTACTATAAAGAAAGTGCAACATTTCCTCTCCATCTGACTTCTGGGATGAAATCCAAAGAAAATTAAATAAGGATACATCTTTTTGAAAGGATCTGCTCCTACAAGCAGACAGGAAACTCACTGCTGTATGTTTTTTACATTGCTATTCAGGATGGTCACTTGAACTGTTGTCTCCAGAGTTTGTACCGATGAGAGTGACTCTACATTTTAGACAAAAGAGATGTCACACCATTCTTCCATGTCATAAGGATCACCTGTCTTACTTGAATTGACTGTACTGTCCTCTGCCATTTCAGAGCTATGCTAGAATTTCATTTACCTCCGTAACTATTCTGCATTATACCATAACTACACTTTTTTTTTTTTTCTTAGTGATAAAATCCTTCTTTCTTCGCTTCAGTGCCCCATCCAAATGTGCTGGCACAACTTTGTTGCCATACCGCAAGCCAGACTGGTGAAAAATAACCATTTAAAATGGGGAAAACAAACAAACAAACAAAACCCAACTTTGTTTCGGAAGGAAGTCTTTTAAGCTGTGTTTGCTATTAAGGAAAGAGTGCATGGAGTCAATATCTTTGGTACTTCTTTGTGGCATTCAGAAATCTGGCCCACTGTCTGAATATTTTCCTGTAGTATCTCAAGATTAAATTTTCTTTTACTCTAGAGATTTGCAAAAAATTGCAAACACTGTGATTTCTTGATATCATTTATTATAGCTATTCATATAGCTCCTAATAATATTAAGTCTCTAAGGTACTATTTTCACAGCAGCTTAAAAATATTAATATTTTCTTCAGGAGAGGCTAAGGAAGGCCTTCCCTTATTTATATGTCTAGAACACTATTGTGCAAGTACAAGCCAGTCACCTGCCTGCCTTCCTTCAATCAGCTCAGAGATTTCTTCAAAGTATGATTTCCTCATTGTAGTGATTTTT